>OY757910.1:87994361-88031861 GCA_963585895.1 Sepioteuthis lessoniana | reverse complement strand
TCTCTCACACCCGCTCATACTAGTCACTGAAAGTTCCAACATGGCAAAGAGCTCTCTGAGGATCTTAAAGGACGTATTGTTGCACTACACGAAGATCGCCAAGGCTACAAGAAGATTGCCAAGACCCTGAAACTGAGCTGCAGCACAGTGGCTAAGATCATCCAGCATTTTAAAAGAGCAGGGTCCACTCAGAACAGGCCTCTGGTAGGTCGTCCAAAGAAGCTGAGCGCATGTGCTGAGAATCACATCCAAATGTTTTCTTTGAAAGTTCGGCGTAGGAGTGCTATCAGCATTGCTGCAGAGATTGAAGAGGTGGGGGGTCAGTCTGTTAGTGCTCAGACCATACGCCACACTCTACATCAAATTAGCTGGCTGTTACCACAGGAGGAAGCCTCTTCTGAAGACGATACACAAGAAAGCCTGCAAACAGTTTGCTGAAGACATGTCAACAAAGCACATGGATTACTGGAACCATGTCCTATGGTCTGATGAGATGAAGATTCATTTGTTTGGTTCAAACATGTGTGGTGGCGACCAGGTGAGGAGTGTAAAGATAAGTATGTCATGCCTACAGTCAAGCATGGTGGTGGGAATGTCATGGTCTGGGGCTTCATGAGTGCTGTTGGTGTTGGAGAGTTACATTTCATTGAGGGAAACATGAACTCCATGTACTGTGAAATACTGCAACAGAGCATGATCCCCTCCCTCCAGAAACTGGGTCGCAGGGCAGTGTTCCAGCATGACAATGACCCCAAACCTACCTCCAAGACAACCACTGCTTTACTGAAGAGGCTGAGGGTAAAGGTGATGGACTGGCCAAGCATGTCTCCAGACTTGAACCCAATAGAACATCTGTGGAGGATCCTCAAGCGAAAGGTGGAGGTGCACAAAGTCTTAAATATCCGCCAGCTCCGCAACGTCATCATGAAGGAGTGGAAGAGCATTCCAGTGGCTACCTGTGAAGCTCTGGTAAACTCCATGCCCAGGGGAGTAAAGGCAGTTCTGGATAATGATGGTGGCCACACAAAATATTGACAGTTGACATGGTGTATGTAAATATTGACAACTTTCCCTTAGGGGTGTACTCACTTTTATTGGCAGGGGTTTAGCTTTTAATGGCTATATTTTGAGGCATTTTGAGGGGAAAATAAATTAACTCTGTTATATAAGCTGAACACGGACTACTTTTCATTGTGTCAAAGCGTCATTTTGTCAGTGTTGTCCCATGAAGAGATATACTTAAATATCTGCAGAAATGTCAGGGGTGTACTCACTTTTGTGATACACTGTATGTATATATATATATATTCACTCATACAAACATATGTACACACACACACACACACACACACACATATACTTGCATGACCTGAAGGAAACAAATCCAGACCATGTCCCCACCATATCAACCCATGTGCTAGCACTATAAATTCTTTTGTCCCTGAGTGCAATAACACATATGTGTTTTGGACAACATTTTAGTTATTTCATTTTAATATCTTATTCAGATGTATTTTCAGTATGGAAAGGAAGGGTCTCCTTTTTCAATCGTGTAAAAGTGACATAGTAATAAACAGTTTAAGTTTTTTAGTAAACATCTAAATTTTAAATTTCATTGTTGACCTGCCAAAAATCTATTTAGTGTGGCTTTATTAGTTGACATTTTTCTATGATGATGATTATTACAACATGAGCATGTCTTTATGAATGTTGCTTATATGCTTGTGTTATATACCCTACCTATGAAAATTAACAGGTTTATCCCATTCCACATAAATCTGTTGGACACAATTGTGAGAGGGTGAAAATATACAAAATAGTCATCACTAGCAGTGGTTACCTTCTTCACGCCACTGGCAAGTATTGTATTTTGTTAATGTTAAAAAGATTTCCATTTCATTTCCAACTTATGTTTTGGTTATTTCTTTTTCAGTAACCTTTTTGTAAGGTTACAATAGTGTTTATATATATATATATATATATATATATATATATATATGTGTGTATATATATATATATATATATATATATATATATATATGTATATTTACCCAACCCCTCCATCTGAGCAGGATGTAACACATGGTCAATTTTTTCAGCAGAGTTTAACAGCTTTGAATTCAAAGTTCTCCTTCTCCTAGACTGATTGCCATACTAAGTTAAAGAGCCCAGTCTACCCTACTATTTACCCAAAGCAGGTGTAAGAATATTTTGATTCATACCTTTACTCCTGGTATTAGCAATATGGGAAATGAAAATAACCATCATCAAGGATTGGAACTTGGGTCACCCTGTCCATTTTCTATGATGATAACCTTAACACCATGAACCCTTATATGTATGTATACGCGAGGAAGTACAAGCATATGTATATGGTTGGGTGTGGGCAGAGGTGGTGTATATGTATCTATGTACATAAATGAGAGTGTATAACTGGATCAAAAGGATAGCTAAACAAGTTATGAGGTCAGCAGATGTTAAATAATAAAATAAAAAAAAGGATTTCTCAATAAGGATGAAAGGTTTAGTTTTTTAATGTCCATAATAAACAGAAGACTTCAGCACTAGTATGGTCAGAGGTCAGTAAATAAAGATATAATTTTTTTTTTTTTGGTACTTTAGTTCTGGGGAGTTCTATGCAAGTAGCCAGGGTCCAATAGCATCAAGGAAACTGTCAGGAGTTGATCAGAGTTGCCACGGCCCAAATTCTGCCTATGATATTAAGATGGCTGTATTGGCATTTAATCAAGGTTACACGTAAATTTTACTTCTGAGTACAGACATCTTTGCAAGAGAAAGTAAAACTATTGCATGAGGACTATTTAGCGAGTAATGAGACTAATTGTGTAGGAGTTTCTCCTTCACCAACTGTCCATACTGGTCACTGACAAAGCAGAGAGGGTTTGAACCTAGGGTAGTAGGGTTAGGGTAGTATGCAGGAGTGGGTCATAAGTAGTTTGGAACTAGCTGTCAGACAGAATGACAAAGAAAACTGATCAAGTTTTTATCTGTCAGCCATATAGCAATAGCGAGGGGTCAGCACCCAATCCTACACCCCCCGCCTACTGGATAAACCAGGGGAATAAATAAAGAAAAGACATTACAAGTATATTTTGGGGGGTTTTTTTCTTAATTTATTTCTGCTGATGTCTGATCTTAACAACAAAACATGGTATGGATTGAGTTGTTGAGCTGACAAAACTGTGTAAGCTATTGCCTCCAGATGACATTTGTCATGATAAAATACATGAATACCAAACTTAGAAGTTCAAGCTCCACACCCATATTCCAAAGTTGATTACTCCTTGTGCCTCTGTATGCTGTTTTATGGCAATAGTCATTCTGTGTTGGGATGTCACATACATGCTCAATATTAAGGCTGTTCTGGCTGTTACAAGAAGTATTGCATATCACCTTTTTTATGTTTCTCACAATGCATAAATACATAAATACACACACAGAGAAGCATATCTATGTATATATATATATGTATATACACACTTACATATATTTACCTAAGCCCTCCATACAAACAGGATAACCATTATCCCACGAGATCATACAATAGACACATACAGACACACACATATATTTACCCAACTGTTCCGTACAAACAAGATAACTATTATACCATGAACATTTTTCATAGAAACACACTCACACACTACATACGTAAGTTGCAGTTGATTTATGCCTTATGTATCTTTTCAGACATCCCTTGTATAACCCAATAACAACTGCTATGAAACTAATGTCTTTCTAAGGATTTCTATCATAGTAAATCTGATCCATCACAGCACTAACCACTTAAGTTCATAGGCAGAAACTTACAATTTATCATTTCAATAATTTTTACTCATCAAGGCCTCAGATGCTATTTAGATTTTATTAAAAATGCATTGTAATTCAAGTGACATTAATATATTGGAAGAATAGCAGTTCTCACCAATTCCATAAAATAACAATTTATATCATTTCATTGATTCTGTACGTGATGTTAATATAGCCAACTCTAGCATACAAAATTACATGTAAAATTAATGTGTGTAAAGATATCTTTACAAGAAGAAGTAAAACTCTTATATTATATTTACCCAACACCTCCGCTCGGGCAGGATATGACACAAGGTCAATTTTTTAAGCGGGGTTTAACTCTTATATAAGGTCTATTAAGAAAGTAATGACAGTGTGAAGAATTTTTATTATAAACTCAATTAGAAATCAAATGTATCTTTTTCATAATATTTCCTTTGTTAAGCCACACACCGATGAGGACATACATTTACTTTGACGGCCCAGTCAGCAGGGAATGTAGAATATGCTGACTGTGGCTCTGCTGATGAGTAAGGTCCTACCCTCACTTTGAGTGTCATGAATATGACACTGAACTGCATCTGATGGTGAGACTCCAATCCTAGAGCTTTGGGTAATCTTGGTTGGTTGTTTGGTTGGGTTTTATGGCATGTCAACCTTTTTAACACCAAATCCATTTCATGCAAAAATCATTTCTATTTCAAACAATTCAGTTTAGCATGATTACACAGTTTAATTGTCAAAAACATTTCTATTTCAAGCTATTCAGTTTAGTCAAACAGTTCTTATTCAAACAATTCAGTTTAGCATGATTACACAGTTTAATTGTCAAAAAACATTTCTATTTCAAGCTATTCTGTTTAGTCAAACAGTTCTAATTCAGTTTAGTACAAGTATATATTTTGTTTACACACAGTAAAATGTTGAAACACTTCTATATTAAGCAATTCAGTTTAGCATAAGTACGCTATTTAAATGTAAGTACATAGTTTAATTGTCAAAAACATTTATTTCAGGCTATTCAGTTTAGTCTAATCAAAACAATTCAGTTTAGCATAAGTATACTGTTTAGTACTATTTAACCCATAGATATGGCTCTATCAGGTGCTGCCATTCCCAGCCAGAGTGGGCCTGGGAGCAAAAGCAATGAAGGGGTGCCCTGCATCCCCCAAAGCCCCAGCATCACTGGAACCACACCATCAGGTCATTTAGTGTCATATCCAGGGCACTCATTGGGAGGGGTTACCCCTCTGCAGAGGTGCAGTCAATGTATTCTATGGCCCCAGCCAACTGGGCAACTTTGGGCAATGTGGAGTACACCTTTATTGTAATTACTCCCAGGTCTACTCTAATCCAGAGTGGCAGTACCTGTTCTTGTCCCAAATCGAATTCACTAAAAGGTTGTTAAAAGTTGCTTAAAACCAATCAAATGATTGCAAAAAATGATGTATATTAAATATAATTATTAGTGTTTGATAGCAATACTTGAAACCATTAAACTGAGTGCAAACAAATGAGCTCTGACTCATTTAAAAATAATGTTACTCACAAATTATTCACTCACAAATCGCACTCAAATACACATACATATATGAATAGGATTTAGCATTAAATAACCCTCAAGGTTTGATATGTCATAAAACACAACCAAGCTTACTCTGATTCCAAACAGAAGGGCTGATTGATTTGTAAATGTTCCTATTACTTTCTATGGATATTATGTTAGCTTTACTTTAAATCTTGGCAGCTTAGAATTAATTACCTTATCAATAACAGTCATTCATATTCTAAAACATAGCTTTATGGTTAGAGATTTGATCTTATTGTCTCCCTACATTCTAAGCTGCCAAGATTTAAAGTAAAGCTAACATAATATCCATAGAAAGTAATAGGAACATTTACAAATCAATCAGCCCTTCTGTTTGGAATCAGAGTAAGCTTGGTTGTGTTTTATGACAAATCAATCAGAGATGCAACTATGTAAATAAGCAGGAGAAGAACCAGAAGCAAGTGGGCATTATGAAAGAATATAGGCAGGTGCTGGCAGCCGTTAAGTCAGTTGAAGACAGGAAGGCCAGAGTAAAGGTCAGCTTGCCAACAGAGGGCTGTAGCCCTCAGCGACCCCCAGTTGAGCAACCCCAGCCAAGATGCAGAAGAAGTGCTAAGTGGGTTCTTGAAGATGACACAGCATGCTATGGTCAAGAGAAGAAGTTGTGTTAATATCGCAGTCTGTCCCTGTCTCTACCCATCTCTCACACACCACAGAAACATCAACCCTTTTGAGAATAAAGTGTGAGAGATATATTTTAAAAAAGAAATATGTTCGTTCGTTCATTGAAGTCGTAAATCATCTTTGATTATGTTTCCACTTGTATTTGTGTGTGTATACAACACAGTCCTGGAAGTCTTCAGTGGACACCACCTTCAGTTGGTTTGTCACTACTTGTTGCATGTTGGCATAATGGTTAGAGTGATCGCCAATGGTCTGGAAGAATGGGGTTCAATCCCAAGTTGAGTCATACCAAAGACTGAAAAAATGGTACTTGATGCCTCCTTGCTTTACACTCAGCATTATGAGGTATGGATTAAGGGTAAAGTGGAGTAATCCAGGGAAAGAAAGAGTAGAAATTTGTGTAGTAGCAATTGAAAAGGGAGCCTTCTGGTCACCTTTGACTACTGTCGCCAACTTGACTTTTTTACTTAATTTATGAAAAAAAATTCTGAAAAATTGTTGTTTTTTTTTTTAAATTCCCCTCACTCATACAAGAAGAACTATCTTGACTTGCAAAGAAATATCTGAGACAACCAGAAATTACTGGAGCATCTATCAGTCTATTTTCACTATGAAAGTCCCCTCATGGTTTGTTTATGAGTTTCTCCTCAAGTCTTGTTGTCAATGACTAACCTGCACAGCAGAGAGGCAGTGATTAAGCATTCTTGCTTCAGATTTTGTATTCAGAGTCATTTCTCTCTTAAATTAGATGTATTTAAAGAGAGACATTGTTATTATCTCAGTCATGAAATATATTCAATGATAGACATAGTTCTTACTCAGATAAATTCTGTTTCTCTTTGAATGTATTTTATGACTGGGAGAAGAATGATATCTGTCAAACTTTAGACCCAATAATGTAATTATAAAATTTGGAGAAATGTTCTATTTAGAGCAAGGCTTCTCAAAGTGGTCTATATAGGAGGCGTTCATGGTGTAATGGTCATCATCATAAGAAATGAAAATAATGACCCGAGTTCAAATACTGAACTAGGCAGTTTGCATTTCACGTAGCACTTAATACCATTTAGAAAGGTATGCATTCAAGTATTCTCCATCCAACTATCAGTAAATAGAGCTGATTGGGCTCTTTAACTTTGGTATGGAAACCAGTCTTGGAGAAGAAAAACTCTGAATAATTCTTCTCTATCCCATAATAGTTGTTGCACTTGTATATAATTTTTATACTAAAGGTACCATTATTAATGAGGATGTAGGGAGACAATAATTATCTTTCCTTCAATTTGTGGGCATATCTTCAAACTCCATATTAGTCCCCTAATTCAAATTGGCCTCTTTGGTCACATTCTTCAGACGGTAAAAACATGTTTTTATTCTCATCTCTGTTCTTTCAACTATTAAAACCAGCCATTTCATTTCTGACCATGGAAGAGACTTTGTATTGCCTCAGTATTAAAATTTAAGGCTTACATAGCTTTACTCCAACAAAGAAGACAAGAAAGACTTTTTACTATTTTTGGGATCCTTTTTTATGTCCTACTTGTTTATGAAACAATAATGTGCACATTTCATCGAATAGAACACCTTTATGTATTATTGTAATTCTTATATGTTTTGATATGTATATATTAAATGTCTTATATGTGTACCTGAGCTTATCTTTCCTTCTATTTGTTCAGTATATCAGTAGATATACTAATACTGATATTGGACCTTGGTGAATGGAAATGCAACTTAATAACTTCCCTAGCACCAATGGTTACTAATAACTGGTAACCATTCCAATAAAAAGAAATATAAATTTGAAATACCAGCTATGTAGGATCTTAGAAATATATTTGAGGACCTATATAAATGTAAAGTTGGTGACCTTAGTCAAGAGTGACTCGAAGGCTCCTTTTTCGATAGCTACTACACCAAGGTGTAGGGGAGGGTACTACTCCTTTCCTTGGGTTGTTCCACTTTACCCTTGATCCATACCTTATAATGCTGAATGTTAAGCAAGGAGGCATCACAAACCATTTTTGAGTCTTTGGTATGACTCAACCTGGGATTGAACCTCAGCCATTGGTGAACACTCTGACCATCATGCCAATACCAGCTCATTGGCTTTGTGGGTAGAGTGTTCGCCAATGGCCCTGGAGACCGAGGTTCAATCCCAGGTCGAGCCATACCAAAGACTCAAAAATGGTACTTGATGCCTCCTTGCTTAACACTCAGCATTATAAGGTATGGATCAAGGGTAAAGTGGAGCCACCCAGGGAAAGGAGTAGCACCCTTCCCTACACCTCAGTGTAGTAGCAACTGAAAAGGGAGCCTTCTGGTTGCCCTCGACTACAGTTGCCAACTTTTTTTCATATAAATGTGATCATCAAAGTAGATTCATGATAAAACAAATGATTTCAGGAATTTCTTGGATAATAAGTAGAAATGATGATGCACACATAAAAAAATTGACATCCACTGAAAAAAAAAAACAATTTAATTCATAAAATATAGTTTACTTGACTTTTATAAAATTCATATCATGACTAAGGAAAAGAGCAGGAGAAAAATACTCAGTTTTTATCAATTTCTATTAATGAGCTTATTCTTAGTTTAATTTTAAGATGCATGTGTATTTAGCACTGATAATGTTCCTATTGAATAATTTTTGCAAATTTAAATATGCACTTTAAAAGCCAATAACTTTGTTTCCATACTTGGGTGAGTCAAAAGTTTTGCAATACTTTGGTACATGCTATTTTTTTGGCATGTCTATCATGTGACCAAAGCTGTTCAACATATGGAAGATAACTGCTGTGATTGATAGTATTATTGCATTTAGTGAACTGCCATTTTGTGCATTGTATTTCTCCATGAGCAATTTGAAAGCCACACAAATGGGCATACAATATTGTCTAATTTGGAAATTTATATACTTTTCTAGTTCAAACTCAGCCATGATACCACGGAAGCAACTAAAAACATTTGTTTTGCCTCACATAACCAAAATATTGCAAAATTCACACTAGTATAATGAATGAATTATTCTTATATCAAATTTTTTTTAAATTCTTTTTTTATTACATTGGCTTAGTGGGTAGAGTGATTGTTCATGGCACAAGAGACTGGGTTCAATCCCAGGTTGAATCATACCAAAAACTCAGAAAATGGTACTTGATGCTGCTTGCTTAACACTCAGCATAATAAGACAGGGATCAAAGCTAAAGTGGAGCAATCCAGGGAAAGGAGTAGCTCCCTCCCCAATACCTCAATGTAGTAGCTATTGAAAAGGGAGCCTTTAGGTCACCAACTTTACTTACATCTTATGAAAATTGGTTAAACTGTGTGATTTTTTTTTGTTGATAATTGGTAGCAATTTTTTACAAGTTTGTCAAAATATGAAGCCAGATTAATATTAGATCAATATTTTATTGCTTAGTACTATTTGGTCAAGTCTCCTCTCACCAAGAAACAATACTAGAAGGACTACATCTGTGATATACTAAACAAAACAAAAGGAAAGACAAGATAAACTCTTTTGAACATAGAGTATTGTTTTTTCATGTAGATAAATAAATTTATCTGATCAAATTCTTTTTATTAAAATTATTAAAATGAAATTTAATAATAAAAGAAACCCATTAACAACAATATAAGAGTCTTGAAGAATAAAATCTGATGAAATCAAAGTTTTAGAAAAACATATTCACTTGAATAATTAGATAGAGCATAAGACAGCTGTCATAGTCTATTAAATAGAATAACACTGATTATAAATGATTAATGATTATATATATATATATATATATATATATATTGTTTAGAAATGGTTAAAGATCATATAGCTTTGCATTTTTATGATCTTTTTTGTTTCTTCTCTAGGTTTCTTGCATGTTTCTTTTCTTATGGTCCAGTTGAGAAAGGAGGTACCAAAATTCTGATCCCAAGTGTTTTCCATTGTCTTTAAGAGGGATTGTTTTGTTATTTTTTCGTTTTTGTAGGATTTGGGAGCAAAAGTAATTCTATTGGAAATATTTATTATATATATATATTTACCAACCCCTCCGCTCGGGCAGGATATGACACAGGTCAATTTTTAAGCGGAGTTTAACAGGTTTGAATTCAGAGTTTTCCTTCTCCTAGACTAGTTGCCTCACCAAGGCTGAAGAACCTAGTCTGCCCTACTATTTACCCATAGCTGGAGGGAGAATAATTGGATTCATACCTTTCCCAAGGGTATTAGTGCTATGTGAAATGCTATCAGTCTCGTCCAGAATTTGAACTCGTGTCGCTGTGTCCATTTTCTATGACGATAACCATTACACCAGGGGCACCTCCACAAAATTTATATATATATATATATATGTATATATATATATATATGGTGATTGAAAAGAAACTTCTGTATAATAGGGCGTTACTTATATGTATAGGGTGATTAAAAAAGCAACTATTTTCTTTTGGAAATATTTATTATATATATATATATATATATATATATATATATGGTGATTGAAAAGAAACTTCTGTATAATAGGGAGTTACTTATATGTATAGGGTGATTAAAAAAGCAACTCCTATTTAACAGAGAGTTACTTTTCAATCACCTTGTGTATGTGCGTGCATATATATATATATATATATATAGTCACATTTTCTTTGATATATAAGTAGATTATGACTCATAACTATTGAAAACAAAATTACTCTGATGATTTAAAGAGACAGGTTCTGAATTACAGTAAAGCTATTTTATTTTTACAAAGCTTTTCTATCACAACAGTTGATGAATAAAGAAATAATTGTTCTATGATAGGATATAAGTAACATGGAAAAAAAATTGAGATTGTAAGTAGAAACAATAAGTAGATACTGTATGAATAACTTCTGTGTTCTCTTAGTTATTATTAGATAGAATAAAAATTAGAATCTTTATTTTTATATCACCAGTTTCCTTTTATGGGATTACAGGAATTTTTTTTTTTTTACAATCTGTCAGGAAAGGATTACTGAAAATACTGTTCAATAAACGAAGAAATTAGCATAAAAAATGTGGTCAGTCATTAGAATCTAGCAAAGATTTGATATAATAATAGTAGCAAATAAGTAGACACCATCTTTCTTGTCAGCATTGATATTACTCCAGATAAAAATCAATATTTCTTTGCTTATCGATGCAATAGGTTCCAAGTGGAAAAATATTAAAACTTTTAGAAAACCTCATCAACAGGATTTAGAATATGTTCACTGTATCCTCTGCAGAGGGGTAAGTAACCAGAAAAAAAGGGGAGTGACCTGGACATGATACTAAAGAGATCTTGAAAGTGTAGATTACCCCCTCATTGCTAAACCCAGAGTTGTAGTACATGATAGAATTATATCTATTGGTCAAATAGACCTGATGACAAATTATTTGTATTTGATCTAAATACTTGATACCATATAACTGTAAATTGTTTATATCAAGAGCAGTTACTTGAAACTCTAGCTGTTTACTCAGGATTATAATTAGTTTCTTGAATCCATATAACTGTGACTATCATTAAATTGAAATAATTATTTAAAGCTGCATAATTATTTGTATTAGATGGGAATACTTGAAACCAAGCAGCAGCGATAAAAAATTTTGTATTAGATAGGAATACTTCATATCATATAAATATGTGCAAAAAACTCTTAAACAACAAAACATAAAATGTAAATATGTATGTACACTGAATACAATTCCCTACCTTTTAGGCA
Organism: Sepioteuthis lessoniana; assembly: GCA_963585895.1. Classification (NCBI taxonomy): domain Eukaryota; kingdom Metazoa; phylum Mollusca; class Cephalopoda; order Myopsida; family Loliginidae; genus Sepioteuthis; species Sepioteuthis lessoniana. Next base: position 88,020,088 of record OY757910.1, on the reverse strand, counting down.
TAAAATAACCTTAGATGGGTTGACATGCCATTAAAATCAATCAGTCAATTTTAAACTTTGATGAACAGTTAATCATTTTAAGAAGGGTTATTATTCAGAAAGTTCTTTGGACAATTAAACTTTTTTGATTTTGAAGTTCATATTATATTTTGACAGATACACTCTTCAGCCTTGATATTTACTTCCAAAAAAAAAAAAGGATCAAAGGAAGAGACTGTTTGTTTTCTTTGTTTAATGGCATATCAACCTTTGTAGGCTATTTAATGCCAAAGCCATCCTTTGGGAAGAACTGTAGTGGTACTATTTAACCCATAGTTTGGAGGATAAGGAGGTTCATACCTTTCCCAGGGGTATTTGTCTGAAAGTGAATGTAGTAGTGCAACTGGAGTTCAAACCCACTTACTACGATTTCACAGTCCATCGCTTTAACCATTACACCACGGGGACACCCCCTCGGAACATTAGAAGAGTTAATTAACTAGGAAACATCATCAAAGCAAGGGAAGCTGATGGAGAATTATGTACCTCAAGGTATTGAATAAAGAGTTCAGTTCAAAATTTCCAGAAGTTTACTAACTCTAACACCAATTCAAATGCATCAGTGTATAATAAGATTTTTTCTTTCTCCATCAACTTTTATTTTAATAACTAGATGAACTGTCTACCATTTGGGTTCCTCTTATAACTGTTGAATCACGAAATACACTTGTAGTCAATAGCTTGGCTAAGACAAAAACAAGTGACTCCTCCATGAAAGAGGGGAACTATTTATGGCACATTGGGAGATTCCATTGTGCACACATGGGCCAGTCTATTCCTTAGATTGTGATTGGCTGGATCATCTCATTGGATATGCTTGTTCATAAATACCAGCTCTCAGTCCAGCTCAACATTATATTTTGCATTTAATAAAGTAAAGTGAGATAAGTTATATTGTTTCCTCATTTCACTGCTACACAAGAGAAAAGGCAGGATGGTTGTTTGAGAAAACCTTATCTTTATATTGCAGGGTAAATTTAAATGCAGGATTTGGCTTGCAGGACACTGCTGGAGAAGCAGGGACGAGCTCATAAGTGATGTACTCCTGTGGACCCCCACATATGGCCGGGCAAAAACAGGATGACTAGCTCGAACATGTGGATACAGGATGTAGCCCTAAAGATCTGCCAGAGGCGATGAACGATAGGGAGAAGTGGCAAGAGAGGGTCAGGGATATCCGTGCTAATGGCAGGACACGATGATCATGATGATTACTACATGCCAACCATAGAGATGCCGAAGTGTAATGATTATTGTAGGAAATGGACACAGCAACCCAAGTTCAAATCCTGGATGAGACTGTTAACACTTCCGATAGCATTAATAACCTTGGGAAAGGAATGCATCCAACTGTTTTCCCTTTAGCTATGAGTAAATAGTAGAACAGACTGAGTTCTTTAACTTTGGTATGGCAACTGATCTCGATGAAGGCAAACTTTACGCATGAATACACATGCAGAGACAACTTAATCATCATTGGGTGAATGCTGTCACACACACACTAACACATGCTGACCATGCTTGTGTTTTCTGAGTGTTCAAATCTTTTCCAGAATCTATGATCCAGGAACCATGATATTTCAAATCATCTACCATCTTAATATAGCTGCTGTCTATAGATTTTTCAGTATCTATAGAGATAGAAATGTATTCAGTTTTGCCTTCATTAAGGTGAAGACTGACAAATGTGACTGATTCTTGGAGACCTATTAAGAGATGTGGTGTATTCTCTACGGTGTCTGCTAGTAAAGCAACATTGTCAGCAAAAGCAAGATCAATTCAATGTTTTGATGGGTTTCTGGAGTTCATTGCTAAGTAAATCCTTTATTATTGAGCTTATCTAATGAAAGTCCAAGAACATTGTCTGTGAAGAGGATAAAGAGGAATAGAGCAAGTGTGACACCTAGTAATATGCCTGAAAAGATTAATTTGGGCTATCAGTTGTAATGATAAGTGCAAGCATGTCTATTTGAGTATGTATTGATATAAGTGTATACCTATGTATATTCATGTGGGAGTGAGTAAATCTGTTAGGGCATGCATGGGCATAGATAACATATACCTATATATGTGTGTGTGCATGTATAAAAGTAATTAAAGTTGGTGACCTTAGTTGAGAGCAACCAGAAGGCTCCTTTTTTGATAGCTACTACTGTGAGGTGTAGGGGGGCACAAACTCCTTTCCCTGGATTGCTCCACTTTACCCTTGATATGTACCTTATATTGCTGAGTGTTAAGCAAGGAGGTATAAAGTACCATTTTTAAAGTCTTTGGTATGACGCAACCTAGGATTGAACCCAGGTCTCACAGACCATTGGCGAGCACTCTATCCACTAGGCCAAGTAGTATCAAAAGGTTGGTTAAACAAGTTAGGAAGGTCAGCAGATTTTAATAGAAGATAAAATAGAAAGAGAAAGATTTCTTGATATGGATGAAAGGATTAGTTTTTTCAATGTCTGTAATAAAGAGAAGTCTTTAGCGCTAGTATGGTCAGAGATTGGTAGCCAAAGATACCATTTTCTAAAGTACATTAGTTCTGGGATGTCCATGCAAGAGTGGAGTCTTTTCTGGCTGCAAAGGCCTCATATATTCAAGAAAGCAATCAGACGATAGGCAGCTGAGTGGTGGCTCAGAGCAATGACCATTGGACTGGGGTCCTACTCTGCACACCATAATTAGTCAAAAGGAGAACATAGACAACAGAGTTGTAGAAGTTGTCGAATATTGGTTGACTTGCAAGTGGTCCGACACACAAGTAGGCTGTTATTGATCCAGATAACCCCGAGTCATTTACTGGAGAAATATATGGGTGAATAGGCACCACTCAGGCAAATGTGTTGGGCAGGTCCATCCTAGCAAAATGGACCAACCCACCTGCTGCATTCAGCACTCTCCTATAAATGAGGTAAGCTTAGCTGGCTTGCTTTTCCAAGAAGACTCAAGAAGGCAGCTATCTTAGCAGGCGAGTCATTTGACTTCTACTCTCCCCTGATATAGTAAAAGCAATAAGGTACAAACTGTTGTAGTGGGATTCCAATGAGCATCTAGTTAGCAGACAAGGGAAAAAGCCATCACTCAATACAGTCGCTAGGAACATAATACAGAATGGTGGATATTTATCTAGCATCATATCCACACTGAAACCAGCTGCCAATCAAGGTTCAAAGAATGAGATCATGCAGATGCAAGAACTGAATATTTCAGAGTAGTATAAATTCCAATTGATTCATATACAAATCCTGTCATAATTAGGTTGTCAGTTATTGCTGGTGCTTAATACAATGGTATGCTAACTCACTCAATTCAACCAGAGTCAGCTAACAATCAAACAGAATCAGACAATCATCATAGTGATGCTGCAAAAAGGAGGTGATGATTCAAAAATATGCCGGTACTGCCAATCCTTGAATCTGAATATCCAACCCTCTTTTACATTTTCTGTAACTCAGGAACACATTTTGTCAATAGAGGAAATTTCAGTGTTATATAGCTTTCTTAGCAAAACCTTACACTGACTATTAGCCCATATCTGACCAGTACCACTCCTATGCAAATTAGTATGACAACTGCTATGTAGATTTTGTAAGCTCCACCTATAGTAGCAGTCTCTTCTCTAAAAAATTAGGAGCCCAGTCAGCTGGAGTTGTAAGAATACACTGACTGCTTCTCTGCAGAGGGTTAAAATCCCCACCCACAATGAGTGTTCAAATTATGACACTAATCACTGTGATGGTGAGGCTCCAGAAATGCAAGGGCTTTGGGGAATGTGGAGTACCTCTACATTGCCATAGCTCCCAGGTCAAGAGTAGTAGCACCAGATAGGGTCCTATTTATGGGTCAAATAGAACTGTTTGACATTTAAACTAAATGCAAACAAATGACATACTCAATTGGATTGTTAGAAATAGAACTGTTTGATCATTTAATTGTGTTTAAACAAATGACTGATGTTTGATTGAATTGTTAGTAGTACATAACAATACTTGGAATCATTTAACTTGGTTGACTTATGCTAAATGGAATTGTTAAAAATAGAACTCTTTGATCATTTAACTGTGTGCATCTACAAAATCTGTTTGCAAATCATATATTTGATATTTATGTAAAACAAGATTTGGCATTAAATAACCGACAATGTTTGATATGCTATAAATCCAAACCAAACAGCTAATTGATAAAGAGGACCTAGCTCTTGCTAGCACTGGACCTTGCTGTCCAGTTTAAGCTATAATCAGGCATCCGTGCCTGGACCCAGATTTGGATCTATGACCAGCTAGGTTCATCAAGCTCATATTGCACTAAGTGGGCCAATGACCAGCATAGTCCAGCAGGGCTCGAGCCTCAACTCATGCCCGATCTTCACCTCCCCTAATTACACATTATAATCAACCTTCAGGTCATTGACCTTGTGCCAAGTCCAGTCTGGTGGGAGGTAGAGACAAATATTCCTAGCTTTTGCTAGAACTGGTACAAATTTTGAGAGCAAGTACTGCATCAAAGGCACACAACTGTGGACCTCTTTTCACATTGACCTATTTCTCTACTACGAGTGAAGGATCGGTACCCAATCTCAAATGATATTTCCTCTGAATCGAGAAGGAATCCCTGGGTGTAATGGCAATAAAGACATACTTCACACTCCTCAGATTACCAGAACTGCATCCACACCATCAAATGAAGTTTGATGTCATTCCCAAAAGGGAGGAGGTGTCCTTGTGACTAACATGCTGGGTTGTGACATTGTAGTTAGTGGGTTCAAACTCAAGTGACATTATTACAGTGACTTTTTGACTAATATGCTTGGAAAAGGTTCATACCCTTTTATCATTCTCAGCTTTAGGTGAAGTAGTACCACTACTATTATTCTACTTGAATGGTTTTGATATTAGATAACTCATCAAGGTTGATATGCTATTAAAGAAGAAGCTGAAACCAAATCATACCCAAAATATTCCTGTTATTTGTTGGGGCTCTTATCCCCTCTGTAGAGAATTTAGTTGGTATATTTTAAGCCCCACTAACAGGGTGGTGGATGTTTTTGCTGCTATAGGCAAATTCTTGATAAATGGAATATAACTACGAAATGTTAATGACTTTTGATTTTTTGATTTTCAACCATCATGACAATTTGAATCATCTCTTCCACCTTTTCTTCTATCTTCTCCTCCATAACAACACCTTTTTCTCTACCCTGGAATATTTAAGACATTCCCTCTCTCTCTCTCTCCTCACTTTATTAAAGCAACTAGTTTCAGAAAAGCAGTCAGCACTGCATGTACATTAATCACTGAAAGTAGGACATGCATGAATAATAGATAGGTATGTAGTTACAAATAAGTTTGTTTAAAACAGGGTGTTTCAAAAGTCACCTTGGAATTTAGAAATTAACTATAATTTCTGTTTAATTATTTAAGATTATTTCAGTACTAAAGAAAATTTATAAAATGGAGATCAACTTACTTTCATTATGAAAAAACAAATTCTGCTGATTTGATGGTCTCCATTTTTTGCTTGATAGATTTCATTTCAAAATCCTGAGCTAATTTTTGGGGCAAGTTGTAGATAGGTCACAATATTTTTATTATTTTACTTCTGAGAATTTTTTCCCAATCAATAGCAAGTTGTTTTACAATAGAAGTCTATATAAAAGATCTCCCAAATTCTTTTAAGTATCTGTTGTGGACCAATAAAAGGTCTGGAAGAAAGACACAAACTTGGGATTACGGGAAACAAGTATATTGAACAAAAGTATAAATACAGCATAGGTAAAAGAGTGTTGAACATCAGTCTGACTGCAAAAGTGATAGGCTGGAGTTAACTTAACACCGAGATGAATATTCTCCTGGTATTCATAGTAATAGGAAGAGTTCATTACAGTCTGTAACGTAGGTACCATAACAGTATCCTTGCTGATTTTAATAGTGCTGAGGTCTAGATGGTCTCAGTTCTCTCTCCAATCTCTAGTTCATCCAGTTTCTTTCTCTCTTGTTGTTATTGTTCTTGTTTTACTTCTAGCAAGTTTTTCACACCAGTGACAACTGGTGGTTCATCACTAGAGTCTGAGTGACATTAAGTCTCCTCAGGTCTCTAGGATTCTTCTGAGTATTCTAGCTAATTTTACCAATGGAGGGTCTTGATACTTCTGGCTTCCAATTATTCCTGCTTTTTTATCAAGCCTATGTTGACCATTTCAAATACATCAATTACAATTAATATCACCCTCATGTTCAACAGTTTTTTTTAGTTCTCTGGAAAGATTCAAATATTTGTTTATCTTTTTGCTTTTTTTTTTTTTATTTTCACTCTGTGGTCCACTGAAATGGCACAATCTACTAGGTAACATGTTCTCTTTTTTTTTTATTTTTTGTTAATTTGTTCTAGGTCTGACAGGGATTAGGTGATCCATTTGTATCACAAAATCCCAAACAATTTTATGCTTATCATTCTCTAAGATGGATTCTGGTTTGTTCGTATAATATTTGGTCACATGGTCAAGTTCTAACCCCTAGCACAATTCCCAGTGGATCAACTTCTCTTCCTAGGTGTGCCTAGTCTTATACTCTTTTTGTGCTAGTTTGCTGCATGTAATTAAGCATTTCATCTCTTTCTCCACATAACCTACACTTATTTTTCTGTGGCATATTATTGATTTTCACTTTAATAATTGGTTTCTATAGTGCTGTTTTGTGCTACTATGAGCAGAGATTCAGTTTCTCTCTTGAAGTTTCCCTTTCCTTGCCACTGCCAGATCTTCGCATCTGCACTCTTACAAGTTTATCACTTGAAATTTCTTCTCAATACTTTTCCCAGTCAGCTGAGTCAGTAGAATAAATACACTGACTGCTTCTCTGCAGAGGGGTAAGACCCCCTCAATGAGTCTCCTGAATATGACACAAAACAATCTGATGGTGAGGTTCCAGTAATGCTGGAGCTTTGGGGAATGTGGAGTACCCCTTTATTGACATTGCTCCCTGATCCACTCTGGCCCTGAGTGGTAACACCTGATAAGGGTCCTATCTGTGGGACAAATAGAATGAAAACAAAGTTTCAAGAGTTTACTGTTTTTCCATTTAAACAGCATATTTATGCTAAACTGAATTGCTTAAAATAGAACTATTTTGACATAAAAATTGTATTTATGCTAAACTGAATGGCTTGAAATAGAACTGTTTTGACATCTAAACTATGTACTTATGCTAAACTGAATAATCTGAAATAAAACTGTTACATTTAATTCTGTATATTGCCCAGTCGGCTGAGGCTGCCGAATACACCAACTGCACCTTTGCAGAGGGGTAAAACCACCCCAACGAGTGTCCTAGATATGACACTAAACAGTACAATGGTGAGATTCCTGTGATGCTAGAGCTTTGGGGAATGTGGAGCACCCCTTCATTGCCATCGCTCCCAGGTCCACTCTGGCCTGGAGTGACAGCACCTGGTAGGGTCCTATCTATAGGTAAAATAGAACTAATCTGCACACTTATGTTTAAATAAATTACTTGAAATAGAACTGGTTTGATATTTAAACTGTGTACTTAGGCTAAACTGAATTGTGAGAAAAAAACTGTTTCTGACATTGAAACTATACTTAGATAAAACTGAATTTTTTGAATTAGAACAGTTTGACTAAACGGAATAGCTTGAAATGGAAATGTTTTTGACAATTAAACTGTCTACTCATACTTGACTGAATTGTTTGAAATAGAACTGATTATTTGTATAAAAATGGATTTGGTGTTGAATCACCTACAAAGGTTGATATGCCATAAAACCCAACAAACCAATAACCTAATTGCAGCTTCTTAGTTTTCTTTGTTTTTCTACTTGTTCTTATGTTGCCAGTGCTATTACTGACTGTGGTGATTAGTCTGCTTTGCTCTTTTTAATATAGCTCTCGAGTCCTTGTATTGATGCCTCTACATAATACTCAATGCTGGCAAGTCCTCTTCCTTCTTTTTTTGTCACATATAGTCTATATCATCTTTCACTTGTTGGGCCTAATGCATAGTCATCAAATTTCTTGTCCTTTATTCCATTTGTCTGAGTTTCTCCCTTATCTGTTTTAAGAATTTATTCCTTTGATGAGATTTCTGCAGCAGTGATTGTTTCTGAGAAGTTTTCCCATTCTTCTGAAGTACTCTTGTCTTATTTGTTTTATTTCATCCTTGTTTGTTTGATGTTAACCGCTTTTAATATTCCAAAGTACTTGTAATTTGCCTTTTCTCCAAGTATTCTAATGCTTTCCTGATTTGTCAGTTTTATTCCATCTGTTGTTTCTCTTTTCCTACTTTTCATTATCAGCAATGCACAGTTTTTAATGCCAAATTCCATTCCTATATCCTACTATTATTATTAATATTTACAAAGGTTTTTATACAAGTGGTCTTTCACTGGAGTATGAGATTGTTGATTTCCTTGTATTTTGGTCAATTTACTGGAGTCACTCTTTAGTCCACTTTAAGAATGATCCAGGTCATCTTACTAGGGGGATCACCAAGTGCTTTTTCTCTTCCGATGAGATTTCTGTTAAAGAGGTTGGTTTTGAGAAATTTTCTCGTTCTTCCAAAGTAATCCTTTTTAATTTTTTCTTTCATTTGTTTGTTTGATTTGTTCATTTGTTTTGTTTTCCTGATTTGACAGTTCTATTCCTTCATTTTTATTATTATAGCATCTCAGCATTACATGAATTTATTTCATGTACATCATTATACTGTAGTATTTTATTTCTGCATGTTCACAAAAGTTGGCAAAACTTGATTAGCAATTTTTACTGCATGATGCCAATTCCATCTGAAAATTGTTAAAATGAATAAAACTTGAGATCACAGAATTGAGTTAGATTTAGACACTTACCTGCAAAACAATGGAGTTACCCGTAGTGTAATGGTTATCGTCGTGGGAAATGAACACAGCAACATGAGTTCAAATCCTGGACGAGACTGATTGCATTTTACATAGCACTAATACCCTTGGGAAAGGTATGAATCCAATTATTCTCCCTCCAGCTATGGGTAAATAGTAGGGCAGACTAGGTTCTTCAGCCTTGGTGAGACAACTAGTCTAGGAGAAGGAAAACTCTGAATTCAAACCTGTTAAACTCCACTAAAAAATTGACCTTGTGTCATATCCTGCCCGAGCGGAGGGGTTGGTAAATATGCTTACCTGCAAAACAATCTTTTGGATTTTGTGGAGATTTGTCAATATGTAACTGAGTTATCTTAGACATATAAATACTCAAATGTGTGAGAATGAGGGAAGCGGGGACACTGCCTTCTCTTATAATTCTAAAATATGTCTTGTGCTGATGATAAAGGAAAGTAGGAAAAATATAAGCATTGATCAAATTTGAAAATGAATAAAAAATATCAATGAGTACATAAGAAATGCAAATATGCTTTATTGTTTTTGAATGGCAGCAAAATAAAACAGTACAAATGTCTTGAAAATCACTATTTGAACAAATGCCATGGCTGTTCAATAGAATTAGAAAAATAAAGTATTTTGGGAATCTGATGCATAAAACTCTGACTCAATTCAATTAACAGGAACTCATGATGTTAGGTGAAGATAATACCTAATTGTACAGGTAGATAAAATAGTTAAGATCAAAAAAGATATCAGAAAAATAGGGGATAAAAACTTTGAAATTCTAAGAGTAAAATAACTCTTTTAAAATTGAAATTCTCATTTTTAGCCACTGTTAAAAAAATATCGAAAGAAAGAGTAAATCAGATTTGTATAGAAAAAACTGATTTAAAAAAATACTGATTGTTGAATTTTGCTGCTTAACCTAAATTAATAACCATATGTTTCCACATAAAAAACACCAAATAATCTATGCATTCATACAAGTAACTTTTGAAGATCCTTCATAGTTGATATTTGTAATGACTTAGAATATTAAGACTATTGACCTCATCTTCATTGGTGTACTGACAACATTTCATACCAATGTGTCCTTCGGCCTTCTTCAAGTGTTTCATGTTGAACTTGGGAGTCCCCACAGAATCTCGAACTGAACCCTTTATTTGAACCACTGGGGTAGACTGTTCCAATTCTGTTAACCATAACTAGACACAAGTGTTTAGTTATAGTTAATATTCTTTTTGTTGTTCCTACCTGTTGTTGGTATGGAACCTGCAACTTCCAGATGATTTCACTCAGAAGAAACTTTCAAACCAAAACACCTTATCTACTGTGCCATGTGTCTTTGCTTGATGAATTTTTAGGACTCATAATGTCTCCATCAGCACCATCATATCATTTTGTGCCCGTGGTGTAATGGTTATCGTCGCAGGATATGGACACAGCGACATGAGTTCAAATCCTGGACCTGACTGATTGCATTTCACATAGCACTGATACCCTTGGGAAAGGTATTAATCCAAATATTTTCCCTCCAGCTATGGGTAAATAATAGGGCAGACTAGGTTCTTCAGCCTTGGTGAGGCAACTAGTCAAGGAGAAGGAAAATTCTGAATTCAAACCTGTTAAATTCCACTTAAAAATTGACCTTGTGTCATATCCTACCGGAACGGAGGGGTTGCTAAATATAATCATATCATTTTGTACCATAGCTCATATCGCAATTTTTTTTCCCGAAACATTGGCCAAAACATCAGGAGTATGACAATAAAGATGAAGTCAATAGTCTGAATATTCTAAGTAATAACAATTATCAAGTTTCATCACATAAATTTAGATGACTCGATATTTTAAATTTACATTTATTCTATCCTACAATAATAGTAAAGGAATTGTGGTTATAATGGATGCTATGTGCTTTACACATAATTATAATGGATGGAGTGAAACCAAGAGATTATTGGTGGCAAAAGTGATTGCATAAGTCAACAAGAAATCTAATTAGTCATCATATTTGACCAAATGTCAACAAACTTCATTGACAGAAAGAAGGAATGAATAAGTGGAGGAAAGAAGGAAGGATAGAGAGGAAAAAGATAATTAGAAAGACGGAAGGAAAGAGAGCAAAGCAATGTGGAAACATCTACAAAAATTGTTTTGCTCCCTAAAACTACCATAATTGTATACTTAGTATCAAAATTATATATGAATGCAAACACCATCATGGAATATAAATAGTAAAATTTTTAATTCTTTATGTGTTCAGATAAAAATATTGAAAAACTTTCAAAACAGATTTCAGTATGTAGGTAGTGAATTTTTCTTAAGATGTATAATGTGAGGGCAGATAATATTAGCATTTAAACATAAATGGCAGTTGAGGTTGAAGAGTTCTGTTGCTTCTTGTTATATTGATTGAAAGAAAATAAATAATGAAGGCGTTGACAAAGATATTGATAGTTTTCAAAGGGGAAGCTTTAATGGCAGCTTAAGACAAAGTTTTCCTTTGTGCTGTGAGTCACAACTCAGGGAAAAAAAAGACTGTTGTAAATAGCTTTGCAGGAATTTAGTACTCATCCAGAAGCTTCCGGGTCCATTTGATTTAGGAGGGAGAAATAATTGATTTGGAATGGTCTCCTAAAAGAAGCAGAGGGGCAAATGTTGAAATGTGCTCTCTTTAAATGAAAAGTCCCTTGTGGTTTCGTCCCGGGATAGAGAGAGAATGTTCTCTCCCATGTCAGCTGGTCTGACCTTGCTGCTAGCAAGGAAGAAAAGAAAAGAGAGGGTGAACATGGTTAGCGCTGCCTTTTATGTTGCCTGGGGAGGTGTGCCCAAGCAGAATAGCATCAGTCATTCTCATTAGATGAAATATATAATTTCAAACTCCAACGGTAAAGCAATTCCCGCACTAAATTATAATTTGAAATTATTTCCGCTACAGATGTATAGAAAGTTTAGATAGTGATCTACTTTGCAAACACAATTTATTATAATTTGCATGAATAAAATAGAGCACAAAAAAATTATCATAAAGTAAAATTAGTTCATGTGATCAGATCAAAAAGTTTTGATAGTCTCTTCAGATTATCAGGCAGTTTTTATCTATTAAAAACATTTTTTTAATGAAAACATAAAAAAATTAAATGTTTATCAATAGACAATAAGCCAACTTTTGTAAGCTGTAACACTGCAAACATGGCATATTTTAGTAATATCTTTGGAAGCACAAATGATCAAAACTTAATGAATAAAGCAATTTCCAATCCAATTAACAATTTGATAATTGCAATGAAGAATCTATATTTATGCTCACCCCTTTCATTATAATTTCACAAATATTAAATGCTGATTATTCTTTTAACTTCTTTATTCATTTATTTTACAATTATTCTCATTATCATTTACGTTACTTATATGTTTCGGACTACTGTACCCATTACTATAATCTCAACTTCTAGTATCTTTTGTTATAATTGATAATCTTCTGAAAATTTCTAACTGACTCCTTTATTCAATCCATAGGGGTAGAATTTTCTCATTCTTCTGTTCATGTCACTGTCACAGAGACATATACAAATCCTAAATATTGATCCTCTCTCTAAAAGCGGGCCTTCCCAAATCTTTTGAGGATCAAAAAGTGTCAAAAAATCTAAGCATCTATGTATGTATAGGTACCATAATTGGCTGAAAGTTCGTTGGCTGACCAAGATATTCTCATGGATTATGACCAAATAAGGTTTATTTTTCAACATACTCCTCCTTGCAGTCCACGCACTTCTTCCATTGGTGTTGCAGTACTTGGATCTCATTGGCCAAAAATAGTTCTCAACAGCAGATATAATGTCATCATATAAACTTTTCAGTTCATCCTCAGGTATGTGTCTCTCCAAAGAGATTCTCAGAAGGACACACTTAAAGGGTATGTTCAGCAGCCATTAATCTCAATGTCTCATCATATAGAATTTATATTATAATTCATTGTAACAAAACAAACTGATAATTAAATATGGAGAAGTACTCTTTAATTAACATTTAATAGCTATCTGAACTGATCAGTTAGGAGAAGGAACAAAAATATAGACACTGCGTTATTAATATTAGTTGTCTGAATTTCTGAGATGAAGCTTGATGATTTTTATCATTCAGGGTTTTCAGACTATTGTCTTAATCTTTATTGTTATATTCACAACATTTTCACTGATATGTCCACCAGCCTCCTTCAGGTGTTTCTTGTCAAACTCGGGAGCATACATGGAACTTTTAAACCATGTCCTCTATTTAATTTACAGAGGTTGCTTGCTCTGATTCTGTTAACCATAATCGAGTACAACTGTTAAGTATTCCTGTATTGTTACTCACCTTCTGTCAGGATTGAACCTGAAACCTCCAGATGATTGTCTCTTTAGAAGCATAGGGAAATATTGCCTATAACTCTTATGCTATGTATCCTGTTGGACAGTTCAGAGTGAATTTTGGGGACTTACAAACAATGTTCTTACATCACTATGCTGTTAATTTGCAAATCTTACTTATAGAATCTAGATTAGGATTAATTGTAAAGAAATAAGTGGAAGCACTCAATTATAAGCATTTGTTAGTTATCTCTGACCCTGCCATGTCCATTTTCCCTTGAGAAATTAGAATAATTAGGTGAATGTAATTGCAGACTCACCCATTATTGATAAGTTGCAAACTGGATTGGGAATTGTTTTAAAAGTTGAACTTTTGGTGCTAAAAAAGAGAAGTGAGTCTTTTTTGATGCTTTACCAACTCACTGGAAACACATGCACTGCCAACAAGCAGTCTATAATGTATAACTTTCATAATATTAATTCATGGGCTAAGTAAAAGAAAAAAAATTCCACAAGAGAAGCTCATAAATGATGACCTTGACATCATTTGAAAATAGAAACTTCAAACTTGTAATCTCAGGCATTTGAAATGTAAATATAAAAGGGAACATTTACTATATTCAAAATTTAATCTTACAATAAGAAAGAGCAAAATTTGTTAGTTTGATTTGTTATTGTCATCACTTTGTTTTAAAGATCTTATCAGTTTTGTCCTTCCAAACTATATACTCTTAAAGCTTCACCTTAAAGTTCTGCCACACTCACTGGGTCATTGCTTCTGGTATTGTTGCAACTTTATGATCAACTATGTGAGGTCTAGAACATATTTTTTTAAAAGCTGAACATGTCTCTCAGCAATTTCCTGCTGACAGGAGAGATGGCAATGAAGGGGTACTTTGCATTCTCCAAAGCTGCAGCATTACTGGAGCCTCACTATCAGACCATTTAGTATCATATCCAGAAGACTCATGGGTGGGTGTCTTACTCCTTTGGAGAGATGCATTCGGTATATTCTATAGCCCCAGTAAATCAGACTGAAAAATAATGAACTAAATCTATAAGGTAAAAAACTTTACAGGAGATTTTGTGCATGTGTATATATACATATTTACCAACCCCTCTGCTCCGGTAGAATATGACACAAGGTCAATTTTTAAGTGGAGTTTAACAGGTTTGAATTCAGAGTTTTCCTTCTCCTAGACTAGTTGCCTCACCAAGGCTGAAGAACCTAGTCTGCCCTACTATTTACTCATAGCTGGAGGGAGACTAATTGGATTCATACCTTTCCCAAGGGTATTAGTGCTATGTAAAATACAATCAGTCTTGTCCAGGATTTGTACTTGTGTTGCTGTGTCTATTTCCTACGACGATAACCATTACACCACAGGCACCATATATATATATATATATATATATATATATATATATATATAAACAGGAATGAAAAGTCTCAGTGGCACAGCTGTTAACATGCTGTACTGTGACATTGTATATATTTACCACCCCTCCATGGGCAGGATGTGACTCAAGGTCAATTTTTAAGTGGAGTTTAACAGGTTTTAATTCAGAGTTTTTCTTCTGCTAGATTGGTTGCCTAACCAAGGCTAAGGAACCCAGTCTGCCCTATTATTTACCCATAGCTGGAGGGAGAATAACTGGATTCATATCTTTCCCAAGGGTATAACACTATGTTAAATACAATCAGCCTTGTCTAGGATTTGAACTCGTCTCGCCATGTCCATTTCCTACGACAATAACCATTACACCAAGGGTCTGTGATATTGTAATAAGTGAGTTCAAACTCCAGTCATGCTATAAAGTTCACTTTCAGACTAATAACCTTAGGAAAGGTATGAACCCCCTTATCCTCCCAGCTATGGTTTGAATAGTATCATTGCTGTTCTTCTACAAGAATGGCTTTGGCATTAAATGACCAACCAAAGTTAATATTTCATTAAACCAAGAAACAAACATGATAACAGATGAATGGGTGTGAGCTCCCATGGCACAATGACTAACATACTGGACTGTGTCATTGTAGTAAACGAGTTCAAACTCCAGCCATGTTATATAATGTTCACTTTTGGACTAATACTCTTGGGAAAGGTATTAACCCCCTAATCCTCCAAGCTATGGGTTAAATAGTTATCAAGGATGGCTTTGATATTTATTTGGTTTGGTTTGATATTTATTTGGTTTGGTTTGGTTTTCTGGCAAATCAAGCATTGTTGGTAATTTTATGCCAAATTCGGTTTTTAGATGATTTGTAAACACATTTTTAGATACACAGTTAAAGGATCAAACTTCTATTTCTTACAATTCAATTTAGAATAAGACAACAAAATAGAATGGTTCCAAGTATTGCTATCTATCACTAACAATTCAATTAAACATCACAGTTAAATGATGAAACAGTTCTATTTCAAGCAATTTAATTTAGCATAAGTAATTTATTTGCACTCAGTTTTACAATATGTCAATCCTTGTAGAGTTATTCTATGTTTAAAGAAGTTTAACACTTACAGTCTCCAGTTAAATACAAGTACAAAAATGTATCTTCGAAATTATTTTTAAGAGATAAATTCTTGATACAGGGTGGAACGATAAAATTGTCATCCTAAAGAAAACAACACTACAGCTTTATTTTAAAACGTTTATGGAAAAATCAATTCAGGTAACTTGATTATGTAGTAGAGCTGACATCTATTCAATGTAGCCACCTTCAGCCTCAATCACCCCCTCGATACAGATCCAGAACTGGGAGCATGCCTTTTCCACAAGCACTGGCGAGAGCTCGGTGAATACTCGGTGGATGGCAGCGATCAGGCCGGCTTTGGTGTTATGGGAGGTCATGTTGGTGATGTTCTCAACCTGTGATCAAACGAAGTAGTCCAGCGGGTTCAGGTCAGGGGAGGAGGGGGCCAGTGAAAGAAGGGTACACAGTCGTAGCACTCCTTCTGAAGCCAAGCCTGGGTCTCTTTTGACTTGTGGGCCGGCACCAAGTCCTGCTGCCACACCCAGGGTCTCTCACTGGCCATCTGATTGCACCAGGGGATCACCACACTCTTCAGTACATCCAGGTACACTTTGGTGTTGACTTTCAAGACAACTTTGAAGATATGAGGTGGCATGATGTGGCTCTCACTTGAAACCACACCAAAGACTATAACCGTAGCCATCCGAAGGGTCATCCAATGCGTTGAGCTGTGCCCTCAAGCATTAAACCATCTGGATTTGCATTTTGAGGGTGCTGGCAATGGTTCTGTTGACATAACTTTGGATCGGTAGAGAGCATGAATTGTACAGCGGTGCATCTCCGATCTCGCTCATTGAACATTGAGTCACTTTCAGACATGATAGAAGGCTGCTATCGCTCTTGGGATTTGTACACAACTGGCCAACTAGTAGATGGTCTGCAACAAAAAAAGAAAACCGTTTTTTCTTTAAACAGAAATGAAATCATGTCGTCTTTCCTAGGGCGACAATTTTATCATTCCACCCTGTACTTTGTTGTTTTAAGAGCAAAACAGATCCCTTTAAACCATTGGTGATTCAAACTTAATCAGGTTATTTTATACCAGAATCAGTCCTTTTTGGCAATTATATGGTTTCAACTAACTTTTCCTTTTATAACATGATTTTAAGTATTCTTGTCTAATACTAATAATTTTTGAAGAGCTCTCTTTGAACTATAGATGGGACTTTAACAGGTACTTGAACTCTGAGTCAGAATGGATCTGAAAGGAATAGTAATAAAGAGGTGACTCTACACTCCTCAGAGCTGCTGAAATGGAGCCTTAAAACCCAATGTTGATAAGTGATATATCCAGGACACAACAGACTCAGAGTTAGATATGTTGAAAAAAAGTTTCCTAATATTGAGATATGTTTTGAGGTCAGAGTATGAATTCATATCATTCCTACACATATTATTTATGATTCATGTCCTAATCGCTACCACTTGTGCTGTTACTGCCATGAATAAAATTAAGAGGATGGGGAGAGGCAAAAAGTTAGTTTTATTCTTTTTTTTAGAAAAAAAAGATGTCTATTTAGGGAAGATATTTTCTGAGAGATATCAGAAATGGCTAAAACAAATAAAATAAATTTACAGCTTGAAATAGATAGAATGAGTTGAGATCTATTATCAAGAATTCTGTTCAAAATCTTCCTTTTTTTTTTTTTTACAAATGGTTCTATTATTTATTGCTGCAGCATTGATTGTTTAAAGTATTTTTGTACTTTAGATTAATTTACTATCTATAGTTTATCACTTGTAAAGAAACTTTCATATTTTTCTTTTTAATATTCAGTGATTTTATTGGCTACATTTGAAATTTTCATTCTTTTTAATATTAATAAATTTAAGATTGTTTTCTTATTGGTCAATACTTCAGAGATATTGATTATCAACACTTTGACAATAAAAATTCAAATTTAGTTTTATCCAAAGGTTGGCTGAAAAGTTCATAGGCTGACCAAGATACTCTCAGGGAATGTGACTAAATGAAGTTTATTTTTCAACAAAGTCCTCTCATACCATTCACACACATCTTCTGTCAGTGTTGCTGTACTTGGATCCAGTTAGTCAAGAACATCATCAACAACATAGTTAGTTAGCGACCATAGTCGAGGGTGACCCGAAAGCTCCCTTTTCGATAGCTACTACACCAAGGTGTAGGGGAGGGCGCTACTCCATTCCCTGGATTGCTCCACTTTACCCTTGAACCGTACCTTATAATGCTGAGTGTTAAGCAAGGTGGTATCAAGTTCCATTTTTAAAGTCTTTGGTATGACTCGACCTGGAATTGAACCCAGGTCTCCCGGGCCATTGGCGAACACTCTAACATACATGATCATAAACAATGATGAATCCTGATTTGCATATATATCAGATGTATATGTATTTACAGCCCATTGGCAAAATAGAGTGTTTGCCAATGATTCAGGAAACTGGGGATTAATCCTAGGTCGAGTCATACCAAAGACTCAAAAAATGGTACTTGATACCTCTTTGCTTAACACTTAGTATTATAAGGTATGAATCAAGGGTAAGTGGAGTAATCCAGGAAAAGAAGTAGCACCCTCTCCTCCACCTCAGTGTAGTAGCTAATGAAAAGAGAGCCTTTGAGTCGCTCTTGACTATGGTCACCAACTTTATATATATATATATATATATATATATATACATATAAACATATGTAGCTACTGAAAAGGGAGCCTTTGTGTTGCCCAAATTACTTATATGTATTTAGCCAACCCATGTGACATAAGATCAGTTTTAACTAGAGTAAAGCTGATTTGGATTAACATAAAGAGAAATCCAGACAGTCTCATCCAGGATTTGAACTTGGATCACCAACTAAATTTTCCATGATGACAACTGTTTTGCTTAGCATGCCTCTTCATTATTTTTGTGTATTATTTGCTTATAAAATTGGAAAGAAGCAAAGAAAACTACAAAATTCATTAATATGTACATAAACATTACAAGTTTAATTTATTTTTAATGAAATGTATGATTTGACTTGTCAGCCTTGTCAGCTAGGGGCTTAAAGTATACTGGCAGCATCTCTGCAGAGGGATGAAACCACTTCCATAACAAATGTCCTGGGTATGACACTAAACTGCATACGATAGTGGGGCTTCAGTCTAGGAGCTTTGGGGAATGTTGAATACCCCTTTATTGCCTAGCCCACTTGGCTATGGCTGTAGAATACACCAACTGCATCTCTGCAGAGGGATATGACCCTCCCTCTAACAAGTGTCCTGGATATGAACTACACAATCTGACAGTGGAGCTCCAGAAATCCTAGAGCTTTGGAGAATGTGGAGTACCCCTTCATTGCCAGGTCCACTCTGGCTCAGAGTGATAGCTCCTGATAGGGTTCTATCTATGGGTCAAATAGAACTGTTTGACATTTAAACTGATTGCAAACAAATGACATGCTAAATTAAACTGCTTAAATAGAAATGTTTCCTCATTTATCTGTGTGTAAACAAGTGACTGATGCTAAATTGAATTGATAGTGATACATAGCAATACTTGAAACTATTTAACTTAGTTTACTTATGTTTAAAAATCATTCATGTCTAAAATATATGTATAAACTGGATTTGGCATTAAATAACCTACAATGGTTGATATGCCATAAAACCAAACCAGACCTTCATTGCCATCATGCCAAGGTCCCCTCTGACTTGTGGTAATACCTGCTTAACTGTATGAAAACAAATGACTGATGTTAAATTGAATTGTTAGTGTTGTATAACAATACTCAAAACCTTTTAATTGTGCAAAACAAATTATTAATATTGAATAGAATTTTTTATGTTAGATAAGGATACTTGAAACCATGTACATGTAATCAAATGAGCTCTCGTTGGTTAAAAATGTTTTCTTCTAACAATTCATTTACAAATCATTCATATTTAATATATATAAGTATATACAAGATTTGATATACCAAAAAATCCAACCAACCAACTAGAGAACTTGGAAAGGATAACAAAAAACTATTATCACCACTTTGTGTGTATGCTATCCATATCAATAAGGAAAAATTTGCTTGTTTGTCCTTTATAAACAGCCAAATGGCTTGATATAAAGCTATGAAATTTGGTTTACATATCTATTGAATGTACAGGAAGTTTTTAACAAAAAAATGTTTTTCCTCTTAAGGAAATGGGAGCCTTCATTAAGAAGAGTGATTGATGATCAGCAGGAGCTTGTATTGCTGCAAGACATAACAAATTATAGAGAATTTAAATTTCCTGATTAAAAATAAAATTTTCTTATTAAAGTTTTACACAGTATTAATTAGGTTTATAGAGATGTAAAATGATCATATAGTATTATTGCTTTGTTAGTAAAAACAAAACAGACAAAAAACAAAAATGTTTAAACTAGCAAAACTCATAAGGAATTATTTTACTGATAATGTCTAGCCAGTTTACCAAAACTTTTCTTATTCTCAAGTGATACCTGGATAAAAAATACTATGTCTAAAAAAGCTGGGCTTTGGGTTACACTTACCATACTTTTAGCATGGACAAATATGTGTATGTGAGAGTATATATGTACATATGTGCATGTGTATATATATATATATATATATATATATATATATATATATATATATATGAGTTGATTTACCTGCCTTTCCTAAATTGAATATGTATATATATATATATATATATATATATATATTATGAATGAAAAAAAAAACACCAATTTTGGTTTTAAAAAATTATCTAAATTTGTTAATCCTGACCAAATTCTGCCTTCAACCATCATCAGAGGATATTTATTTTATGATTGAAAGGTTTATGAATGCCAAGAGATTGGCTTCACTTGTAAATGTAATTTGAACTTTAGGTTAAACAACATTATCATCCAATTTTATAAATAGATTCCAATAAGTTCTTTTGTTTGTTTGTTTGTTTTCTGGCATTAAGTGGGAAGATCAATCTGTAAAAAGTAATTAATTTTAAAAATATCTTAATTAGTATTTATGAATTGAAATATACTGTTTTTTGGATGGTTTAACTTGTTGTTAAGTCTTTTTGGGGTAAGGCCTTCAAAGCATAGTGTGTGTGTATATATATATATATATATATATATATATATATATACACTCACAAAATGATCATTCAAAAAGTTCTAAGCTTCACCCATAAAGAAGAATATTGCTGAACATTTTTGTTGTGGCAATACACAACCTACTTCTTACAAAACTAGAAAAATCTAAATTGTTTTTTCTAGTTTTATAAGAAGTGGTAGTATGTTACTTCAACAAAAATGTTCAGCTATGTTCTTTTTTGTAGATGATACTTTAATCTTTTTGAATAAGCCTCGTATATATATATATATATATATATATATATATATTTCTTCTTTCTTCCATCATTCTATTTCTTTTTCTTTCCTCTCTTTCTTCACTCTTTTCATCCTTTTTCTCTCGCTTTTTTCTTTTCTTTCTTCTCTCTCTTCCTTTTTTTTATCTTTCTTTCCTTTCTCTTTTTCTTTTCATTCTTTGATTCTTTTCTTTTCTTTTCTTCCTCCTATTTCATTCACTTTTGAAGTCATATCTCTTGATGGTTCCATTTGTTTTACATCATTACCTTACACTGTCACTTAATATTTTTGAAATCTGAATGCTGACTTATTGATCAAATGGTTAACACCCTACTTCTCTGTTTATATGATCTCATCCTTTGTTTTGTTCAGTATTTCGTTAAGCATCAGTGATCTAATGACACTTCATAAACATCTTTTCTAAGTCCTGATGGTGGTTTATTGAAACTGAAACATAATAACATTGATTTTCTTTCATATTAAATTCTTCACTTTGTTTTTCAATATTTTTCTCCACACACACACACACACACACACACACACACATATATATATATATATATATATATATATATATATAGTTTAAATAAATTAGAAAATAAAAGTACTAGCATATATTAAAAAAATACATGATAAAATGAGCATTTTTATTTGAAATAAATGGTATTATATAGTCATATATAAGAAAGCCATGTGCAGCCCTCAGTTGATATATCTCTGCTGTTTCAACAATCATCATAACTCTACAGAAGCTGTGGGCAAGATGTTTCCTAAAATTTCCTGCTGCTATCAACTATATAAGTCTTGCAGGAAGGTTTCAGGTCATTTTTTGAGAAATCGGAAATAAGTGAGACAGGTATGTGGAAATAAGAGAGATAGATAGGCACAAAAAAGTTTAATATGCATAGATATTGAGAAAAAGTAGAAGAGAGGAATACATGCCTTTCTGAAAGGAAGTGAACCCAATGGCTTTAACAATAATTGTATGCCCATAGGAAATTTACAGAAGAATGTATGATGTACTCGGAGAAATTTGTTTTTGTCTAAAAATGCTTACTCAGCAAGCCTGAGTTGAAAAGACAGTCCAGGGAGTGTAAACACACTGACTCTCCAATGAAGAAAAAGCTTTGGGAACAGTGGTCAGAAAAGAGGGTCATGCTGACTGTCTTCTGGGACATGAAAAGACCCATCACTATTGAAAAATGTTCCACTGTAAACAATTCTTCCTATTGCCAACTCCTTAAGCAAAATTCCCCTTATCTGTATACACACACATACATATATATATATATGTATCCAAATATTTTGGGAACTTAAGATGAGAAATATCCAGAAATTTATATGAAATTCTTGTTATTATGAAAGATATACTGATCAATCAGTTTGAATTCCTATAACTTCTGCGACATGGATTTCAAAGAGGGAGCTGTCGATATCAACCTATTTTAAGTGTATAGAAAAATGGTTCACTTTATATAAAGTTTGACTGGCAGGGTGTGACACAAATTCAACTCTAAAAAGAGTACAGCTGGTTTGAATTCAGAGTTTTCCTTCTCTTAGACAGGTTGCCTTACCTGTTGGAAGTCTATCATAAGGCTCAGTAGCAATGAGTCAGTGCTCACATGCATAATAATGAATTATGAGTTAAAGTGAGATTATATGGACATTGTAATGTTCCACGATTTGAAGGTGGCCAAGTCCATTCCCTGGACAGTGATTAGTTGCTGGCCCAGTGAATAGGCATATTAGTGTATATATACACTGGCTTGCTTTAGTCATGTTTCATTATTCGTGTTTATTCTGCATGTTAGAGCAGTGACTTCTACATTACCAAGGCTAAAGAACTCATTCTGCCCTACTATTTACCAATAGTTGGAAGAAGAACAGACGGATCCATGCCTTTCTCTAGAGTATCAGCATGAAATGAAACACTGATCACCTTCTTTAAGTATTCAAGAGAACATTGTTAACCTCGGATCAATTCTCTTTTTTAATCCTCAGGAATTGAGTAAACTGCAATGGGTTCATTTTGGAAGTCAACATACATTTTGCACAATGACACACAAGTTCTATTTTATTCTCTCCGCTCCCCCTTCACCATTCCTGCTTTGTATAATATTGTCTAAAGTGGCAAAGAACTTGTTTTTTTTGCATTGCTGGGTGAAGAATTCTTTAGGAAAAAAAAATGCAATCAAGGAAGAATAAAAATAGAATCAAATAGAGAAATAGATTCCAACAATGCTTCTTTGACAGCTGGTTGCTGGTTGCACTGTTCACACAGAACAAACTAGCTAAATTCCTCTACTTAATCATCCATTGCATTGTTTTATTCTCTTTTTGACGAACCATTTCCCACAGTTAGGTTGAAGAATATCAAGGAAAGATGCAAAAAAAAAAAAACCTGATGCTCTTAACCCTATCAATGTCATGTGCAACTATAATTGAATGCTTTAAGCCTGGCTGGGTGCAAATATATTCAAATTCCTAAAGTTTTCCTGTGTGTGACTATAGCGGAATTCCCTCATCATGTCAGTGGGGCTTAGAATATGCTATCTATATCCTCTGCAGAGGAATAAGATACCCACTGCCCCCAAAAATGAGGTGTCCTTGGTATAATACTAGACTGTGATGGTGAGGCTCCAGTTCTGAAGATCTTGAGATGTTTCAGTATTGGCTGGTGCAGAAGAATACACCAGCCCCACCTCTGCAGAGAGGTAAGATCTCTCTAACAAGTGTCCTAGATATGACACTAAACTATTTGATGGTGAGGCTTCAGTCCTGGAGCTTTGGGGAATGTTGGGTACTCCTTCATTGTCTTTATACTCAGTTCCACTCTGGCCCTGGGGAGGTAGTACTTGTTAAGGTCCTATTTCAGGTTCAAATAGAACTATTTAATCATTTACTATAATTGAAACCATTTAACTATGAGCAAACAAATGACTAATGTTAAATTGAATTAATCGTATTCATTAGAAATACTTGAAGCCATTTAATCGTATACAAATGAATGAATAATGTTGAATAGAAATATTAGTGTTCTGGGTATGACATTAAACTACGTCTAATGCTGGGGCTCCAACAAACTATTCCCTTTAACCATCAATGGTGCTATTTAACCAAATGATCTCACCTACTGTGAGGAGGATGGAGTCACCCCTTCATTAACATTACTCAAAGATCCTCTCTGACCCAGCATGGTAGAACCTGTTAGGTCCTGAGAATTTTTTTTTTTTTTTTTTAAATTTATTGTGGACTTTTTGTCCTCATCTTGGTAGTTTTCGTGCTGTTTCTTCTTTACAACGTTTCGGCCAAATTTCACCTCTGGCCTTCTTCAGATGATTTAACCACAACCTCAGATAGGAATGCTGAGTCTTGTAACCGTATCCCCAGTAATTACTGCCTTCCATAGTTGTTGTCTTCGGGGCCTGTGGCACACCGGATGGAGGCGTTGAATCTCTACAGTTCCAGGTGAGCATTGTCAAAAGATAGCGGTTTCAATTCCTACCCAAGCCGGCCAGAGGTTTACTTGGTCAAAAACGTGGTGCGATAGACAACAACTATGGAAGGCAGTAATTACTAGGGATACAGTTACAAGACTCAGCATTCCTATCCGAGGTCGCAGTTAAATCACCTGAAGAAGGCCAGAGGTGAAATTTGGCCGAAACGTAGTGCAGAAGAAACAACACAAAAAAACTACCAAGATGAGGACAAAAAGTCCACAATAAATAAAGAAAAAAATTAATTCTCAGATTAAGAAGCCTCATCTCAAAATGTTTCCAACTATTAGGTCCTATCTATAGGTCAAATAGATCTGTTTTAAAATTATTCATATTCCATAGGAATACTTAATACCATATAACTGTAAATAATTTACATTCAATAGGAATATTCAATACCATATTACCGTAAATTATTTGTATTAAGAATAATTACATGTAATTATGATAATTTACTAAAGATTGTATTTAGTTAATTAAAAGCATATAACTGTGTACAAAGAAATGACAATTTTTAATTTGAAAAGATTACTTGAAACTATATAATTATTAGTATTAGATAGGAATACTTAAAACCAAACAACTGTGCAAATTATTTATACCACATACAAATACTTCTTATATAACTATGTACAAAAATCTTTTAAGAAACAATTACACAAAAAATGTCAATAAAAGTTTCCAATGAATACAATTCCTTAACCTCTAAGCATAAAAATACCCTGGACTGGTTGACAGTTAAAATAAATCAACCGATTATTCATGTTGTATCCAACTACAGTTGAATTCCAAAGACCATGTTGTATGTGACTATAGTTGAGTTTCTAAAGCCTTCCGGTCTGCAACAATTCTTCTGTAGGTTGTGTAAAAATATAATGAATTTCCTCATGCCATGCCTCTGCAAATATAATAAAGTTTAATACCATATTACATTTGCTTGTCTGTATTTTCAACCCAATGAGGAATTCTATGAAGACTTTTCTCATTATTTAACAATTTTTCCTCCATTTTTCATTCAGATAGTTACTATTTAAACATCTAAAGGTAAATATTATCAATAAATCATGAGAGATAAAGATATTTTCTAAAAGACGAAAAACAAAATTTGCACAA
>OY757910.1:87616861-87991861 GCA_963585895.1 Sepioteuthis lessoniana | reverse complement strand
TAATTGAATATATATATATATACTTCTCCACACTTGTTGGATATGACACTAGATCAATTTTTTAAATAGGGTCCAACAACTTTAGATTCAGAGTTTTCCTTCCCCTAGACCAGTTACCATACCTAGTTTAATGAGTGTATTCTGCCCTCCTGTTTGCCCACCACTGGAGGGAGAATAATGGGATTCATACCTTTCCCAAGTGTATTAATTCTAAGTGAAATGCAAATACCATCATCCAGGATTTGAACTTGGTTTGCTATGTCCCTTTCCAATGATAATAACAACACTAATCTGTATATATATATATAAATAAACCTAAAAATCACGACTATTCTTACCAATATTAATCTCTTCAAGAGACCATAAAGTTCTGAAACACATTTAGAACATAATGTTTTGAAATAAAAACCATAAGTACCTCATTCAAATTCATTTTCAGGCCTATTCATTTTAGATTATGTACATATATAAATGTATGTATATACATATATATATATATATATATGCTTAAAGAAATCTTTCCTGTTGGCTGGGGCTGTAGAATATATTGACTGCACCTCTGCAGAGAATTAAGACCCCTTCTACAACATGGCAAACTATTGGTCATGGGTGGCAACCTTTAATACTATAAACCTAATAAGTAATATTGAATTATGTGTGAATGATTATTTTAGTAAGGTAAGCAATTTTTTCTGCAGCATTAGAAATTAAATTTTTGTACCATAAGTTGTCTTGCAGCAACATGTCTTCCTGCTTTATTTTTGTCTTATGTTTGAGACTTCCTCTGAATGAGAGTTATCTTTTTCCCTTGTCCAACAAAGTAAATGTGGAGGGTGTCCCCATGGTGTAATGGTTAAAACGCTGGACCGCAGAATCAAAGTATGTTCACATTCAGACAAATACCTTTAAGAAAGGTATAAACCCACTTATCTGCCTATCTATGGGTTAAATAGTACCAATACTGTCCTTCTAAAAGGATGGATTTGGCATCAAATAACCCAAGAAGGTTTATGTGCCATTAATAACAAACAAACCAGGTAAATGCTTCACCTTCTCAATAAGTATAGTAGAGCCATTATGGTGTAATGTCAAAGTGCTGGACAAGTAAATCATGCTGTTACATTCACTTTCAGACCAATACCCTTGGAAAAGGTATGAACCTCTTAATCCCTCCTGTGATAGGTTAAATACTATCATTGCTGTTCTCCTATAAGTATAGCTTTGGCATTAGATAACTCTTGAAAGATGATATGCCACTAAAATAAAGAAACCATACTAAACCATCAATAAGTATGCATACCAAATTTAATGACTCTACTTAAAGCCATTTTATTGTCACTTGAGGACAAACTGTTCCTAATCATTAAGATACAATGTTATTTTTTTCTTTAAATCAAACATAGCAAGATTTTATTCTTTCTAGTGGAACATTATACAATCAAAACAGGTATTATTATGTATTATTTATTACCAAGCTCTAAAGCATTGATACCCTATAATCAAAAATAGTACATGTCTTATCTATAATCATAGAATTTTATTTTTGGTTACCGAATTGGTGCAATTTTATTTCTGGTTCAGGAGTTCTAATGCTGTAAACTTTGATGATAAACAATACCAGTTTTGATTGAATAAAGTTCCAATAGAAATAATAAAATCCTCCCTAAGAGTTTGGGTCAATTGATAAGAAAAAAAATCCATGAATAGATTTTCATGACTCTCTGTTAGGAAACTCTATACAATTAACACAATTATAATTTATAGGGCCTACTGAAACCATTTTGGGTCCCTTAACAAAATTTGATTTTGTCTACTCCCACCATCATTGTGAACAATAATTGACTATTATCCAAGCTTGATACCATAAACAAACTGGAAAAAAGTCTAAAGTTTTATTGCATTCTCTGGCATTTTTGTATTATAGCTGTCATAATAAATCATTTTAAAAAATTCCAAAAAATCCCATCAAGCACTCTTAGGAGGCTCCTGACAGCCAGGGGTCTTGTATAATTTATACCTCATTCTTGCTCTGAGCATATATATATATATATATATATATATATAAATGTGTATTTAGGCAGCATTTCTTCATTGAGGCATATTTTTTACTGTTGCCAGGTATAAAACTAAATTTAAAAAACAAAAGAGTTACACCAGTATGAATAAGACACTGTTCTTATGAACTTTTACATTATACACCCCATTAATGATGGCCTGAGAAGGGGTCCAAACGTTCATGGAAGCCAGTTAAATGGGGAAAATTTATTAGCCAATTCCAGCCAGATATTATAACAATCATATGGTGATTTGAAAGGATTGAAACTAAAATATGTAGACGAAGAGTGTCGATAACATTTAATCAAATATGTACAAATATGCGTATATATATATATATATATATATATATATATATATATACACAATTCTTTTTTTTAAATATCCAGTCAGCATCCAAAGAAAGTCGGTGTGGATTATTCTTTACATAGAATATATAAGGAAAATCATATAAATCTATGTGAGTGCTGAATGTCTGGCTATTGTTAGTTCCCTATTTAACTGTTGGGGTATAACAAAATTCACATTCAGACCGTATATAGTGCAATTTGATGGAGACTCAAACTCGGTTTAAGTCATCATAATAAATTTATTTCAGCAGAGAATATTACTATACTCTCCGTCTTGTCAGATGACTATTTACATGCTTCTCTTGAAGTTGCAGAGTAGCAAATGTGGAGTTACAGTTCGTATTCAGAAAATAAAATAAAAGAATAAGAATAAAAAGTAAAGATAAAATAATAATAAGCAGGTGGGATTTTTAGGGTCAATTATAAACGCTTGACAGCTATATAAAATGTCTTTACCTTATCTTATTTAACTATCTTGGTCCTAATTAAAGCAAGAGGAATATCTAGGATGATAACAACTGAGTTAATTAACAGACATATTAGGAATAAATGTAAAACATGTATGAGATAGCCATTAGGTCCTACAAGAGTGCAAAATTGTGAGGGGTTGACTGGTAGATTAATTCCACACCTGTTTCTTAATCATTCTAACACCTAACATTTTGACCCCCTCTGCCCATGCCTGTGAATGAAATAATTTGTAATTTGATTTCCATTTTTAGTCTTATTTATTTATTTATTATTTTATCTTTAATTGTTATTTTTATTCTTTTATTTTATCTTCTGAATACAAACTGTAACTACACACTTGCAACTCTGCAACTTCGAGATGGAGAGTATAGTAATATTCTCTGCTGAAATAAATTTATTATGACGGCTTAACTGAGTTTGAGTCTCCAGCAAATTGTACAATATATATATATATATATATATATGAGAAAATTTACACACCCTGATGACAGTCTAAAAAATTAAATACTTAATGTTGGCAAATATTTCTACAAATAAAATCATCATCTGAAATCTTTGTTTTTTCTTTTCTATACATTTTCATATATATATATGATAAATTGCAGCATGAAAGTTAACCTTTACAACTTGAAAAAATCTCTACAAACCTTGGAGTCAACTTACATGGTAGGGCTAAAATCCAAATTATACTATATATATATATATATATATATATATATATATATATATATATATATATATATATGTGTGTGTGTGTGAGTTGCAAATGAGTGTCGCCAGGAATGAGTATCCAGAAATAAGTATAAGATCTTCTTAATTTTATCTTTCATTCATTTTGATGAAATTACTCCCTAAGTCTATTTATAAAATCATATAAAGTATTTTGTAGTTTCTGAGATTTAGAGTCAAAAGAAAGATTCTAATTTCATTCATATTTTCATGAATATTTATGAACTGAATTGCAAAAGAGAAAAAAATTGATATATCTAGATTTGATTAGGACTTCATTATTGGCACAAATATGGCTACTCTTTTCAGATGTTATATTAGTGATTAGAAATTACACAAAGTCAGGTTAAAATTAGTCTCATTAAATTATTGTTGATTACACCAAGCAGAAATAATAATCATTACTAGTTTATTCATTATTTTTGTAGAAAGATTGATGATCATGCAAACCTTAATCAAAATTAGAACCTTAAATCAATGTTGAGGATTTCTACAAAAAATAATTTTGATATTTACTTAACTTTGTTAACTATAGCACAAGGAGAAAGGAAGTTGAAAAGAATGTTTGGACTAATCCAAGACTTCTCAAGATTTTTAATTGATGCATCTTTTTAATTTCCATTCAACCCCAAATAGGTTTTTTTTAGTTTCACTTGATGCCAAGATAAGAGAGGTTGATTTTTTTTAAACATTTTTAATTTTAAGATAAAAATTTTAGAAAATGCCGAAGAGATTTTATTAACAAAATATTGAATCCAACTTAATATGTTAAGATACAGATCTCTTTGGTTAGAGTGTGATTTTTCATTAGTAATAAACTCACTTTAATTTCATTCATTAAAAATCTGTTACCATGAAAAAGAATTAAAATTTCAGGTTCTTTATTTTAATTCTACTTTTTCATTATTCTTCTTTGTTTTCGTAATCTATGTTTTTATTCTCATCATTAAATTATAATCTGTCTTTTTAAAACCATCCCATAACCTATTTTAAAAAGGGATATCTAAGAATTAAGTATTTTTAAATAATATAATTGTTTTTAAATGTTATCTTTTGTGAAAATAGGATTATATGCATCATTAATTATTCTAAAAAGATCTTAATCTTTTTGTTCAGAGCTAGATCAATTTGTACATTAAAATAACTTGTATGTTTTGAATGGTTTGTAATTTACTAAGCTTTTTGCTAAGATGTGGCACAAGGCCATGTGAACAGGGCCCCCAATGAGACTTGAACTCATTCATGAAGGTTTGCTAGTCTAGCTTGCTAACCATTACATCGCCCAAGGGGCCCAAGTTTTGAATGTTTTGTATGTGAATGATACATCAATTGTGGCCATCCAGATTAATCAGACATTCTGCTAGGTGTACAACTAACCTACAAGACCCAACAATTTTTTATCTTTTTGTTTGGATTTATAAATCCTTTTTCTCATAAATTCACCCTCTGAGAACCTCTATACTTTTATTCACCCTCAGGGATCTATAGAGAACACTTTGAGAAGCCCTATCAAGTGGGAAAGAGTCTACCAGGATTAAATATCAATATCAGAAGTTTGATATCGAATGTTAACTGTTGATCCATATAGGAAAAATGCAATTGAAGCATTGCTCAGGCCTTCTTCAAGACTTGCAAGATATATAACGGTAAGAGGTTATGTTATCTCCTCGTTATATTAGAAGGAAAATAAAGAAGAAGAATGAAGATGCCGTAAGGTTTTCAATTTTAAAAGTTTAATAAAGTCTTGAGTTGAGAGTTAGCCTTTATTCTGGTCATCATAGTGAGAAGGAAAACAAGTATAAAAGGGTTGAGCAGGCATTTGGCATTTTGCCAGTAATTGATAGTCCTGTAGAATTTGGAGTGAGGAATAAAGGTCTCCAAAATAGATTAGCAGAATTGAAGTGGCTGGTTGTCTGAGCAGGATATGCTTCGCTGTAGACGTTGCAAAAGTCATGTTTGCTGTTTAAGGACAGGAATGATGAAGTCACGCTTAAATGTGTGGTCCTGGTTGCTGTAGGAGAGAGATATGAAAGTCTCCAGAAAATGTTGTCCAGGAATGAAGTAGCTGAATGTCTGAGTGGAATAACGCGTCGCTGTAGACATAGCAAAAGTTAGATGTGACATAAAAGTGTTCCTGTAAGTGGCAGATTAAATGCATCTAATTTAACTGGGAACCCTTG
Source organism: Sepioteuthis lessoniana (assembly GCA_963585895.1). NCBI lineage: Eukaryota > Metazoa > Mollusca > Cephalopoda > Myopsida > Loliginidae > Sepioteuthis > Sepioteuthis lessoniana. The sequence goes on along the minus strand of OY757910.1, from coordinate 87,986,076 downwards.
GTCTAAGAGGGTAGACTCATAGGTCCGTAAATTAGACGGCTTTCCTCATGGTGTTGTGATTCTGCTGCTATGAAGAGAGTGGACAAAAAGTATGTCCTTCCTGCTCAAAAGGTTCTGAGGAAGAGAGATTGGCAGGCTTTCACCATTTTCATGTTGCCCGGGAAAATAGTCTGGGCTGAGCAGGATAAGTCATCCTCATTGGGTGGAAATATGTGATGATCATAACGGTCGAATTAATTTATGCGCCAAACAAAAATACAAAGTTCTTTCTGCTCCAGATATGAGGGTAACGGGCCTTAACTTGACATACTATCCTTTGATGTGTTGATAGGGGGATTTGAATTCAGAACTTTTCTTCTTGACTGGTTGCCTTACAAAGACGAGAGAACCTATTCTGCTTGAGTATTCTACTTATACATATTTCTGTATTTACCTAACCCCTCCAACACAGGCAGAATGTGACACAAATTCAATTGTGAATAGAGTACTGCTGTTTTAAATTCAGAGTTTTCCTCCTAGACTGGTTGCCTTACCAAGGTTAAAGAACACAGTCTGCCCTACTATTTACCTATAGCGGAGGGAAGAAGAAAGGAGTTCACCCTTTCTTAAAAGTATTAGAGTGAAGTGAAATTCAGTTGCAACTGGGATTTAAACAAGAGTTTGGAAGAAAATTAACATTTAATAAAGGGAGGTGCCCATGGTGTAATGGTTATCGTCATAGGAAATGGATACGGCGACACGAGTTCAAATCCTGGACGAGACTAATTGCATTTCACATAGCACTAATACCCTTGGGAAAGGAATGAATCCAATTATTCTCCCTCCAACTATGGGTAAAGAGTAGGGCAGACTAGGTTCTTCAGCCTTGGTGAGGCAACTAGTCTAGGAGAAGGAAAACTCTGAATTCAAACCTGTTAAACTCCGCTTAAAAATTGACCTTGTGTCATATCCTGCCCGAGCGGAGGGGTTGGTAAATATGATAAAGGGTTAATTTTCTTCTAAACCATATGTACCAAGATTTTAATATTTGTCAAGAAACATAAAGTATTCAAAATGGATATTATTTGGTATCATCAATTAACAAATTCTAAAACGTTGAAACTCTTTTACCAAGAATAAAAAAACCTTTATATATATCTATGCATTTTTATTGTATATGTTTCATCGAGGAATAATATGATCTTAGCATTTTTGATTTAAAAGAAAATCAAATTTTTATAAAAAATTTTTTGGGTAAGCTTATTTATAGACAATATTTTGTGTGTGTATGTATATATATATATATATATATATATATATATAGTTTAACTTTTTTACAAAATAATGCAACAAGTTGATGGGCTCTATTTTATCAACTGTATTTGTATTGATGTCACCTATTGATAATTTACACTGAAGAGGCTACTGTCCTAATGTGCAGGATAAAATAACAAATATCACTTACTTGCTCAGCAGCCCGGCTGGCATCCTGCAGGCAGACAAAAATATGTCAATAATAGGCCAGTATATATGCACACTAGCATAGCCACTCCTAGGCTGGCAGCCAATCACCAACTAGGGAATGGACTAGCCCACCTGCACATCATGGAATGCCTTGATACGCATATAATCTTCCCTTCCTCATGCCCAAGTGAGTATTCACTTTGACTTATAATTCTACTCATGAACCACACTCAAGTACAATATACAGCGGAACTTCGACACTCAAATATTAAAAATTTTCTTTACATAATATTATCATTTGTTGTGAAGTGATGAAAACGCCCCTCTCTGATACAATGAACTAGTCTGAGAAGACTATACATATACAATATGAATTTTGTTAATACCATCAGAGAATAAAACATACCATTGACTTCCAACATTGTCTCCTGCATGTATTCATTACTTTTACTGTCGAACTATGATATAGCATTATTATTATTATTGTAGTAGTCAGTTGTAATAGTTATATATTATTATATCATATTCATTAATTCTCAAAATATTTAAAATGCTTTTAATATATATATATGTATATATATATATATATATATATATATACGCACAGTTATTAAATATATATTATTACTGTTAAATTATACAGAGTAATTCTCACAATGTTTAAAACTTTCTTATTATATTACATATATAAAAATTAGGTAATCTAATAACCATACAATGGCCATAACTGTTCCAGCAAAAGATAGCCACATATCTTTCACTCTAAATCAACAGCTAGAAAGGTTTAAGTTTAATGAAATATGTCAAATGCCAGATTGCCCAAAAGTCTATTGTATCAAACAGGCAAGGAAAAATTCATGAAGGAAATTAAAAGTGCTACTCTATTGAACATGGGAATGATAAGAAATCAAAATGGCTGTATTGCTGATATGAAGAAGATAGTATTAATTTATAGAGAAGATCAGATCACCCACTACATTTCCTTAAGCTAGAGCCTAATCAAGAGCAGAAGTTTCAGACAATGGCTCTCATGTTTTAGCAATTAAGTAGCTTTTAAATTAGGAATCTACATTTCTTTCTTTATTCATTTGAAAGATCTAATTTTATTGCACATTTAAAAGACTACAGCATAATGCATTAAGATGGTATGTGAATTGAACCCATAATATCACCAAGTTATGTCCATGTGCATGTGAAAATGTAACCGTTTCATTTATATATATATATATATATATATATAGTCTACTGATATGGTTGCATAAAATCACTTGAAGATCATTTTCATTAAACTTCAAGTCATCAGTAATATCATTTTATTTCTTAAGATTATTTTTATATTTTTTAAATTATGGGATATTTGCTCTGAACTCTTGTATATACAGAGCACAGAAATAGTTTTTCTGATTGTGCGATTGTTCTAGATCTTATCTAGTGTTAAGTTATAATCATATATGTATGTGTGATATATATTGGAGGATCTTAAAACATCTGATGGCAGTCTTTAATACTAGACTTGATTGTTCTTCAAGTTATTACATCCATTACTGAGATGCTCCTTAGACACAATCAAATGCATTGGGATGTGCACCATACAAAGATGAAGGATATCAAGTTACCTAACTAGCTGTGTTATGATGAATTACAATATGATAAAAATCTGAGTTATAAACTTAAGAAACATCTTAAGGATGTTGCTGAAAGCAATCTTTGGGCACTTAGTGCAGCCGCCTCAACATGTTTGTAACATTCATAGTAGAGTCTGCATGTCAACAACCAAACTTGTAAGTCATACAAGATCTCATGACAGTAAATAATCACTGACTAGTTTTATACAGGTCCTTCTATAGCAATCTCCAGGCAACTTGTCTATTCCATAACAAAGTATGTAGGTCTACAGCAGGTTAAGGAGATATATGAGGGTGAACAGACGCAATGTCAACGAGAAAGACCATTATCTTGATTGTCACATATGAAACAGGGCTGGCAATAATGAAAGTGTCATGTACTCCCATGAGTATTTTTTGTGAAATTGAGGTAATGGCTTTCTGTAAAGTGGCTGTCACTCTCTCTCTCTCTCTCTCTCATATATATATATATATATATATATAGTACTTGTCATAAGTATTTGAACAGACAGAAAATTTACTTGTAGGTTTCTTATTTTTACATAAGAACATGAACATTACTCCAGGAGAGCCAAATTTTGTTACAGTTGACATTATGTTGCATGCATTTAGCCCTGGTTTGTGGTTCCCAATGAAACTTTTTAACAGAAATTCACAATTACATGAAAATAAACTCTTCTTTTCTAACTTTCTAAAACATTGTTCCAAATCAGTCAGGTAGTTTGAAAGGGCAAACTTATATTGATGTTTATAAGATTATCCAAACTTTCAAGTTCATAGAGTTTCCTCCCCTCATCAAAATTGTCAATGGCCCCTACAATCACTGTCAATAAATATAGATTTTCTATCTGTTCAAATACTTAAGAGCAGTACTTTTTATAGGGTATTGTTTATAAAGGCTATAGAATCAAAAAACATGAAAAAGTTCTTGCCTTGTTATGCTAATTGTAATAAGATTTTATTTTGGTGGTACAAAACTGGACCACAATATCTCCCAAATGTGTTTGCATGCTTTATACACATATATAACCAGGCCATTGGCATAAATAATATTTAGAGTGTTTGCCAATGGCCAAGAAGACTGGGGTTTAATCCAAGGTCAAATTGTACCAAAGACTCAAAAAATGGTACTTGATGCCTCCTTACTTAGCATTCAGTAACATAAAGTATGAATCAAAGGTAAATGGATCTATCTAGGGAAAGGAGTAATACATTCCCCGACACCTACAGTTGGCCAACTTATAACTTATTTACTTATATATGTGTGTGTGTGTGTGTGTAGTGAAATAAACAAATCATTATAAAAGTGCTCAAACACTGGCTAATAGAAAATGATAAAATTTGAAATACATAAATGTTTTCTTACTTCTCATAAAAGTATACTATCTTCAGATAAAATATGCAATTCAAATACTGGGCAGTAGACCAAGATAAAACCTAAAATAAATGTTTTCTCACCTTATGTCTCATAAGACAGATATGAGGAGGTGAAAAAACATTTGTTATATATATATATATATATCACCATCATCTAATCCTTTTAACAGCAAAGATTCTCTTTGATTCCCTCTCCCCATTTGTTCAAATCAGCCATCACCCTTTGTACATCCTCTAGGTGGGATCTCATGTCCACACAGAGCTGATGAATATAAGTCTTTGCAGGTCAGCCAATGCTAGTATGTTCATGTGTGAGAGTCCACAGGAAAACTTCCCATAACTTTGTCCTTGTTTCTCCTGAAATGCCCAGCATATCTTGCTGGGATGGTTTGGGAGATGGGAGGTAAGTGGCCGTACAGCTGCTGTTTTGTTGGGGTCTGCTTCCAGATTTTGTTGAAAACATTACACAGTATCCTTGTGTAGTTGCAATTTACCTTTTTCTCTAAGTGCTTTGTTAAAGTCCAGGTCATTTGTTTTAAACTAGATGATGTACTCTCCACATTAAATAGCAAGCCTCTAAAATTAGTATACCATTTCCTATATCCAGCTAGCAACATCTTATCTACTGAAAGTGGTGTTATCATAGAAAAAGCATGGACTGCTATCAACAGATAATCTACAATTCTGGACATCTGATCTCTCTGACAAAATAAAACAGGAATTCTTCCAAGCTGTAGCCATATCTGTACAATATATATATATATATATATAACTTGAATATGTTTGTGACATCTGCAGTTGGGTCTGTTTGTCCGAAGTTGAACTTGCAAGTCAAATAGGATCTCATTACAGCCAACAATCACAGTCTGATTTTATACAGGTTATTCTTCAGCAACTGAATGGTGATTTGAATCAATTCTGTAGCAAAATATATGGGTCTGCAGTTGGTCTGAGAAGGCAAATGAGAGTGTATAGGTTTAATGTCAATGCCAATAATAGGTATTTTACTTGTCACATATGTGGCCAGGCTTGCGAGGGTAAAGTTGACCAGAGGGGCCACATGCATTCCAACAGGTGCTCTTTGCATTATTGGGGAAATGGCTTTCTTCTGTTAAAAAGTGTTGCTCTCTCTTTATATGTATATATATATATATATATATGTGTGTGTGTATATCTCCTTTGTTTGATTGTATATATTTCTTGTGATAAAAATAACTCCTGTTCTCTTTATTGAGGTGGTATTGGGTCTAGACTACCCCTGAGACATATGTGCACACACATATACATCTAAAATTGATTTCCTATTTACTTCATATATACTTATTGTGATAAAAATAAGTTATATTCACTTTAACATGGTGGTATATAACCTGCAATATCTCCAAGCTATGCCAATAGCTACACCTGTATTTTTCTGAAACTTTGAATGATATCATCTTATGGTTATTAAAACATAAATAAAAATAATCATATGCTGTTTTTAGAACAATGATTTACAATTCAAAGAGATTGCCTGACAGCAAATCTCCCTAAATCTCCTGAGTTTTTCGTGAGGCTTCAGGAGAATGAAGAATAACCTTTCTTTTCAAAACCGCTCCTCTCTTCTTTTCTTAGATTTACAGTCCTTCTCATTAGAATGATTGGGACTAGCTTCACAGTAATTTTACAGTTTTTTGACTTCTTCAGGTAAATAAAATTAGCTTCCAACATTTTTTTTGTTTTAAATATTCCTGTTCTTTGCTTTTATTATCTGTTACTTTACACAAAATAACTATTATTTGGTAGTTTTATTTTCTATTCCTGATATAAGCATAACATTATCTAATGCTCTGTATTTGCTCAACCTCTCTGCTATGAGCACAATGCAACACAGGGTTAATTTTGAAGTGGAATACAGCTGGTTTGAATTTAGTTTTTCTTCTCCTAGTCTGGTTGCTTAAGCAAGTCTAAAGATACAGTCTCCTCTAATATTTACCCAAATATAATTGTTTTCCTTCTCAAAGACATGTTTCCATACCAAAATTTAAGAGCCCAGTCTGCCCTAATATTTACCTAGAATTAGAGGGAGAATAGTTGAATGCATACCTTTCTCAAGAGTATTAGCATTATGTGAAATGCAAACAGCCTCATCAAAGCTTTAAACTCAGGTTGCTGCACCCATTTCCTCACAACCACGACTATTATACCATGAGCATATCCAAGATAGTCTAATGGTAAGGAGAAAATAATAAAATCTTTGTAATGCCCTCATTTACACTATCTCATCAGGACAAGGGTGAAATAACAGACACAAGATATCTGTTACTTATAAAGCTTAGACAAATTATTGCATGAGGGTGCAAATATGAGGCACTCAGTGAGAACTGAACTCATTAACATTAGTCTGCCAATCTACCTTGCAAACCATTGCACCTGATGAGGTGCCTGACAATATATTTCAAGGCATGGACTGTAGAATGAGAATAGTCTACCTCCTCATGGACTCAATAAAAGGTTCAGTTCAGAAGGTTACTGGCCTCAACAAAAGATACCTGAAGAAGAATGGAGAGTATAACAGCCAATACAGTGTAATGCCAGATAAATAATTTTTGTTGAATAATTCAAAGCTTAGCATATCAACTATACAGAGGATTTGTTTATAGTGGTGAAATCTTCTATAGAGCCAGCCAGAATTTTAAGGCAAGCTGATAGTAGAAGAATGGTTGTGTACCACAGATTCCCCTTACAGCACTCTGGTTTTGAACTGAAAGTTTTTCCTTGTCTCAGATTCTCACAGTCTGCTCTACATAATTGGGAGATAAGAAATGGATTTGACTTTGATAACAACTTCCCATTTTTGAAACTTGAACAAATATTTGTAATTCTCTTATCAAAAAATTTATACCCATTGATATTATGTATTCAGTCATTAAAAATGCTTTGAATCAGTTTTCATTAAAAAAGAAGACTGTCGGAATTGTTGAGTTTGGTCGATATGACTCTGCGCTCAGTTGTGTAACAAGTTGAAGTGAGCTCTCCAAAACTCTGAGGAAAGAGGAGGGATTTTACGGTCATTGGGGTATTCTATTATGCACAGGTTGTTAAGTCCATTCCCTGGATAGTGATCAGTTGCTGGAATGGAAATGGACATATTGTTGTATATATATATACCAGCTTGTTTTTAGTGCTGACATGGGGTCTGTATTGAGTTACAGTCTGTTTTATTCTTGTCTACTCACTGGATGCTAGTTGGGACTGCTGGGCCAATAAGTGTTATCATTGTTGTTATTTGGCACATAAGAGCTGCGACTTCTACAAAGACAAATTGCAGTAGAAGGGTATAAAAATTTATCTCTTATATTACAATTATCACTTTAGAAAATGGAATTGTTGACCTATGTTCAAATCTTCAACAAAGACGTTTGTATTTCAAAGAAAAAATACAGAAACAAGACAAATTCTACAATACATGCATTATTGTCATCTTTAGTGACAGTTTCTCTTTGAAAGAATCCAAGAGGCAGCATGTATAACACTTATCTTTTCAGTTTGAGTTGAGTTGACCCAAACTATAGTGAGATTGACTGTGGATAAAGACTTTAGCACTGGTCAGCTTTATCCCATTCTGTGTATACCAGCCAAGTACTCACAGCAACTCGTTAATACTGCCTGCTTGACTATGTGGGCTTTGACTTCCAGAAAAGAAAACCTCTGTTCCCTCACGGACCGTACAGTATAAAAATACATTTTTAAAAATGAGATTCTTGTCTACTGACTTTTGGACAAGATTTTAATTTATTATGGACATCAAAAAAATAACCCTTTCATTCTTAGCAGTTCAAAATAACCCTTTCATTCTTAGCAGTTAGAACTCTATATCTTTCTTTTTCTCTCTTTCTCGCTATCCTAGTCAACTGGAGCTGTAAAATACAATAACTGCATCTCTTCTGATGGGTAAGACCACTTCCCAACAAGTGTCCTGGATATGAGACTAAACTACATCTGATGGCATGGCTCCAGTCCAGGAGCTTTGTGGAATGTTGAGTGTCCCTTCATTACCATTACTCCAGGTCCACTCTGATCCAGAGTGATTGTACTTGTCAGGATCTCATCAATGGGTCAAATAGAACAGTCTAATCATTTACTATACAGGAAACCATTAAATTATGTGCAAACAAATGATTAATATTAAAATTGAATTATTAGTATCAGATAACAATGTTTGAAACCATTTAACTGTGAAAATAGAGCAATCGGTGTGAGATAACAATAGTTAACACTATTAAGAAACAATAAATAGTAATATTTGAACCTATTTAACTGTGTGCAAATAAATAAGCCCAAGCTCATGAAAAAATATTTACTACAAACTACTGGTTTACAAATCACACACACACACATTTCTCTGTCTCCGCTACCATAGTTCATTGTTGTCAAAGAGATCATTACCCAGCCATAAGCTAGAGTTTGATAAGCACTGACTGGGTGAAGGAGTATGATATAGAAAACTCCCAAGGATCTCAGGATTACATCCTTGTCAATTTGGCTGGGTGCATCTTCCAGATGAATTTCATGACTGGCACCAATGTTGATACAGTTACTAGAAGGTCTTTGGATGTTGTCATTGTAGACTGGCTACCCATTAAAATCAGAGTGCTATCTATTTTACCCTTAGCTGGGAGTGGAGAAAAAAGACAAATCCATGACTTTTTTTCAAGGACATTTGTGCAAGATGAATCCAGGCAGCTCAGGATAAAATTTGAACTCAGCCCACTGATTTCATTTTCTGAGGCAATAACCACTATGTCACTCCCACCTCAGCTTCAGTTTAAAATTAAACAATTATATTTGATTACTTGTAAAAGTATTAAGCTATTAAGATTCACTGTGAGGGATATCCATTAAGTCTTAGAGTGGGAGTATGTACAAATGAAAGATGGGGTAAAAATAGTTTGTTGTAAAAATTAGCAGATATGATATTCACAGGGGGGTGCAAAGATTGGGGTCATAGCGAGTTATCTCCCCTCTTCTTAGCTCCGGGCTAACATTAATAATTCTACCAATCAACTTAAAAATTATGAAAACACATAAAATTGTTCATGCTCTTTTGCCAAATATAATCATTTTACATGTTTCATCAGAACCATATTGAACATTCATATCAGTGTTAGAATTTTCAGTTCCTTTATTATTAAAACTATGAGCTGTTATTTATGTGTTGTTATAGACAACTCAATTAATTTTTCGAGCTTGAGATGTGCAAAGTCAGTTATGAAATTTAGTCTAAAACTTCTAATCACTTTCTGCTATCAATCTTTTCCAATATGAACTGACTATCAGTAATTGGCTATGCTCACTCAAATAGAGGATATTTTGTTTTGCTTTGACTACATCCATCACTATCTATACCTTTAGGTTACACATAACTTACAAGACAGTCACGGTTATTAGAAATGGAATCGTTGATCTGAGTTTGAATTCTGAATGAGGCCTGCTCTTGTTGGCCAGGGCAGAAGAATACACCAACTGCAATAAGTGTAACCCACCCTTCCAATGAGTATCCTGGGTATCACACTAAAAAGTATCTGATGGTGTGGCGCTAGTTTTAGAGCTTTGGATGAAGTGGAGTATTCCTTCATTGCCATTACTCCCAAGTCCACTCTGCCCAAGTTTGTTAGTACCTATTATGGTTCTATCTATAGGTCAAAAGGAACTGTTCAATTATTCATTTAGGATTAATATTATCAAAACCATGCAGATGTGGGAAAATTATTTATATAAGATAGGAATACTCGATTGGTAGAATTATCATATTTACCAACCCCTCCGCTCGAGCAGGATATGACACAAGGTCAATTTTTTAAGCGGAGTTTAACAGGTTTGAATTCAGAGTTTTCCTTCTCATAGACTAGTTGCCTCATCAAGGCTGAAGAACCTAGTCTGCCCTACTATTTACCCATAGCTGGAGGGAGAATAATTGGATTCATACCTTTCCCAAGGGTATTAGTGCTATGTGAAATGCAATCAGTCTCGTCTAGGATTTGAACTCGTGTCGCCGTGTCCATATCCTATGACGATAACCATGACACCACGGGCACCTCCCAAACACTATGGTGTTATGCCAAAAAAATGATTATATTTGGCAAAAGAGCATGAACAATTTTATGTGTTTTCATAATTTTTAAGTTGATTGGTAGAATTATTAATGTTAAATGGCAATACTTTCAATCATTTAACTGTGTGTAAACAAACAATTGAGATTAAATAGTATAAATAGCATCAGGAATATATGAAACTATTTAACTATGTGCAAGCAAATGATAACTAACAACTTGTTTTAAAATAAAGTTATCTATAAATTATCAGCTGATAAATCAAATCTATAAATAAAATTTGGCATTAAATAACTCAAAAGGGTTGATATATCATAAATCATCAACTAACCTGGATGAAGCTGTTTGCATTTTACTTCATGCTAATGTTCGTGAGAAAGGCATGAATCCATCTATTCCCCTCACCATCACAACTGTACTCCACTAAAACATTGACCTTATCTCATTCTATAGTTAGACATATCAGAGTGTTGCTCTCTGGGGCAGTCAGCCGGTGATCATTAGAATTAATACCACTAATTCAAAAGGAAGAAAACTGAGTCCACTAATAAACTTTGTGCTTTCTATATCAATGTAATCCATTTGAAATAAAATGTTTTTTTATAGTTTAGCTTTTTATTGGTTATTTGATTTGATTTGAATAGATTTTTTAAGGATTAGAGAAACTTAATAAACAATATGTAAATTGTTTTGAACTTGGGGATGATTTCAAAGTATATAACATATTTACCCAACCCTTCTACTACAAACAGGATTTGATAAAAGGTAAATTTTTGAATTCAGAGTTATCCTTCTCCATGACTAGCTGCCTTACCAAGGTTAAAAAATTAAATCTCCTCAACTATTTACTCATTGCTGGCAGAGAGAATAGACAGGTTCATGCTTTTCCCTTAGGCATTAGTCTACATATATGCAAAGAGTATTGTGTATTTCATGGCTCTAAGTCATTCCTTTCTTGGTTGAGTGAGAAAATAAAAAAAATGTTATGTTGAAAATATATTTAACAGTTTTTTGTTATATTTTATTGTTCCAAATATTTGGGATATAACATTATACACACACACACACACACACACACAAATATGTACACCTATACATTCATATAGAAATATATGTACATATATACAGACATGTACAATATTCCACTAATAACCGTGTCAGACTTATTGATTCACTCTTATAGGTGTAATCCAAATCTTACTTTGGTTATTGCCAGAGAAAACTCAAGTTGGCTCATCTTGTAAGCAAAGTGTTAATATATAATTTTATTCTTGGGATAACACTGAGCCAATCACTGATTGTGTGACTCTTCAGTTTGACACATTGTTTATCTTACATGACTGCAATGTCTATCCACATAAGTTTTGTTTGTACCTAATCAAACACATCCCACTTAGAATATTAGTTTCATTAATATTACAGCATTGACTATGGTGTTATGCCAAAAAAGATGATTATATTTGGCAAAAGAACATGAACAATTTTATGTGTTTTCATAATTTTTAAGTTGAATCCTGTTCAAATATCTGTCATTATTGATGTAATAATTTTGAATCTGCATCTTACCAACTTATTCAGTCGGTATAGTGGTTGAACTATGATCTGTACAACTTGCAATGACTCACACTAATGACCACAAACAAAACTCATGAGGGAATCTTCCTGATGTAGTGACTAACATACTTGACTTCAACAGCATAGCATGTATTTATCAACCTCTTCCATGGGTAGCGTATGACACAAGGCCATTTTTTAAGTAGAGTTTAACAGATTTGAATTCAGAACTTTCCTTCTAGACTGGTTGCTTAACCAAAGCTGAAGAACCCAGTTTGCACTACTATTTACCCATAGCTGGAGGGAGATTAGATTCATACCTTTCCCAGGGGTATTAGCTTTATGTGAAATGGAAACAGTCTTGTTGAGGATTTGAACTCATATTCCCATGTCCATTTCCGATGCTGATGACAACCATTACACCACAGCACAAAATGTTAACTTTTAAATTGATACCCTTGGGAAAAGAATGCACTCCCTTATCCTTATCCATCCTAATGGAGGTGTGGTTAGTGTAATGGTTATGGTCATAAGAAATGTAATCATCAACCCAAGTTCAAAACCTTGAACAGGCTGTTTGCACTTTACTTCAGAGTAATTCCTTTGTAAAAGGCATGGATCTATCTGTTTTCTCTGCCAGCTGCGAGTAAATATAAGGGCTGGTTGGGATTTTTAACCTTGGTCCTTGGTATTAGCAACTAGTTTAGAAGAAGGAAAACTGTATTTAAACCAGCTGTACTTCACTTAAAAATTGACTTGCTCATATCTTGCTTCTGGTGGAGGGGTTGACAAAATACATACATTATAAATCAAACATTACTTAAAGCTTTAAAACTTTTGCAATATTCTAAAATCAATTAACTAAAGACAAACTCCAGTGTCTTTTAAAAACCACAGAAAAATTTGGATTGTATATCTCGCTGTTCTTAATTCATAAAGTTTAAGACAGTTGGACAGAAAAGTCATTTTGTGAATTCGTACAGAGGCAAATAATTTAGAATGTTAGATTTGACATTAAACTAAAAAGCTACAGAGCCCAGTCATCTGGGGCTGTAGAATACCCTGAATGCATCTCTGCAGAGAAGTAAGACCCCCACCCACCACCACTCTCAAAAAGTATCCTGGATATGACACAAAATCATCTGATTTTGAGGCCTCAGCCTTGGAGATTCAGGGAATATGGCATACCCCTTCATTGACATTGCTTCCAGATACTCAAACTCAAAGTGGTAGCACCAGATATGGTCCTATCTATGGGTCCAATAGAATAAATTATGAGTGCAAACAAATGACTGACGTTAAATTGTGAAACCATTTAAATGTGTGCAAAAAAACCTCATGCTCATTTAAGAATGTTATCTACAAAATGTGCTTACAACTTATATATATATATATAAAAACAGGATTTGGCATTAAATAATGCACAATTATTGATATGCCATCAAATCAAATCAAATCCTATATATTTAATATATATGTATAAACAGAATTTAGCATTAAATAACATACATTGGTTGATATGCCATCAAACTAAACCAAAAAGCTAAAATGATAGCTTTTTTAATTATTTACTCAGTTGAGCTTAGTTGCAGCACAAGGCCAGACGTATGAGAAAAATCTAACTTACTAATCCAGCTTGCTTACCAGTATACCACAAGAGGTGCCTATGGTCCTATGCTTCTCATAATGCTTACTACACGCGTTTCTGGTTAGTTGGTTTATCAACTCTCTCTGTGCCCACACTGTGTTGGAAAGATCTACAGATAGGGGATGACACAATCTATGCAGAACTTCTTCTGACAGCCAGAGTGGTTTGTTGGAATGAGTTGCCTGGGTGATAGTAACTCAAAGACAAGAAAAATTCTCTGTTAACAGTAAACAACTATTTATTGAAACACAATAGTGTATCAATAATGTATACAATATATATATGTATGGAAATTGTCACTTGTGTTGTATTAGAGAGACAGACAATTGAGGTATTTGGCTGGTACACTCTTTCTATCTTACTAAATTTTTCAGATAGTGAGGCTTTTGAAGAAAAGGCTTTAGTTCTTGAAGAGATTCCTTTTCTAATACTCTTGTCTTTGGTACGAACATCAGATATCTTCTTGCAATAAGTTTTTAGCACCAGTGACTATCTCATATTGTCATATGCCTAAAAGATGGCCTTTTAACAAGTAAATTATTAAAAAGCCAATTTTATCTTATAAGAAATTTCAACTAAGAATGTATTTCTGTCATAGTATTCTTATAAATTAGTATTTTAAAAATTTATGCAGGAACTAAATATATGTTTGTATTTAATTCTTAATGAACTCTAAAAGTAGCTTCCAATTAAAGCTGCTTTTGGTCTGAATTTCAATTTAGTTAATCTGATCAAAATGTGATCCAATCAGCCATTCCCTCTGTTAGATTAGGCCTAAATCCTGATTTGCAGTAAACTGCAAAGATTAGTTTTGAGGTGCATTAGAATATTAATCCAAATGCAACAAATGTACAACCCAACAATATCCAAGGAATTTCGCAGACACAAACAGAATTCATCTCAGAAGCCTCTCAAACTTTGTTTTTGCTTAAAATTTGAAATACAGAAACAGACAATTGTTAATGAGTTTGATTCTCACTGTAGGCCCCATTCTTCTGGTCTTGTGCCAAACTAGGTTCATATTAGTATATGAAAACAGACATTTGTGACTTTTGAATTAAATAAATGTTCTAATCACTCAAGTATATATTTACCTAAACTGTCTGTCACGGATAAGCAGTGACACAAGGTCAATTTTTAAATAAAGTAAAGTTGGTTTCAATTACAGATTTCTCCTAGAATGATTGCCTTACCAAAGCTAAAGCTTTTTCTCACAATTTGCCCATAGCTGGAGAGAGAGAACAGATGAATTCATCCATTTCATATGGGCATTAGCCTAAAGTGAAATGCAAACAACCTTGCCCAGGATTTGAACTCAGATTGCTGATTCCATTGCGTACAATGATAACAGTTATGCTGAACATGCTGCACAACATTCATATGTTGTATGCATGTGTGTGTATTTACTTGGGTTATTCAATAAATAAGGAGAATTTTGCCTAAAGAGTTGGCAAGAGGAAGCATTGTTCACTGTTGCACTGTTTTCAAAGGAATCAATAATGATAGGTCATTTCCCAGAAAACTGGCTGCATCACCAGCTTTTCTGTCTACTGTACCTGGAACTTTTTTTTACCAAAGAGTCAGTGTGTTTTCATGCTACAGACTGTCTTTTTGATTCATACTCATAGCGACAAACCCATGTTTAGACAATTTGTAAACATTTTTTCACAAAAACACAATTCTTTGTACACATTCCTCATTCTTATGTAAATTTCACACTTCTCAGTTGCCAAAATTTTCATGACAGACCTCTGTTCAAACTTGGAGCATGCTTTCCTAACCACATTCAAAACAAATATTTTTATGGGATTAAAATAATTTTTGCTCAAAACCAATTCCAAATAATGCAGAGTTTATATGTATAGAAAACAAATTCATTTTGCTTTTTTTATACCCTTATTAAATTACCTTCAAATATAGATATATATATATATATAGAGAGAGAGAGAGAGATTATCACTGTGGGTAGAGTGTTTGCCAATAGTCCAAGAGACTGGGGCTCAATAATAGGTCAAGTAATACCAAAGACTCAAAAAAATGGTACTTGATGCCTTCTTGCTTAACACTCAGCATTAGAAAGTACGCATCAAGGGTAAGTGGATCAATCCAGGGAAAGGAGTAGTGCCCTCCCCTACATCTTGGTGTAATAGCTGATGAAAAGGGAGCCTTCGAGTGGTCCTCAACTATGGTTGGCCAACATATATATATACATACACAAACACACAACCACACATTGAAACATAAAGTTAGTTTTTGTAATATATAGATATGTATGTTTGATAATATACAAAGCATGTAAATATATGTTACACTTTTTTTAATGTAGATTTCACTTAATTCATATTATCAGCAATGTGATTGAAATTCTCTATTCTGGTGTGGAATATATTTTACAACATTTTACTTTTTATTGCACAAGAATAAAAGGAAGTTAATACAAACATTAATCTTTACTTAAAAACTTATATTTATCTTGTAATACTTAAAAGTAAAAATCTGTTTCCGTAAATCAAAATTGGTATTTCTTTGGTTTCAAAATGTTTTAATGCCTTTTGGCAAAGATTAAAAAAAAAATCTTGTTATGATCTGAATTTATTTTTCTCGCAGTTGAAAAATATTTTTATAAGGAAATAAATACTTTCATGACTTTATGACAGAAATTATTCATTGGTATTGAAAATATATTTATGATTTGAAAACAAACCACAAGAAAAAAATATGTTCGCATTAATAAAAAAATTGGACTCATACATTGTTTTTATTGTTTAAATAAACGGTTTTATCGTTCTTCAACTATATCAAGCAGCATAAAAAGTCTGTTTGTTCAATTCAAATAAAAATAAAATCTTTTTGATATATATTTCCTATCTTGTGTGTTTGTAGCTATATATATATATATATATATATGTATATATGTACTAGCTGAAGTAGCTATACATGCCCAGTCAGCAGGGCTTAAAATATGCATATACTATCCCCTGTAGAGGGGCTCTGTGTAATACTCTAAACTGCCTCTGAACGAAAGGCTCTTGCTCTAGAGCTCAACAGAGTGTGGTGTACCTCTTCACCACCATTACTCCCAGCTCCACTCCAACCTGGAGAGGTAGTACCAGTTCAAGTCCCCTTAAATGGGGACTTGGTCAAATAGATGTTTAAAAAATTAATCTTTTTTGATAAGAATTCTTGATACCATATTACTCCCAATTATTTGTATGAAGAATAGTTACTTGTTTATTAAGAAATATTTTTAGATACTTGAGACCTTATAACTATGTGCAAACAAATCGATATTATTAAATAGAAATGATTATTTGAAATCATTGTATTGTTGAACATAAAAGAAGAATACTTGATATCCTATAACTACGTGTAAAAATCTAAAAAGTAACTGCACAGAAAATAAAATGAACAATGAAAAATTGTATAATGAACACGATTCTCTTACCCCTAGGCATAAAATAACCTTAAATGGGTTGGCATACCATTAAAATCGATCCATCACATGCTAAGTAAGAGTTCATAATTATAATCGTATAATCTGAGTGCGCATGAACAATATATATATATATATATATATATATATATATATATATATATATATATATATATATTGTTCATCATGGGTGCTCCTAAGTCTCCATCTCTCAAAAGAGAAGGAAAACTCATATGATCAGAACTTTACCTAATGTTTGTCATTGGTCTGTTAAAGTATGTCTAACTGTTTAGGAGTATAGCAACAGGAGAAGTAAATTTCTCTCAAACTCTGTTTCTTTAATGGTTCAAACAAGTATGTTGCACTATTTGTGGATGAAACAGTTGAAGAATAGGTTACTAGAGAAAATACCAATAGACTGTATCTTTGTGCAAAAACCAACACTCATTTATCATTTACAAAAGGAAAATCCACCACACACACACACACATATATATATATATATATATATTCCTGTGTCCCTACTCTCCACAACTTTATTATTCATTAGCCAATTTTTAAATAATTTTAGTGAATTTTAGCAGTTGTTTTCTATTGATAAAGCACCGATAGAAAGGGCCCGAGAGTGTTATATTTTTGTTTTTTTTCCTTTTAGTCACATTATTAAATAATGTATGATTCCCCAACTTAAAATAATCACACACACACACACACATATATAAATATGTACATATATAAAGTAAAATGTTGGTGACCATAGTCAAGGATGACCCCAAGTCTCCTTTTTCAATAGCTACTACATCAAATACCATATTTTTGAGATTTTGGTATGACTCGACCTGGAATTGAACCCAGGTCTCCCAGGCCATTGGTGAACACTCTAACCATTATTTGGAAAAATCCAACTGGAAGACTTTGATGAAAGGCAAAATATTAATTTGAATCTGTTGTCTGTGTTTTGGTTTTTCCTCTTTTTCATTTACTTTTTGCCTATATATATATATAGTTGCTACTACAAACATGGCAGCTGTACCAAAAAAGCCTTCATGATGAGTTTGGGTCAGGCATCTTTGTGAAGCTGAAATATACTAATCCAGAGCAAGAATTTATGATACCCACAAGATTTGTTGGTCATCTGTCAAAATGTAGGATTGCCAAATGGAGATGTAGATTCATCATTTAATCCTTTGTTTTATTCCTTTTCACATTGATCTATCTGACCCATCGATGAAACCCTAATAGGAGCTCATCTGAGTCGGAGTGAACCAGGGAATATTGACAACAACAACATTTCTTAGAGCTCCAGAACTGTAGCTTTGCCATCACTTTATTGTCATACTAAAGACAACACTTTGGGAGGAGTCTTACCCCTCCAGAGGGAATGTAGTCAGTAGATTCAATACCCTGCTAATAGAGTTATGCATGTTTGATACACACACACACACACACATATATATATATATATATATATACACACACACACATCTCTCTCTCTCTCTCTCTCTATCTATATATATATATATATATATACACATTCATTGGCCTAGTCAGCTGGGGCTGCAGAATACACTGTTTGCATCTCTGCAGAGGGGTATGACTCCCCCAATGAATCCCCTGGATATAACGCTAAACAATCTGATGGTGTGGCTCCAGTAATGCTGGAGCTTAGGGGAATGCTGAGTACCCTTCATTGCCATCACTCCCAGATCCACTCTGAACCAGTGTAGTAGCACCTGATAGGGTCCTACCTATTGGTCAAATAGAAATAAACTCTGTAATTATACTAAACTGAATTGTTTGAAATAGAACTATTTTTGATATTTAAACTGAGTATAAACAAAAAAATGTACTTATATTAAACTGAATTGCTTAAAATTGAATTCGTTTTGATGATTAACTATGGGTAAACAAAAATCTATACTTATACCAAAATGAATTGTTTGAAATTTTCATTAAAATGACTTAATTCAGCTTTAAATGACCTGAAAACGGTTGATACACCATAAAACAAAACAATCAACACACATTTATATAGACATATACATTTATATTTATCATACATACATACATACACATGTATTTATACATACACTCACACACACATTCATATAAACATACACCATTCATATATATCTGCATACTCAAACACATTTATATATACATTCATACACATGCACATTTTATACACACACATATTTATATATATATATATATATATATATATATACACACATTTATATCTATTTATCGTAATATCAATACGCTCATAGCTTAATGATAGAAAAATCCATTTACTTTACTCAAAAAATATATTTTGCAACAAAATATCCTTTCCACACACTTCACATAAGGTGTAATAGTTAGCAAGCTCATCTCAAAAGGCTATTGCTAGTAAGTAGTGAGTTTGATTTTAACTGTGTGCTCCATATTTATTACCTTGTACTATGTTTAGAGAAAATCAGAAATGACCACACTTCTTCATTTATCTCATTGATCAAACATTATACAGTTCTATCAATCTAAAAACACCTGTGTATGTTTTAATGGAGCAAGTTATGACTATATATTATCCCAATGTCATGAATTTTCTATTTTCTTTACTTTAATAGATGGATTAGTTTGCCGAGATACAAAACCCTATTTTCTTTGTGTTCATTTATATATTTGTTGTTTGGCACTCATACTGAAATGATTTATATGTAAAAAAATAAATGTTTCCCTGAAATATATAATAATTTATTACTTCTACCTCAAATGTAAATCTCTCAGCTAACTCATAAATTGTATTCCAGTTTTTCTCAATTTATATTCAATTTGAAGCTGCCTCTGACATCTTAAAGTTATTGGTTTTATTTTTACAGTAATTTTTTTCTTTTTCTGAAAACTAAAGTAGCTGATTTTTAGAGTCTCATAGATTATCTTCTATTCTTGTATGCTTTTTGAAATCACATATTCAAAAAATATCTGGATAATGATACATCTCCCCTGTAGAAGTCAAATGACTCACCTTCTAACATGGCTGCCTTCTTGAATCTTCTTAGTAAAACCAAGCAAGCTAAGCTTACCTCATTTTATAGGAGAGCACCTAATACAGCAGGTGAGTTGTTCTGTGGTGCCAGGATGACCTGCCCAACACATTTGCATGAGCGGTGTCTATTCACCTATATATTCATCCAGTAAATGGCAATGGGAATCATTTTCTACTTGTGTTATTCCGGCTTTTTAGCTGGGCCGTCTGGCATTCATGCCGGATGGGTGATCGAAATCAAGAGCAGATTCGGGGCTGAAAAGGCCCCCAGCTTCGGCTGGGCAACCTTCGGGTGGGCGAACTGCTTTTCAGACCCCTATGTGCACCCCTTGTATAGCACTAGACCTCACGGTTTAGTTCAAGCTATATGCGGGCATACGTGCCCGGACCTAGATTTAGGTCCGTGATACGGCTTGACTCATTAGATCCACATTGCACTTAGTGGGTCAATGACTAGCAGGGTTCGAGTCTCGGCTCGTTCCTGACCTTCCCCTCCTCTTTGTCCCCACTTTAATTGGCCTTCGGGCTTTTGACCTTGTGTCAAGTCCTGTCTGGTGGGAGGCAGTGACAAATATTATCATTTTCTACTTCTGTGTCAGACCATTCTCAAGCCAACCAATAATTCTTCATCCCCTTAGAAGGCAGTTTTGATATATACTCACATTAACAAGGGGGCCCATGATATTTAAGTCACTCCTCTCAAGGAGCAATTTTAATACATTTTAACACATGTTCAGGAAAAAAAATCATGGAATTCATTAACCAAAAAATGAAAATTAATACTTGTAATATATTGTTATTGTGGGTGTTAGTATCTTTGTCAGCTTAAGTAGGTTTAAGAATAACATAAGACGTGTGTGCTTTAGTTAGGGGATCTTTATTCTGAAATAGGCAAGTGTGTGTATTCCAACGCCAAGGGGTTGTAGTCTTGCGAGTAGAGAAATAGTCCGTGATATTACTATATTACTGAGTTACCTCTCTTCAGGCTTTTATCAAAACCTTAATTCTCTTTCAGGCATGAATTTCTCTAATTTAAAGCAAAATTCTTTATCAAAGTGATTCCATCTTTCTTGCTTGGCAGTCAATAGAACCTTCTCATAAACCATTTTGGTTGATTTCTGACAGTTTTGTCATAAACATTACTCTTTTTTGACCCATTTGTTTTTCTGCACATTTTGTATTTTCAAGGCATATTTCTTTGAGTTTTCTATCCTAATGCTTTGATGGTCCACCCATATGTTTTCCCTTTTTAGTTGCTCCATTTGCATTATGGTTAGAGTGTTCACCAATGGCCCAGGAGACCTGGGTTCAATCCCAGGTCGAGTCATACCAAGGACTCAAAAAATGGTACTTGATGCTTCCTTACTTACTTACTACTCAGCAATATAAGGTAGGCATCAAGGGTAAAGTGGAGCAATCCAGGGAAAGGAATAGCACCCTCCCCTCCACCACAGTGTAGTAGCTATCAAAAAGGGAGCCTTTGTGTTACCCTTGACTAAGGTCGCCAACTTTACTACTTTATTTCTTATTTGTTTTCACCAAATTCTACACACAGCAGACTGGAAATGACTAACGTCTTATCTCAGCCCTCCACAATGGATTGTCTTCTTAAATGAGTATCATGATTCTTTTCATTGTTTCAGTTGACAGTCATTTTGTTGAAGGCCTGCTTCCTTTCAATTAGGTATGTTCAACCACTTTTTGAGGTCTACCAGAACTGCCTTTTAACTGTAGACAAATTTGCATATCTATGCTTTATCTTCCGGTAAATTACAATTTTATTCCATAATTTTTTCTTCAAAATTAGGTTCTTTGATATTTTCCTCCACATGGCTTAAAAAGGATTTTTACCTTTTGATTTAAATAATTTAATCAAGTTAGTTTAAGGAATATTATATGAAACCATAACGTTGAGCAACTGAAGAAAAAATGTTTTGCATTTTATTTGTTATTAGTTTATTGATAGCTAAATAAAATTTAAAAAAAACCCAAAGAGAACGTTATCTTAGTGGGCTAATTCAATAATTTTTGCCAAAGGTAGTATGTCAGCTTTTGCGTTTTTCATGATTTTGTAAAGCATCATTATAGAGGTAACACTTTCTTTGAAAAGACCATATGCAAGTAGTATTTACTCCATCTTTCCTCCGTGTATGGATTCAAATGCTTTGGAGAAATAAATGCACTGTTATGTTACTTCGAGTTTTTTTGCTCATACTCCTTCAATGATTCGAAGGATAATCAAAATGAATGAAGTTGTGGAGCGATTTCTTTGAAAGCTGCACAACTTTTTTCTAAGAATTTTCTCAATTTTGGGTTAGATATGATTGTGAACCTGGGCATTATAAACCTTAGCAGAGTGATTCCTCAATATTTCTTTGTTGGGTAAGCAAAAGATGAAACTTTTTGTTCATTTCTCTGTTGTGTTTTCTTTATTGTTGTATAGTCAGAAATGTATGTCATCAAATTTTCTTGTCTTCTAAACTTCAGTGGGTGTTTCATCCAGGCCTCCAGCTTTTCGGTTTTTAATTTTTTTCAATTCTGCATCAAGTAGTTCTTCTGTAAATTGTCCTAGTTTGACATCTTGTTGGTCATTAATGACTTTTTGACAGGTTTGTCAATGATTTCAGGAGGATTTCCGAGCAGATACTTCAAATGTTCTTTCCACATTACAAGTCTTTCTTTTTGGCAGGCAGCTTTTAGTTTTAGCTTTTGATGTACCCTTCCTTCCATGGGTTCACCTAATGGAGACCCAAGATTCTTCAACATATCACTGGAGCATTATAAGGAGGTGCATTAGCACAATATTTGTCTACCTAGACTATGTACTTCAAATGTTAATAGGATGAATAAAAGAAAACAGTTTCACATTAAAAAAAAAGGGAAAGAAGCAGACAATATCTTCAAGAAACTATAACAGATGCAGACGACCTAAGACTTCTTGCAAAATCACCAGCTTAAGCAGACTCCCTACTTCATAGACAACCAGTAGGAGACATTAACCTCAATGTGAATGCAAATAAGTACGTAAAAGTAAAGTTGGCCACCATAGTTAAGGGTGACCTGAAAGCTCCCTTTTCAATTGCTACTACACCAAAGTGTAAGTGAGGGTGCAACTCCATTCCCTGGATTGCTCCATTTTACTCTTGATACATACTTTATAATACTGAATGTTAAGCAAGGTGGCATCAAGTACCATTTTTGGAATCTTTGGTATGACTTAACTTGGGATTGAACCTCGGTTTCCCAGGCCATTTGAAAACACTCTAACTACTAGGCCAGTACACCAATAGTACAAAGAGAACTATCTCTCTGCTCTTAGTGGCAAACCTTGTTAATTAGTGTACCAGTTCACATATCTCAGTTGGAAAAACATCTCATCTACTAAAAGTGATGTCCACATATCAAAGGCTTAGAATGCTATTGATTGGTTATTGAACTCTCTAATAGAATAAGATGGGATTTCTTCCAAGCTGTAGCACTGTCCATACTATCATATGATTGCACCACTTTCATGCAAACAAAATGCAGAGGGAAAAAGCAAGATGGGAACTACATATGAATGCTGCATGGTGTCTTGAACAAATCCAGGAAGTAACACCCTATAAAACAATATGCAATGGCCACTTGCCTCTCCCAAAGCATTCAAATAAGACAAACAAGATACTTTTTTATTATTAAATGTTTTTGGACTATTGTCTTCATATTTATTGTTATTTCCACAATGTTTTGGCCAATATGTCCTCCAGCCTTCTTCAGTTGTTTGTCGAACTCAGGAATCTACAAGGAACTTCAAACTACGTCCTTTATTGAATCCATGAGTCACCTGTTCTCATTCCATTAGTCATATTTGGGTACAAGTATTAAGTATTCCTGTATTGTTACTTGCCTGCTGTCAGGATTGAACCTGCAACCTCCAGATGATTGTCTACTTGGAAGCTTAGGGAACCAATGCCTATAACTGTTACGCTATGTGTCCTGCATGGGTATGCCAGTGTTGGCTGACCAGCAAAGACTTACCTATATCAACTCTGTAGGGACACAAGATGCTGCCTTTGAAGACCTGCCATGAGCAATGAATGATAGGAATGGATGGCAAGAGAGAGTCTGGAAACTTTGTGCTGTCATCGCAACTTGATAATGATGAGTATGTCAACTCAACCAACAATCTCCAGAGGCAAGGAACCAGGATTTCACTTTGTTAGAGGTTAATTAATTCTCACCTGTATATATGGCTTCTAAGTTGATGGCAGTGATCATTTTCAAACTGTTTTTGGTTGGCTTCCCACCTCTGCAAAATCATAAAATTCCCTTTCTGTTTTAATTTAAAGATCTATAGCTACTCATTTTTGTTTTCTTATTTCTCTGATATGATTTTAATGGAACTTTAAATCCTATAAATCAACATGACTTATTTATTCCCATGAATAAATGTTTACTTACCTAATGAAGGAATATATGGCAATAATGATGAGTATGTCAACTCAACCAACAATCTCCAGAGGCAAGGAACCAGGATTTCACTTTGTTAGAGGTTAATTAATTCTCACCTGTATATATGGCTTCTAAGTTGATGGCAGTGATCATTTTCAAACTGTTTTTGGTTGGCTTCCCACCTCTGCAAAATCATAAAATTCCCTTTCTGTTTTAATTTAAAGATCTATAGCTACTCATTTTTGTTTTCTTATTTCTCTGATATGATTTTAATGGAACTTTAAATCCTATAAATCAACATGACTTATTTATTCCCATGAATAAATGTTTACTTACCTAATGAAGGAATATATGGCAATTGTCATAGGAAATGGACTATGTAACCCAAATTCTAATCCTGAATAGAGTTGTTTACATTTTATTTTGTGTTAATGCCTTTGTTCATGAACACTTATATCATGATCCATGGTCTCTTGAGACTAAACTAAACTAATTGACAAAACTTTAACGACTTCTACTCTCAGCAGTTAGTGTTCGCCAATAGCCCGGGAGACCTGGGTTCAATCCCAGGTCGAGTCATACCAAAGACTCAAAAAATGGTACTTGATGCCTCCTTGCTTAACACTCAGCATTATAAGGTATGGATCAAGGGTAAAATGGAGCAATCCAGGGAAAGGAGTAGTGCCCCCCCTACACCTTGGTGTAGTAACTATCGAAAAGGAACCTTCGGGTCACCCTCGACTATGGTCACCAACTTTACTTTACTCTCACTTCCAGTTTATTTGACTTTATCACAAGGTTCAGTGAAAATTAAGATATTTTTTCGTGATGCAATTCAAGAGAAAATATTCGTAATATATTTCCTCAAATAATGGTAAAAGTTGGTAGTTCTTATATTAAACCCCTCATTGTCAAAAAGAAAAATTCCAAAATTAATTTGCCCTAATATGCAGTAATCTTTACAATATAAAAGTATAAGAAGGTGCTGGAAAGTTCTCAGCCAAACCAAGTAGTTCATTATTCATTTCCTTTTTTTTTTTGTTTAAAGGTTAAAGAAACATTAGAAACAATGTGCTAAGTGTGTTACACTGTAGAATGATCATGTGGAGTAACATATATGTCGTAGCTCTAAGACATTTCCCTCTTGGTTAGGTTGGGAACTTTTCTGTACCTTCTCATGTATTAACATGAACAAGTATGTTGATTTATGTTTCTTCCATAAAATCCTGATCTGCTTGGCTATACTATGTAAGATAAACTATTTGTCCTCCGTAGATTTCACTTAGATTGAAATGTTGTAGACTTTTCCAAATTCTGCCATGATTTTCTCCATTTTGGATTCTTCTAATAAATTCATTGTTTATTACCAGTATATATTTTGTCAAAAAATGACTTCTTTCTGTGCTTAGCAAGAAGAAAAAGACACCTTGCCAGCCAAATGTGCATGTGTTAAATGCATTTTAACAACCAAGTGTGCAACCAGAAAGTCATTCTCTACACCCTTAGTGCGCCAGAATATCAGAAACAATATTATACTTTGAATTATGAATAATACAAACCAATTTATTTTGGAAAACAGACCTATAAATCCATAAAGCTTTTTATAATTTTTATAGATCTGCTATAATTTCTAAGATTTTCAATCACAAGAAAAAGAGCTGAGTCCTCATGGCTAATATGCTGGACTGTGATATCATAGTATGCGAGTTTGTTCTCCTGTCACTATTACATTCACTTTTGAACTAATTTCCTCGGGAAAGTGGCCCAGTTGACTGGGGCTGCAGAATATACCAACTGCATCTCTATTGAGGGGTAAGACCACTTCCAAGGAGTATCCTGGATATGACACTAAATAATCTCATGGTGAGGCTCCAGTAATGCTGAAACTTTGGGGAATGCGGAGTACCCCTTCATTGCCATCACTCTCAGGTCTACTCTGGCCCAGAGCAGTAGCACCTGATAGAGTCTTATCTGTTTGTCAAATAGAACAAAACAGTGTGCTTATGTAAAACTGAATTACTTGAAATAGAACTGTTTTTGACATTTAAACTGTGTATTTATTCTAAACTGAATTGTTTGAAACAGAACTGTTTACATGTATAAAAATGGATTTGGTATTATATAACCTACAATCGTTAATATGCCATAAAACCAAACCATCTTGGGAAAAATATGAACCACCTTATCCTCGCAGCTTTCAGTTAAGTAGTATCACTACTGTCTTTCTGCAAGTGTGGTATTAGTATTAAATAACCCTCAAAAGCTGATATGCCATTAAACTTTATAGCTTTTACTCATGATACTATTATTAAGCTATAACTTGTTTAAACTAATTGCCCACAACCCAGATGTGCAGATGTAAAATGTATCCCCATAACCAGGTGTGCAGCCTGAAAACCATACACTGCACTCTTTTTATACCAGAATCACAAAAACACCATTATACTAGAGAATAAAGATAATACAATTGAAGACATGTGTGGCAGAGCTTTTTCACCAAATTGTATGAAATTTTTATAGAGAACCATATATTAATATCACTAGTATGTCCTGAAAAATATGCTATGGTAAGTAAGTAACATAGTAACTATCTTATAGATGGAATAAAAGATGATAATCAAGAATTAAAAGATTAAATTAAATGCATCACATTAGCTTCTATTTGTATTTATAAGTAAAGTAACCTCTAAGCATAATTTTCAGACCAAAATTGAATAATCTAAAAAAGGTTTCTACAATTGAATAATAATTGTTAAATATAAAGAATTGAGACGACAACCCTCAGCATATGTAGAGACGCCTTTTTACCCACTCGTTATTATCACCCTCTCACCTAAACAAGTATGGCCGTCTGTTTAGAAAAAATATTCTTTTCTCGAGAGTATCAGGGAAGGTAACTTGCATGACTTAACAATAATAATTTCTATTTGCAATTTTAAATCAATTGATTGAACAAGATGTAAAACAAGATCAATTTTTCAGGAGAGTAAATCTGGTTTGAATTCAGTTTTCCTTCTCCTAAAGTGATTGCCTTACCAAGGCTGACGAACCCAATTTATACATAACTGGAGGAAGAAGAGATGGATTCATGCCTTTTGTGAGCGCATTAGCCTGAAGTGCAACTGCAAACAGCCTCGTCAAGGATTTAAATTCCGGTTGTTGCCATTTCCATTTGACATGACAATAACCATCAAACAAAGTGTGTTTCCTTTATCAATGTCATCTTTCAGGAACTAAGAGGGAGTTTTGTTGGATTCTACTGGCCTTGTACCAAACCTAGACTCTTTTATCTCTGAACTACTTAATCAGAATAGGCTTGTGTTTACAATGGAGTTGATATCTAAGTATGTATCATAAAAATGGTGATCCAAGTGAATTGCAATGGTGGGTGGTGAGGAAAGGCAAGTAGAATGGAAAGATAAAAAATTCTCATCAAAATTAATAATAATTGTTTGTAACTAAACTATGTTACGTCCAACATTACAATTCCCTGAGTTATTTACGTTCTCAATGATCATTTAATGATCAGTATTTAATCTTAATTAGCATTTTATTTATTGATGATGTCTTTATTAATGTCTAGCTGAGTTAGATTTGGCTCAAAACAACCCATGTTGTTAATCCAATTAAAATGCAATCATATATCTCTAAGAAATAAGTTTACATAGTATATGGTGTGGACAATTTGCAAGCTGGTTTAAATAAATAATTACTTAGTGTTATTTATTTTAAATGTAATTGTTTTATTCTGAAATGTATTGAAAGCAGTCTTATGTATAATTTCATATAGAAGTCAATTAAGATGAAATTACAATAAGCATGTTCCTTTATGTGCATTTTTATATAGTTTTGTTAGTCTTTCGACTAACAAAATTATATAAAAATACACATAAATATAATATTTTGTACAATAAAAATAAATATAATAAATATAAATACATAAATATGATATTTTGTACAATAAAAATGCACATAAATATAAAAAACTATATAAAAATGCACATAAATATAAAAAACATGAATATAATATAAATAAATATAAAATAAATATAAAAATCAAAAACATAAATATAATATAAATATAAAAAACTATATAAAAATGCACATAAATATAAAAAACTATATAAAAATGCACATAAATATAATAAACATAAATATAATATAAATAAATATAAAAATAAAATAAATATGAAAAGCATAAATATAATACAAATATAAAAAAACTATATAAAAATGCACATAAATATAAAAAACTATAAAAATGCATATAAATATAATATATGGTACAATAAAAATAAATATAATAAATATAAATACATAAATATAATATTTAGTACAATGAAAATGCACATAATATATTTTGTTTAATTAAAACAAAGAAGTACCCAGAGGGCATATATTTTTGCTAGATATAATAAAGATTGATAATGCTTCATCAAAAATATAAATAAAATGCTACTATATATAGTTCTGTTATTGGTTTTATAGTGTTAGTGGCATTTTAAAAATTTTCTCTGCATTCATAATCTAAATCTTCTCTTGGTAGTATTCAAAGCTAAAATTTCTTGCCAGCATATTTAATAACATATTTTCCTAATGGTCTCAGCCCAGTCAGCTGAAGCTGTTAGAATACACTGACTGCATTTTTGTGGAGGGGTAAGAAGTCCTCGCCCCATCCCCAACAAGTGTACTGGATATGACATTAAACTATCTGATGGTGCGGATCCAATGATGCTGATGCTTTGGGGAATATGGAGTACCCCATTCATTGCCATCACTACCAGGTCGACTCTTGTCAGGAGTGGTAGGATCCTATCTATGGGTCAAATAGAACTGTTTGACATTTAAACTGAGTACAGACAAACGACTTATGCTAAATTGAATTGTTTGAAATAAAACTGATCATATAAATGTGAGTAAACAAATAACAGATGTTTAATTGAATTGTTAGTTGTACATAGCAATACTTGGAAACATTCAACTTTATACAAATAAATGAGTTATAGTTAATAGAATCATCATCATCATGTTGCGCCATCAACACAGATATCTCTGACCCACTCATGCCACCCTTCTCTATCATCCATCGTTTCCAGTAGGTATTCAAGGCTACATCCTGTATAAGCACAGAGCTGTTGTATGTAGGTTCTAGTTAGTCGTCCTACTTTTGTTCATACATGTGAAGGGGTCCACTGGAGTATGTCACTTATGAGTTTATCAAATTGAATAATTAGTGTTAAATAGCAATACTTGAAACAATTTAACTGTGTGCAAACAAATGTTTAACAGTAAATAGAATTATTCATATTAGATAGCAATACTTGAATCCATGTAACTATGTGCAAAAAAAATGAGCTTAGGCTCATTTAAAAAAGTTATCAACAAAATGTGTTTACAAATCATATATGTTTAATATATATGTACAAAGAAGATTTGGCATTAAATAACCTAGAATGGTCAATATGACATAAAACCTAACCAAAAGAAACCTAATGGTCTGTTTTGTTTAAGGCTGCAAGTATACAAATCAGCCTTTTATTTTCTATTAACATGTAAGTTTATATCTTAAATACAAGAAGCCATTATGAGGAGCAGTGTATACATATTAAAGATATTTTCTCATGGAATAAAAATCATCATTTATAAAAAAATCCAGATTTAATCAAATCAAAGAGAAAAAGCAAAAAACAAAACAAGATCAGCTTTTAAATATCATTTCTTTGAGGAAGACCCAGATCTTCATTGCTTTTTCTGATTTGCTGAATTTTGTATAAGAAGATATGAAAAAGATTATATATATATAATTTTGTTGACCAATAGTTATTTACTAAGTTTAGCTTAATTGTGGCACAAGGTTAAAAGTATAGAGTGTCCAGTGAGAATCAATCTCACAATCAATAGTTGGCTAACCATTACTCCATGAGAGACATCCTCATTTTATTTCCATAAGTATAACTGTAACTCAGCAAAAAAGTCACATCCTAACTAGATTTCTATTAGAGCAATAAATTTAAAATTTTTATGACAAAATTTGTCTTAGAGTGTAATAATATGTCATAAAAAGCTTCATTTTCAACTTAGATATTAAGAAAATTTAAAGAAAAGATTAATAATAATATTACAGCAAATACAAAAATAAAACAAAACTTATTTTGATATTTATTTGATTTTTTTATTTGCTCTATAATCATTAATTTCTTACCAAAATCTTGTCAATTCAAGACTATTAGAATTTTGAAATAATCATAATTTTATAAATCTGTTTTTAGTTTTATAATAATAATAGTATATATATATATATAGTATCGCTGATAATAAGTAAACCACAGTGAAGCTGCAGCTAATCATATACATATATGAATTTTGAATATATTTGAATGATTGAAAATAAACTACAAATAGGAAGTAATAGGATTCAACAATAAGATTTCAGTAATAAGAACCTAGCTTAAAGGAAATTTATGTTACGAGATATTGATTCAAGAGAGATTTGCATTTTCTTTTCTAAGGTATGTGATTTCAGTTTTGCATTTCTGACAGAAAAAACAAAATAGATGATATAGATTAAGTGGCTAATTGCTGAAGTTACAGTAAAGCATACAGATAAGTACACCTCTATCAATTTTTTAGATAAAATTTTAATTTTTCTATTAAACCTAAGATATCAGGATTTATCATTCATTGAGGAACATTATACAGTCAAAACAATATTCATTAACAAATTTTATAGCATTGAAACTTAGTAAATAAAATTATCAATATGTAACAATCAAAAAATAAGTATGCACCTTATATATTTATGCAACTTTAGGTTGAGTTACAGAAGTGAGGTAATTTTATTTTCAGTTACATAGTTTCAATGCTGTAGAATTTGGGAATAAATAATACCTAATGATATACATTTTGATAGCATAATATTGCATCAGAAAGAATAAAACTCTTGTATCTTTGATTTAAACAAGGGCTTCTAAAACATTTTACTTGATGCTCCTCTTGGAACCAAATTTCATTTCCATTGACCCCGAAGTAAATTAGGGGGTGTCCTCATGGTGTAATGGTTAAAGTGATGGACTGCAGTAGTGAGTTTGTACTCCAGTCTCACTATTATGTTCACTTTCGGGTAAATACTTCTGAGAAAAGTATGAACCCCCTTATCCTCCCAGCTATGGGTTAAATAGTATGATAATGCATACGATAAGTTTCCAGACTTTTTTCATATGGGTACTTTTATTGATAGTACACACATGAAACTCTAGTCCCTTTCAAAGTAATCTCCTCCTGCTGCAATGCACTTGTTGTACCGTTCCTGCAACTTCTTGAAGGCCCCATGGAAGTCCTCTTGTGTGAGCATATCAATGACTTTCATAACAGCCTCTTTCATCTCCTCAATTGTCTCATAACAACAGCCTGTGAGCTTAGGGAATAACCAAAAGTCGCAGGGAGTAAGGTCTGGACTATAGGGAGGATGAGGAACTGTCTTAATGCCCATCTTGGTTAAACTGTCTGTGACAAGGATGGAGTTGTGGACTGGTGCATTGTCCTGGTGGAAATGCCACTGACCTGATTTGAAGAGTGCTGCCCTCTTCCGACAGAATCTCTTCCTGAACTCCCTTAAAACCTCAACATAGTAATCCTAACCCTTTGGCCAATCAACTCTGGTGTATTGACTTCCTTACTCCTCCCACACTTCTCATCATCCCTCACAGACTCCCTGCCTTCCTTGAATCTCTTATGCCATTCAAAAACTGAGGCTCGATTCATGCAAGATGATCAAAAAGCAGTCTGAAGCATTCCATACGTTTCTGTGACATTTTTTCCAAGTTTAAAACAGAATTTTATTGCATATCATTCTTCTAAAGAATCAGATTGCATTTTTGAAATTCACCAGCTGTGACAATCAGGTATTAGTTGGGTGTATTCCAATTCCTGCTGTAAGCTGTTCATTTTAACCTGAAGTCATAAAAATTGGCCAGTCATCTCATCAGATGTCTAGCAATAATATACTCAATTTTCAAGAGTCTACAACAATTTTAAATACCCCCACAAAAAAAAGTCTGTAAACTTATCGTATGCACCTCGTACAACTAATGTTCTTCTAGGAGAATAGCTTTGGCATTAAATAACCTACAAAGGTTGATATGCCATTAAACAAAGAAACCAAACCAAGTAAATTAACTGAATATTAAATTTCAAAACATATTTACAATTGTTCAATTTATAATAATTTATAATTTAGATGAAAAAAAAAATCAGTTAACCATGAATGTAAACACTATGAATTCTTTTTTTCATGGAAAGGATGGATTTAGTGGGCACTGTGGAGATCACATAATCTAATAAGATTGCAGGTTTGTAAGTTTGAGCTGAAATTCACCATTAACTATGTTCAAAGTGCTTCTTTGTTTGTTTAGTAAATAATGTACATAGCAAAACCCAGATTCTGCCATATAGAAATTTGGAAAATCTTGTAAAATGAGCTCAATAGTTAGAGAAAGCTTTTGATATTTGGTGACAGTTTTTTTTATTTATCCTGTAATTTCTTTAAATGTATACAGAGAATTCATTTAAAGATCAAAAGACATTTCAATAAATTCTTTAAGAAAGATGTCTAAATTTGTACTTTCCACTTCAAAATCATTTGTTCATTGAAATGTTCCTTATGTTTTGAACAGGTTGTGTGAATGACATATCACCAATAGCTATCACACCCCATCAAACATTCTGCTCGGTCGACACACAACTAACAAAAGCATGGACAGCTATCGATAGGCTCTCGATCATATGGAATTCAGACCTTACCGATAAAATGAAACGCAGTTTCTTCCAAGCAGCGGTCATATAGATACTGCTATATGGATGCACTATTTGGACGCTAACTAAACGGCTGAAGAAGCTAGACGGCAATTACACAAGAATGTTGAGAGCAATATTGAACAAGTCCTGGTGGCAACACCCCACAAGGCACCAACCATACAGCTACCTGCCTCCCATCATGAAAACTATCCAAGCTAGACGAACCAGACATGCAGGACACTGCTGGAGAAGCAAGGATGAACTCATCAAGCAAAAGCAGGATGACCAGCATGAACATACATACAGCAGCTATGTGAGGATACGGGATGTAGCCCTGAAGACCAGCCAGAAGCGATGAATGATGGGGAGAAGTGGCGAGAGAGGGTCAGGGATATCCGTGCTAGCAGCCCGACATGATGATGATGATGATAAAAGGACTTATAAATGTAAACTAGTAAATTTACCTCCTGCCGGCCCCTATGGTTTTATTCACCCAACCAAAATGTTATTCACCCCCAGAGGCCCATATGAACTACTTTGAGAAACCCTGGTTTAGAAGAAAATGTTTAATGAAAAAACTCTTTGAAGTATATTTATTTATAGGGGATATTATTCATAAATAATCCAAGGCTATCGGTCATATGGAAGACAGACCTATTTGATAAAATAAAACGCAATTTTTTCCAAACAGCAGTCATGTCTATACTACTGAATGGATGCACCACTTGGATGCTGACTAAGCATATGGAGAAAAGGCTAGACAGCAATTGCACAAGGATGCTACAAGCTATATTAAACAAATCCTGGAAGCAACATCCCACAAAACAGAAGCCGTACAGCCACCCGCCACCCATCTCAAAGACCATCCAAATTAGATGAACAAGACAAGCGAGACCCTGCTGAAGGAGCAAAGATAAACTTATATGTGAAGTTCTCCTATGGAACCCTTCACATGGACACACAAGTGTAGGATGACCAACTAGAACTTATCTACAACAGCTCTGTATTGACACAGAATGTAGCCTGGAAGACCAGCGAGAAGCAATGGATGATAGAGATGGATGGTAAGAGAGAGAGTGAGGGAATCTGTGCTAGCAGTATGACACGACAATGACAATGATTTTTTCAGGAACCCTAATTGTTGACCTAAAACTTTAGCATGGAACCCTAAAAACTTTTAGACCTTTGTCACAGAATCATTCTGTTATGGCCTCAGAAAAAGGCATAAAATAAAAACAACAAACACATACTTAGACGGAAGAATAAAAGTTATATATTACAGGAAACAAGCAACAGAATGTCACCAGAGTAGATTTTGTGACCTACTGCCTGAGTGGATTAGAATATATCTTTATTGGAAGAGTCCATTGTGTATCAAAAATAGGGATGATACCACAACACATACTTAAACAGTTTCTATCAAATATTGGTATAAATTCCATTCTTTTAATAGATTTTCTTTGTTCTTCATTGATATTAAACATCTTGTAAAAATATCTTTTATTGTCAACGCTTAAATCTATAATTTCCAAAAAGGTAAATATCATCATGGTATCCTTTTGAGACGATATTAACCAATTATATTGAAAGATGTATAGGCATGATTTTTTTTTAACATTGTGTGGTGCCTAATTTGCTTGCCATCAAATTTCATTGTATTTGAAAATATTTCCATTAGGTATTTGGATTTTTGGTAGTGTTCAAAGCTAAAATTTCTTGCCAGCATATTTAATAACATATTTTCCTAATGGTCTCAGCCCAGTCAGCTGAAGCTGTTAGAATACACTGACTGCATTTTTGTGGAGGGGTAAGAAGTCCTCGCCCCATCCCCAACAAGTGTACTGGATATGACATTAAACTATCTGATGGTGAGGATCCAATAATGTTGATGCTTTGGGGAATGTGGAGTACCCCATTCATTGCCATCACTACCAGGTCCACTCTGGTCTGGAGTAGTAGCACCTGATAGGATCCTATCTATGGGTCAAATAGAACTGTTTGACATTTAAACTGAGTACAGACAAACAACTAATGCTAAATTGAATTGTTTGAAATAAAACTGATCATATAACTGTGTGATTTTTTTCTGTTATTTCCAATAAAAATTGTCTTTAAAGACATTTCTTCAATGAAAATATTTTCCTGCATTTGCAACATGTTTGAGGGGGAACTCTGAAAGTTATTCCTCCTTTTCTTTTCCATGGAAACTAACTGGTTAAAGGAATAAAACACCTTTGGATAAAACAAGTTTTCAGATACAAAACACTTTTTTTCTCCTCCTAGTCACTACCAAACCATTTATTTTCTGGAAGAATTTTTTAATTGCAACATAATGACCATAAAAAATATATAAGTAAAATTAATTCTTACATATACATATATTTCATCTTGTAAAAATCCCAGCCTGATATGAAAGCTTTCTCTAATTCTGCCTCTTTATTTACTTAACTTTTTCAAGACCATAGTGGAAATTTTACATACAGTATCACCCATAAATAAGTACACACCTAAATTTTTCATAAAAAGTTAATTTTCTTCAAAACCAGGATTTTATTATTTCTACTGGAACATTATACGACAATAACAGTTATTATTAGATATTATTTATAACTAAAGTCAAACCAGAATTAAAATCGCAACACCCTTGTAACCAAAAATCAAAATTATAAAAATATATATATTAAAATTGTACTTACTTTTGGACTGCTACAGTTTTTTTGCTACTGAATTTCTCTGCTATTGATGGTGAAAAAAATAAATAATACGTAATGATATTTTTCTTGGGTTATCAGAAAATTCAGTTTTTATAAAAAAGTGTTTGAGGTGTGACTTATTTATTAGTTAGTACTGTATTTCACAGAATTTTTCTTTTTAAAATTGAATTTTTTTAACTTAACTAGTCCTGACAAAATCTCTTTGAAAGAAATTGCAATGCTCCTTTGTACATATAATATTTTACTAAAAATATTTGTTATTACATTTCCTTCTTTTCTACTTTGTATATGACCAATAACTGGTGACTTTGAAGCTACAAGCTTACCATTCTTTTTGCATTTAATGCGTAAAAACATTAAGTACGGCAAAATATATTATCAATTTTTTTTATGATGCAGACAAAATAAAGACAAATATAACTATATGGT
Organism: Sepioteuthis lessoniana; assembly: GCA_963585895.1. Lineage (NCBI taxonomy): Eukaryota > Metazoa > Mollusca > Cephalopoda > Myopsida > Loliginidae > Sepioteuthis > Sepioteuthis lessoniana. Next base: position 87,949,509 of record OY757910.1, on the reverse strand, counting down.
TATATAAATAAGATATATATATATAGAAGTCCCAACTCTAATGTGCAGAATAAACAACAAGAACAACACTTACCGGTTCAACAGCCTCAGCTAGCAGACAAAAAGTAAAATGGGCTGTAACCCAATACCGAACCTATAACATTAAGCAAGCCAGTGTATACACCCATACTAATATACCCATTCACCGGACCAGCAACCAATCACCATCCAGAGAATGGACTTTGCCACTTGAGAGCAATGGAATGCTCCAATGTCCATATAATCTTGTCTCAAATTGTAGCGTTGCTTTTTATGCAAACAAGTATTTACTCATGACTAACAAGCATAACGAACAAATTCCAACAATACATATATATCTAAACTATATGGTACAATAAATAAAACGTGTGTATATATATATATATATATATATATATATATATATATATATATATATATATGTACACGCGCAAATATATATAAAAACTATATGGTAATATGAATAATAACTGCTCATTAACTTTCACTGCTTAATCATTAAATCCTAGACTGACAGGTTTCCAAGAGTAAAAGATGTGAGTCTGTATTTCATTGGAAGTTTCTATTTCCAAAGCATATTGCATTCATAGTTTTGAGAGTCACATGTGGCTCTCAGTGTTACTATAGAGCTTTGAGGAATGTTGAGTACACCTTCATGACTATTACTCCTTGATCCACTTTGAACTGGAGTGGTAGTAGATGTAAAAGTCTCATCTTGGGGTCAAATAGATCTGTAAAAATTATGTTGATAGGAATACTTTACATCATGTAACTGTAAATTATATGAGTTATCAATAGTTAGTTGAAGATATAATTATTTACTAAGGATTATTATTAATTAACCAGACATTGGCCTAGCGGTTAGAGTGTTCGCCAATGGCCCGGGAGACCTGGGTTCAATCCCAGGTCGAGTCATACCAAAGACTCAAAAAATGGTACTTGATGCCTCCTTGCTTAACACTCAGCATTATAAGGTACAGATCAAGGGTAAAGTAGAGCAATCCAGGGAAGGAGTAGCGCCCTCCCCTACACCTTGGTGTAGTAGCTATCAAAAAGGGAGCCTTCAGGTTACCCTCGACTATGGTCGCCAACTTTACTTATTACTTATTATTAATTACTTAAAACAGTACCACTATGAGCAAACAAATAACTAAATTTGGTTTCATTGCTTAATGGCATATCAACCTTCCTGTTTTATTTAATTCCAAAGCCATATTTTTAGCAGGACAGTAGTGGTACTATTTAACCTATAGCTGGGGAAATAAGGAAGTTCATGCCTCTTCCAAGGGAATTAGACCGAGAGGGAATGTAATAGTATAACTGGAATTTAAACTTGATTACTATGATCTTGCTGTCCAGCACATTAGCCCCTATGTCATGGGAACTCTTTCCAACAAATGATTATTATCAAAAAAAATAAACCCTTGATAACCATATGATTATTAGTATTTGATAGGAATACTTGAAACCATGCAATTGTATGCAAATTATTTGCATTAGATAGAAATACTTCATATCATATAACTGCATGCAAAAACTCTTTAGAAACAACTACTCAAAATACTCTTGATAACCATATAATTGTTAGTATTTGATAGGAATACTTGAAGCCATGCAATTGTATGCAGATTATTTGTATTCGATAGAAATACTTCATATGTTATAAAAGAAACTCTTTTGAAACTTCTCAAAAAGTGTAATTATTGTACAATAAATATGATTCCCTAACCACTAAGCATAGAATAACCCTAGACATGTTGATACGCCATTAAAAATCAGTCAGTTGATCATCTCAACCATGGAAATCAGACAAATGAAAAATGAATTCTGCAGATGATACTGCTATCATCACTGATATTTGAAAAAAAGGAACACCTTCAATAGTACAAATTCTTGCCAGGGTGTGAATCATGTGTATCACTTATAAAAATGCATAAATGATGATGATTGTAAGAGAAAAATAGGGTTTTGTATGTGTTTACCCAACCCCTCCTCTATGAGTAGGATGCATTGCAAGGTCATTCCTTAAGCAGAGTTCAACTGCAATCAGGGTTTTCCTTCTCCTATACTGGTTGCCTTTTAGTGTGCCTTACTATTTACCTACTGGCTCCCAAGAGTATTAGCACTATGTGAAATGGAAAGAGCCTTGTTCAGGATTTGAATTTGAGTGACTGAGTTCACTTCCTACAACAATAACTGTTATGCTACAACTGCTTTCTAAAAGGATTTTGTAGCTGAAAACTTGCTCTAACTAATGAGGTTATTGCTGCAGTTTTCATGAAATCAAGTAGAAGATATTACTTTTGGAGCATCTCTTGTGTTTTTCTTACCGCTTCAGTTTCTCCAGCTTGTATCTGTACAGCTTGCTCATAAAATTCAACTCTTAACAATTTTAGAATTTGGGGGGTTTTATATAAAAAAACAAAACCAAATAAACAAAAAAAAAACAGTGCTTATTTATTCAGTGTTAGTCAGTACAGAATCAGCCAACCTAACAATTATTCTGAAGTCATTATTTATTTATATTTTCTACGGGCACAGAGTTTGCTTTTGAAGTTATTTCTGAATAAAAGAAAACAAAGAACATCATAAAATTCAATTTAGCAGATGGAGAGCCAATGACTAATCAATATAAATCCTTCTTTTGTATTATAGAAAATATAACAGAAATTTGAGGCCAAAAACAAAACAGTGTCTTTTCATTGTAAAATAAATTTCAATATTTATTTAAACATAAAAGAAAGTGAATGAACTTTATTTAACCCTCAAAGGTTTCTCAGTATGTTTAACATAATTGAGCTTGGCTTTAACATTGTCAGTACTTGTTAAATATTTTCTTTATCTGTAAAGCAGTGTCAAGTCAATATCAATGTGTCATCTTCATTTGACAATACTATAGATCACTGATTCATTCCCAGGGAATGTCTTGTAAATTCTAACTCTGCAGCCTTTTCTACCAAAGGGCCACAAAGCTTCACTCAGGAGGGCCCAGGGGTTAGAATCTTAAAAGTACAGAAAAAAAAAGCCCAGCTAAATTCACAAAGTAATAAGCATAATTTATTATTGAGATTTTCAACACAGCATTCTTTTAACATGCTTCATTTTGGAAAATAACCATTCACAGTGGTATGTAGAGCCAAACATGCTCACTTCTTGCTGGATTTAAGTGATCATATTTACCCAACCCCTCCGCTCGGATAGGATATGACACAAGGTCAATTTTTAAGCGGAGTTTAACAGGTTTCAATTCAGAGTTTTCCTTCTCCTAGACTAGTTGCCTCATGAAGGCTGAAGAACCTAGTCTGCCCTACTATTTACCCATAGCTGGAGGGAGAATAATTGGATTCATACCTTTCCCAAGGGTATTAGTGTCATGTGAAATGCAATCAGTCAGGTCCAGGATTTGAACTCGTATCGCCGTGTCCACATCCTGCGACGATAATCATTACACCACGGGCACCTCCTAAACAAGAAACTTAACATTTAGATATTCTAAACATTTGAAGATCTGTGTTTCATATACAGTTGTAATAGTATGTCTTCTTCAGTCATTCTCAAAAAGTGAAGAGAAAATTTTGAAAATTGGAACGAGGCATTTTATGTCAGGAAAAAGGCAGGCAGAGAAGTGGTCACTAATAAACAGTGATGTTGATAACCTCTGAAAATAAGACAAATTGTTCTTTTTCAGATGAGATAGATATTGAGAAATTGGCAGAAGAAAGGATCTTGAGGGCTGGATATGGATCATAGGTTGGGAATCTGTTTTAACTGTCTGATTTCCTCATACTATAAAAATCTACTGTTAGACTTTTACTTTCATAGGTGTTAAAAGCACAGGACCTCTGATAAAGGGGAAAAATCACAAATATATTTAACTCCTTCCCAAAATATAACTCTTAAAACTGTTGGCTCTTTCTAATGTGAAAATGTAAAACAATATATTGTTTTATTGGTTCTGAATGTCCATTCATTGGTACAGATGACACTCTGCTGAAAGCTTTGCAAGTGAATTACAAGTGACTTATTTATAGTGGTAAAGTCTTATGTAGAACCAACCACACTCTTTTTAGATGAGTGGATAAGCAAAGAACAGTACACCAGTATGCCACAGGTTCTTAAAACAACATTCCTCAGGTTGCAAATTTAAACTTTCTTTCTTCTTGACTGGTTGCCTTATCAAGGCTGGAGAGCTTAGTCTGCTGTACTATTTTACCCATTGCAAGGAGGAAAAGAAATGGATTCATGTCTTCCCCAAAGACATTAACAAGAAAGTGAAAGTGAATTTGGCTTGTCAAGTCTGTTTTCTTCAATGATGACAACTATGCCACTTGCACATTTGAATATGTCATATTAAGAATTTGTAAGGATTTGTTTGTTATCTATAGATGGTCTGCTGTTATAACAGGAAACCAGTGTATTCGCTGTTTATCATGTATATTACAAAATTTCTCATTCTCTCTCTCTCTCTCTCTCTCTCTCTCTCTATATATATATATATATATATATATAAGTTGGCAACTGTAGTCAAGGGTGACTTGAAGGCTCCCATTTCAATAGCTACTAAACTAGAGTGTAGAGGAGGTCACTACTTCTTTCCCTGGATTGCTCCATATATTTATAAAATGAGAATTTTTATAATATACATGTTTATGCATATGTAAGTGCACATATATATATATATATATATACTGATATATTTAAGTTAGGAGAGCACAGACACTGTTGATAGAGCTTGGCAGATGTCAGTTTCTTACTTATGCATTTATCAGATCTGTGTGTATCTATATATATATATCTATATATAGATAGATAGATCTGCACACACACACGCATATATATCTATAACTACCATAACACACCAAAGATAACAATATTGAGAGCTTTTTACTGGTGCAATACACTTAAAATATTCTTAGAAAATAAGGCAATTTCCAATTTGATTTGGAAATGAATGATAAGTTGAGGGTCTCAACATTTATGCAGAACTAAATATTTTTAATAATCTAAAATCTTAATATTTTGAAGTTAACTATGAAATACTAATTGGAGTCCTTCACTATTTCCTAAATAAAAGCATCAATAACATCATGGACAGCTGTTAACAATGAAATGCAAATTATAATCCTTCTCTCTTTCCTAAATAGAAGCATTAGTATTATCATTGATCACAGTTACAACAGGTTGTCTTGTAATATTTAGATCCAAGAGTAATTTTTTTTTAAAGGAATCATTTTTGCCAATTTTAAGATGTCTGAATATTCCTTGAGCTGTAGTAGTAGTAGTTGTTGTTGTAGTAGAAATGGTAATAGTAGAAGTATAGAAGAGGATAGTGAGATTTGAGTAGGGGCTTCCAGAGACAGGAGCCTTGATGTCTGTTTTTTGTAGAGGTCATTGGCGTGCAAGAGTTACAAATCACTTAAGGCTTCTTCATCATCTCACTCAAACTCTCCAGTCTCTTCTTAAATCGTCCATCTTCTTCAGACAAAAGCTTGACCCGGTCTGCTCCTTCAACACAGTGACTGGCTTCTGGTTTTTGACCCGAAAATTTGCTGGTACATACATGTGTACACATATATATATATACTCACACACACACACACATATATATATATGAAAGTAAAAATGGATTAAAATCATTTGCTCCTGTCATCTCAGCAAGCATCCATCGCTATGTGAACTATTCTGATATCCAAGTCCTGATGATGGTTACTGAAACCAAAACGTTAACATCGACTTTAAATCATAATAAATTTACCTATTTGGATTATGTTTTTCTGTTACCTTCATATATATATATAAATCCTGCAGCTCTTTTTGTCCTGCTTTTGAGTTTATGAGACTTTAATATAGAGTAGGCATCCTTCAGAGGAAGCTGACTTATCAAAGGAAAGTTTGAATTTGAGCAATTGGACTGAAAATTTAAAAACTTGCTTAAATTGACCTTAAATGTGAACTTTCTCCTTTCCAAGGTGATTGTCAAGAACATCTTTGTATGTTTAAGGATCATAAAAGTAAAGCAATTAACATTTTCATGAAAGGAGACCACAAGTCAAGCTCCAGAAACTCTTGGGACCGATTCATATACCTCAATAGCAATATCTCATCAACTGAAAGTGATGTAATATACATAGGTAAAGCATTAACAGATTATTGACCATAATAGAAATCTGATCCTTCAGATGAAATAAAATAGGAATTCTTCCAAGTTTTAGCTGTGTTAATATTATTGTATGGTTCACCACAAGGACTTTAACAATACACTTTAAGAAAAAGCTAGATGGGAACTACTCAAGGATGCTGCATGCTCTTTTAAAGAAATCCTGGAAGTAGCACCTAATGATGACCATAAAAAATATGTGAGTAAAATTAATTCTTACATATACATATATTTCATCTTGTAAAAATCCCAGCCTGATATGAAAGCTTTCTCTAATTCTGCCTCTTTATTTACTTAACTTTTTCAAGACCATAGTGGAAATTTTACATACAGTATCACCCATAAATAAGTACACACCTAAATTTTTCATAAAAAGTTAATTTTCTTCAAAACCAGGGTTTTATTATTTCTACTGGAACATTATACGACAATAACAGTTATTATTAGATATTATTTATTACTAGAGTCAAACGAAAATTAAAATCGCAACACCCTTGTAACCAAAAATCAAAATTATAAAAATATATTTATTAAAATTGTACTTACTTTTCGACTGCTACACAGTTTTTGCTACTGAATTTCTCTGCTATAGATGGTGAAAATAAATAATTCGTAATGATATTTTTCTTGTCATTCAGTTTTCATAAAAAAGTGTTTTTAAGAATTCCTGGAAGTAGCACCCAACAAAACAACACAATCTAACTCCTATCGCACAAACCATCTAAGTTCAACACAGCTAGAGAAGTTAGAATGAACTTATTAGCTACATTTTCCTATGAGTATGAACACACCAGAATTAGCTGACCAGCGAAGATTTAAATCCATAAGCTCTGTGCAGATACAGGATGCTGCCAAAAAGACTTACCAAGAGTGATGGCTAATAGGGACAGTTGGCAAGAGAGTCAAAAGAATCCATGCTGTCATTTCTTGATGAAAATGATGAGACCACCAGTGGATTATAAGTGTTATGTCCTCAGAAAAGGGCATAAAATAAATGACAAACATGAACTTAGAGAGAAGAATAAAAGTTATATATTACAGGCAACAGGTAATATGATGTTGCCAGTGTAGCTATTGTTACTAAACTCCCAGAGTGGATTACAGTCAAATGTTATATCTTTATTGGAAAAGTCCATTGTGTATCAAAAATAGGGATGATACCACAACAAATAGTATCACTACTATTCTTTTACAAAAATAGCTTTGGCATTAAATAACCCATGAAGACTGATATGCCATTAAGCAAAGAAACAAAACTATAGGGATAATAAAAAATCAAATAGATATAGCAATTAACTGAAACAGCAATTCATAGCAGCAAATTGCAACAACATTGGTGACATAGGCTGAATGGACAAAGTTTGCCAGATGATGTTAGTCTCAAACTTCTTGCAGAATAAAAATGAAGGAATCAACTGAAGAATTCTAATCAAGATTTGTTCAACAATTGCTGCTGCTATAGCAAAAATAAATATCATTTAGAACTCACCCCTTCCCACCAAAACAAATACCATTAACAGTTTCTTAGATTCTTAGAAAAGGTGAAATCCTTCCTGTCACTTGTAGCATCATTCAATTTGGATGGATTCCAAAACTAAATCCAATACAGAAGTGATTATTCAGACATGAACAAAGTCTATACAATCAGGTTAAACCACCTTTATACATCATCATGTTGCACCACCAGCATGAATCTTCCTGACCCTCGCTCCCCACCCGTCTCTATCATCCATCGCTCCCCATAAGTCTTCAAGGCTAAATCCTGTATCAGCACAGAGCTGTTGTATATAGGTTCTAGCTGGTCTTCCTGCCTTTGTTCTTCCATGTGAGGGAGTCCACAGAAGTATGTCGCTTATGAGTTCATCCCCACTTGTCTAGCAGTGTTCCACGCATCTGGTTTGTCTAACTAGGATAGTTTTCATGATATGTGGTAGGTGGCCGTACAGCTGCTGCTTTGTGGGGTGCTGCCTCCAGGACTTGTTCAATATTGCTTGCAGCATTCTTGTGTAGTTGCCAGATAGCTTTTTCTCCATACATTTAGTTAGCATCCATGTAGTGCATCCATACAGCAGTATTGACACAACTGCCCGCAGTGGAAATTGTCTAACAGCAGTTTCCCAAACAAGGAAACCTCCTTAGTGCCACATACTTTGAATTTCTTAATGTCCCTTGATGATATTGATAATTATTCTTAAACAAAATAATCCCAATGCCATACTTGAATCTGAAGTGGCCGCTATTATGTAAAAAGTAGGCGACCATAGTCGAGGGTGACCCGAAGGCTCCCTTTTCGATAGCTTACTACACCAAGGTGTAGGGGAGGGCGCTACTCCTTTCCCTGGATTGCTCCACTTTACCCTTGATCCGTACCTTATAATGCTGAGTGTTAAGCAAGGAGGCATCAAGTACCATTTTTTGAGTCTTTGGTATGACTCGACCTGGGATTGAACCCAGGTCTCCTGGGCGATTGGCGAACACTCTAACCGCTAGGCCAATGTCCCAGTTGCCATGCAGCTTAGAATATGCTGACTGGATCCTCTGCCAAGGGTTCAGAAAACCACCAAAAAGAAGTATCCAAGCTATGAAATTAAACAGCATCTGATGATGATGTTTTGGAGGTCTGGGCCATCTGCAGTACCTCTTAAGAAACTATATGAAAATGTGAATATGAACATATAATATACACAGTTTTCAACCTTCAAGGCATAAAACATTCCCAGACAGGTTGACATGCTATGAAAATAAGTTATAGATGGTTTAAATTCTGTCCCAGTTACCCATTGATAGGAGGAGAATAGATGGATGTATACATTTCCCTAGGGTAAAAAGAAAGTATATGAAATACAAAAAAAACTCATTCAGGACTTGAACTTGCCAATGATAACTGTAAGACCATGGGTACCTTCTATTATGTATGTATGCATGTATGTAAGCTAGCAAAAATAGCATATCTGAGATGAAGAAGTTACTGCCCTAACACGCTGGATAAAATAACAACAACACTTACTGGTTCAGTGGTACAGCTGGCAGACAAAAAAAATGTCAATGAGCAGGCCAGTATATATGCATGCTAGCATAGCCACTCCTGGCCTGGCAGCCAATCACCACCCAGGGAATGGACGAGACCACCAGTGTATCAAGGAATGCTCTGATGCACATATAACCTTCCCTTCCTTCTGCTCAAGTCAGTATTCACCTTGACGCATAATTCGACACGTGAAGTGCACTCAGGTACAATACACAACCGAACTTTGACACGAGAGATTTTATTGGAAAAATATGCTTACAATGCATAATAAAGTATAAACCAATTTCTGGTCAAGTATGTTATTGAATGATTATTTAGTGGACCTGCCTTCATATTGAACACTTTTTTCATCATCCAAATTCTCAATATAATAGAGATGACTATAAAGTACCAATAAGAATACTCCTTCCAAAATAGAAGTATCAGCATGTATTTACCCAACCCCTCCTCTACTATGAGCAGGATGTAACACAAGGTCAGTTTTAAAACATGTAAAGCTGGTTTGAATTCAGAGTTTCCTTTCTTTGAGACAGCTTACTTACCAAGGCTAAAGAACCTTACCTGTCCTACTATTTACCCATAGCTGGGGTTGGAGAGAACAGATGGATCCATGCTTTTCCCAAGGGCATTAATGGGAAGTGAAACACAACTAGTTTTTCCAAGATTTGAACTCAGGTTACCAACTCCATTTCCTGTGTGATAACCATTACACCATGAGCACCTCCAAAATGGAAGCTGCAGTATCCTCATTGGCTGCAGTTACAATGTGAAACTTATTGGGTAACAGGTTTTCTAGTGTATATTACAAAGGTGGTTTAACCTGACTACAGATTTTGTCTAATAAGTTAGTACAAGAAATATTTATTTATTTTAATAGAGTTATCTTGGCTTTCTGAAATAGTGACACCATATCTATATCATAACTTCTGTATCCAGTTTAGTTTTTGGATCCATTCAAATTAAATGATGCTACCAGTGACAGGAAGGATTTCACATTTTCTCAGAATCTGAGAATGCTATTTTTTTTTTTTTGGTGGTGGGGAGCCTGATTCTAAATTATATTTATTTTTGGTATAGCTGCAGCAGCAGTTGCTGGAGGAATCTTTTGATTTGAATTCTTCAGTTGATTCCCCCATTTTTATTCTGCAAGAAGTTTGAGACTGTCATCATCTTGCTATCTTTGTCCATTCAGCCCAATTTTCTTGCTCTATCAGTTGATGAGAATCGATGCACAAATTTTCCTTTTCTCTTTTTTTTATCTTTCCTTCCTGCCATTCTAGTTACGAAGTCTTGAAGTTCTTTAGTGCTTCCTATTAGATCAATGCTGTCTACAAAGTGAACATAGTGAATTCTTTGTCTGCCAAGAGTAATATTGGTGTAGAATTCATATGATATTTTTGTGTAATCTTTAGATTAAGAGAATAAACTTTTTCAAACGAAAAACACAATCTAAAATAGGTGCCTTGATATGAGTGATTACATTCTCGTCTACCATTTTTTATCTCCTCCCAGTGAATTCTAAATAACAATGGCACTTACGATTTGGAGTATTGGAGAATTTTTTTATATCTTTTAATATTTTGTACATTAAAAAACAAATTTTTCCTGGGTTTTTTTCTTTGTTTTGTGGGGAAGAAGTTAGTATTTTTGTAGTCTTGTTTTTTAGTATCAAATTTTTTTGTTGTAATAAGTAATTGAAGTTACATATTAGGATCAGATTTTGTTTGTTTATTTTCACTTCTACAAATCCTAATCAGTTTTAGACTTGATTGAAGTCTGTATATTTACCTCAGAAAAAAAAAACTGAATGATAGGTTTTGTTCAGGAAAGAAGAATTGAAACTAAATAAAAGAAGGCTAAGGAAATAGAAATTCCCTGATTTGATTTACTAAACTTTGCATAGTTTGGCATACTGGTTTTAAATTTCTTACCAATCCAGCAGTTGGGAAAAGTCCTGATGATGTTGTAACTAATGTGTTAGATTGAGATATTGAAGTAAATTATATCAATCTCAACTTGTGCAATTACATTTACTTTTGTATTAATACTATTGAGAAAGATATGAACCCCCTTATCCCCAAAACTTTGCATTAAATAGTACCGCTAGTGTCCTTTTACTTGAATGGCTTTGGCTTTAAATAATCCATGAAGGTTGATATGCAAGTAAACAAAGAAATCTAACCAAACCATACCTGCTGTTCCTATTTTTTTTTTTTTTTCATCATACAACGTGTGGAAGCATGTGTGATACCCTAGCCTCATCAGCCGCCAACCAGGGTAATAACACAGTTTCGGTAGCTTAAGGCGGTACTGCCACTCCTGGTGCTACCGAGCAGCTTTTGCCACCGGATAGGGTATTTAAAAAAAAAAATCTATGTATACACAAGATCAACTAAAAGCGGACATTACATTACATACCTGCTGTTCCTATATAGTTACTCATCTATGAATATGAAAAATATCTATTTATCTATCAAAATATATATATACTCTTATGGACCCCCGCATATAGCCAAGCAAAAGCAGGACGACCAGCTCAAACATACATATAGCAGCTATGTGAGGATACGGGACGTAGCCCTGAAGACCTACCTGCCAGAGGTGATGAATGATAGGGAGAAGTGGCGAGAGAAGGTAAGGGATATCCGTGCTAGCGGCACGACATGATGATAATGATGATGAGATATATATATATATACTGTCAACAGCAAAATTATTTGTTCACCCATAAATTTTGAATATTTTTAACCATTTCTCAGTATGATGCCAGATGTAAATAACAACAAAAAGAAAAGGAATAAGAACTAAATTTTCTGAACAATAGTTTAAATACTATAAATTTGACATGCAAATTACTCAAAAATGGAAATGACAAAATTATTCATACTGCAAAAAATATCAATTCAAATTGATTGATTCATGTAAGTATAAGTAATTTACATAATCATTTTTTCAGTGAAGCCTTCCAGACAATTCATTCAATAGAACATTTGTGATAAATCCTGCAAAGAATATCCCAGCATTTGTGCCAAGTGTTCTGGTGACCAGATTGTCATAACATTCATGTCATGATGTTGGCTATTTAAGACTTGACTTCAGGAAGCCTTCCCCAAGACTTTATCTGTTTGCAAGACTAAGTTTATTGCTTGGTGCCTGAGGCACCCAATTAGGAGAATTCTGACAGGGCCAAGATTTTTTGTCTCTGTCTCAGTCTCACATGAGTTTTGACCTGTGTGAGGCCTTCACTATAAAAGGGCCTTGTGCCATATTCTGGCTTGGTGGGAGCGCAGATAAATACCAGCAAAGAATATTATGTGGTGCATAGAGTCTAAGCATTGTTATTCTTATGTTAACAGCACTACAGAAAAGACAAAGGAGCTAAGCCTTGATTTGAGACAGAGAATAATTAACTTCCACAAGTCAAGAAGTATTTACAGCTCTATTTCAAACTGTTTAAGTATCCCATGATCCATGGTACAGCTGTTATAAAGAAGTTTAAATAGTTTGGCATGACAGAGAATTTCCTGGGGCATAGAAGAAAAGCCAAATTATCAAAGAGAACTGCCTGAAAACTGTGTCACAAGTTTAATGTAAACCCAAGAGTTGTTTTAAAAGATATCACAAAAGTTTGGATACAATGAGTGTCAGAGTAAGTACTCACACAATACAACATTGTTTAAGTAGAAATGGATTATATGGAAACCACCCACAGTGAACTCCTCTTCACAAACCATATCACATTTTTGCTCATTTTAATTTTGCCAAAACATTCTTCAGATTTGTCATTAAATAGGCAATGGAGGAAAAAGAACTCTTTCCATTGGCTAGGGTTAACAATAAAAGTACAAATTCTACTGAAAAAGACAAAAGAACCCACATGTAGCACAGATTAAGGAGCTGGCTTGGTAGGTCCAGACCCAAGTCGGGGTTACTGCCAGAACTGATATGATATTTAATGACCCAAAATCAGCAATGAAGGCAGGACATCACTGAGAAGCTCCTACAAGCACTTGGAATGTATTGTTAGACTGAGTGGATAAAGAAAATTGCTTTTTGGAACAAGTACTATGAAAGTGATGAAAGAAAAATTGAGCTTTTTTGACATGATGATATACAGAAGATTTGGTACAGGTAAGGTGAGGCTTCCCTCCCAAAGAACACAGTACCAGCATTAAAACATGGAAGCAGCTTGATGATGTTTTCGGTTTGTTTTATCTCAAGGGGAACTGGACAATTAATTGCATTAGGAGGAATAATGAAATCTCGAGACGATATCAAAATTCTGGATGAAAATCTTCAACAATCAGCAATTCACTTTCCAGAAAGATAATGGTCCTAAACATACATCTAAATCATTGACTGCATGGCTTCAAACAAAGCAGATTACAGTTCTGCCATGACCTTCAATGTGTCCTGACTTGAATCCAATTGAAAATCTATGGTAAGGATTAAAAGTTTGAATAAATCAATGGTCACCAAAAAACCTTCAGGAATTAGAATGTGTAACTATTGAAGAATAGAAGAAAACCCCTGAAAAGTCTTGTTCAAATCTTATCAAAAACATAAGAAAATGATTGCAGCATGTTATTAGGATGAGAAGCCATGCTATTAACAATTGATATTGTGAAATTGTTCAATTGTTTTCTATTTTTATACCGTACAAATAATTTTGTCTTTTCCTCTTTTTTTTATTTTATTCTCACATTTAAATAATTTTAATCTATACTTCTCAAAATTAAGTTTTATATTCCTTTTTTTTGGAGTAAATAACATACAAAAAATCTGGCATCATTGGAAAATTAAATTCGAAGAAATGGGTCCAAATATTCAGTATTCATGGGTGTATGAATTATTTCATAAACAGATGTGTGTGTGTGTATGTATATGTACATATATGTTTGGTTTGTTTTTTGTTTAATGGCGTATCAGCCTTTGTTGGTTATTTAATGCCAAAGCCATTCTCTTAGAAGAACAGCAGTGGTACTATTTAATCCATAGCCGGGAGGATAAGGGGGTTCATACCTTTCCCAAGGGTATTTGTCCGAGAAGTAAATGTAATAGCACGACTGGAGTACAAACTCACTCACTACGAAACTGCAGTCCATCGCTTTAACCATTACACCATGAGGTACACTCCCCTGTACATATGTGTTTGTATCTATGTATATTTACATATATATGTGAGTGTGTTTGTGTATATATGTACATGTACTTATGTATGTGTAGGTATGTATGTTCATGTATATATATATATATATATATATATATATATATATATATATATATAATTTTATATAGTGAGCAATATATCATCTTATATAAAAGTGTAATGCAATACAAATGTGATACTTTTCACATAGTTCCATTGATATGAAGCATGCTGACAAGGAAATATAAAATCAATATTAGAAAGATTTCTGAATTAGTGAAGAGAATAGCTTCAAAGCAGGTTCACTAAGAATTCAAAGTGGTAACAGTAATTACTAACACCTCAATTGGTGTGCATAGCCACTAATGATAGAAATTTTAAAATACTATCTCCTAGTCTTCTTTCAATGATAAAATAAAAAAAAGCCTGATCAGCTTTTTGAAATAAAAGGAATAATGATAAGTGAAAATATAAAAAGCTAGATATAATTTCATAATAATATAATGAAAGAAGTAATTGGAAGAACTTTTATAAAAATGAAATCAGTAATTACTCATTTTCCAAGCTTTGGTAGCAATGTCTCAGTCTAGATGTATTCTAAGATCCTGTGGCAGCAGGCATGAGAACACCTGTCCTGTCAACAACAAATGTACCTTTGCAGGTGTGAAATAATTTGCATGCAGTTATATGGTTCAAGTATTCATAGCTAACACAAATAATTTACCCTTTGGAAAAAGTATAAACCCTCTTGGCCTCCAGCTATGGGTTAAATAGTACTACCACTTTTCTCCCACAAGGATAGCTTAAGCATTAAATAACCCACAAAATTTGATATGCCAATAAACAGGGAAACCAACAAAAAGGTTTTTCTGGGTATGACATTAAACTGCATCCTGTAGTGAGGATCCACTTTTAGTGATTTAGGGAGTGCAGAGTCACTCTTTTCTTGCCATTACTCCCAGGTCCACTCTAACCCTGATTGTTTGTTGGCAGGTTGGTTTTACAGTATATCAACTGTTGTTGGGTTATTTAATGTTAAAGTCAGTCTTTTTATCAAATAATTATATCTGGGTTCAATCCCAGGTCACGTCATACCAAAGACTTTAAAAATGGTACTTGATAACTCCTTGCTTAACACTCAGCAATATAAGGTACGTATCAAGGTTAAAGTGGCACAATCCAAGGAAAGGAGTAGTGCCCTACCCTACACCTCGGTGTAGTAGCTATTGAAAAGATAGTCTTCTGGTCACTCTTGACTATGGTCGCAAACTTTTATATGGTTTTAAGTTTTAATTATATGGTTTGAAGTAATGATAATTTTAAATAACGATGATTTTTTGTAAAATTATAGCTTTGATTTCATTATAAAATATTATAACTTTAAGTTTTAATTCTATAATTTTAAGTAACGATAATTTTTTTGTAAAATATTATGGCTCCAAGTAGCAATTCTTAATACAAATAATTTACATACAGCTACATGGTTCAAGTATTTCTTTCCAATACAAATAATTCACCCCTTGGGAAAAGTATATGAACAACTGTTTTTCTTCAAGGATGATTCTGGCATTAAATAACTTTTGAAGGTTGATATGCCATTAAACATAGAAACCAAACCAAATGATTTTAAGCAAGGATATGTTTTCAAGCAACTAATAATAAGGATCCTTTGTAAACAATTATAGTAATGAAATTTTTACCTTTACATCCAAGAGAATTTGATAGATGTCAGTTATGAATGACTGGATCTTGATGAAACTATTATTGTAGACATTTATTGGAATAGTGACTTGAAACCTTATAACTATATTTGAATTATTGATATCACATAAAAACATGCAAAGCCAAATAACTATGAAAATTGTGTGCATTAAGAATAGTGACTTAAAACCCTTATTATTCACAAATGATTTATTATCTACTTGAAACCATATATTTGCTTGCAACAAGGGTTGAAATATGGTAAAACCAACCAACCAATATCACATAATCTACTTGCTGATTGTTTGTATCTTCCTTCAAGACTATTGGAAATTAGTTTGCTGCAGTAGCAGCAAATGAAGGTTTGAGTATATTTTAAAAACTAAGATTCTGTTATATAGTGCAATCAGCTGAAGCCATATTGCTGTAAGATACAAGTAATCATACACAATTTAGATTTCCAAACTTCAAAAAAAAAATTAGGAAATTTTCTTATCAAAATTATAAACCCTTAAATGATATTGCCAAAAGAAACCTTTTAAATAATGTTGCCTAAAGAAACCCTTAAAATAATAAAAATTTGAAATTAAATTCAACAGAAATAAGCTTGAAATCATTAAGATTAGATGTTAGTAGAAGATTATTAATCTCTAATTATAATATTGTGGTTGGTTGATTTCTTTGTTTTACGGCGTATCAACCCTTTTTGTGTCATTTAACACCGAATTAAATTTCAAACAATTCAGCTTAGCATAAGTACACAGTTTAGTTCTATTTGAGCCATTGATAGGAACCTATCAGGTGCTACCACTCTGGACCAGAGTGGACCTGGGAGCAATGGCAATAAAATTGTAGTCCGTATTCCCCAAGCTTCATCATCAGATTGCTTAGTGTCATAATCAGGACACTCATTGGGGGAGTCATTCCCCTCTGCAAAGATGCAGTCAGTGTATTCTGTAGCCCCAGCTAATTGAGCCAGAGAACATAGAGGGGATTCTCTATAACATAATGGATAAAGTAATAGACTGCAGTCTCAAAGTAAGTTCAAACTCCAGTTGTGCTATTATGTTCTCTTTTGAACTAATTCTCTTGGGAAAGGTATGAACCCTTTATTCCCCCAGCTATGGGTTGAATAGTATCATTGCTGTTCTTCTACAAGGATTTCTTTGGCCTTAAATAACCCATGAAGTTGATCTGCCATTAAACATAAAAACAAAACCAAATCAAACCAAACCATTTAAAGAATATAATATTGGATCCTCAACAATGTTAGTTTCAGGAGCAATAGCCAATTGTTATTAAAAGTCATTTTTTTTTTTTTTTTTAATTAATACAAGTCATGTAAATTTATTACAATGGTAAATTCATTATAACTACTTTCTTTTTGTAGTATAATGGTGACTGAGGTAGGTTAGCTGACCACTGTTAGTGAGTTGCTGGATTCTAACTGGGTACTCCATGCATCTGGCCTTGTGTCTGTCAAAGTTCTCTCGTGTCAGATTTCACTTGTGTTGAAACATTGAGTTTGGTAGCTATGAGTCAGCACTCAGTCACATAACCAGTTGAGTTATGAGTTGAGGTGAGCTGCAGAACTCTGAGGAAGAAGAGATTTTATGGTCATTGGGGGATTCCACTATGTACATGTTGTTAAGTCCATTCCCTGGACAGTGATTGGTCGCTGGCCCAGAAATGGGTATATATATATATATATATATATATATATATATACCAGCTTGTTTCAGTAATGTAGTGGGGTCTGTATTGAGTTACAGCCCATTTTATTTTTGTCTACCAGCTGGACACTAACTAGTACTGCTGAGCTGGTAAGTGTTATTATTGTTGTTTATTCTGCATATAAGAGCAGTGACTTCTGCTGTGCCAAACTATGTTCAGCTTGATAAATGACATTCTTAATTAAGTGTGACATAATGTGAGTGTGCTGTATTTGTTTTTAAACTCATTTATAAAAATATATTCAGCTTTAAAGAATCTGCAGGTTATTAGTTTCAATATTTCTGAATGAATATTTAGAATGCTTGGATAAAAAATTGAATTGAGCTGTTAGATTCCCAAGTTTTAATCCAGTCTCTGAACTGTATAAACAATATAAATATCTTGAGAGTCAAGGGTCCGGCTGAGTTATCCACATTCACTTGACTAACTGGCAGAAATATCAATAAAGATAAGAATGAATATGGTGTTGACTAAATGTATGCTAATATTACCTTTATGAATAATTTGGAAGAGTTTGCCTGTCTCCTATAGATAACCAAACTATTTGATGTAGAACTCCCAAATCTGTTAGGCATAATTATTCAATCCAGTGGAAGGTTTTCACCCCACAAAAACGTGTACTTATCATGAGTAGGTTTCTGATGATAAGCAATAACACTACAGAGTGGAACAATAAAATTGTCGCCCTAGAAAAGACGACATGATTTCATTTCTGTTGAATGAAAACCATTTTCCTTTTTTTGTTCCAGACCATCTACTAGTTGGCCAGTTGTGTACAAATCCCAAGAGTGATAGGAGCCTTCTATCACATCTGAAAGTGACACAATGTTCAACGAGCGAGATCGGAGATGTGCCGCTGTACAACTCATGCTCTCTACCGATCCAAGTTAAGACAACAGGACCATTGCCAGCACCCTCAAAATACAAATCAAGATTGCCACAAATAACAGGGATATGCCCAGGGTGATGAAAACAAAGTTTCCGGCTATGGTTATGGTCTCTGGTGTGATTTCAAGTGAGGCCCACATCATGCCATCTTGCATCTTCAAAGTCAGCTTGAAAGTCAACACCAAAGTCTACCTGGATGTGCTGAAGAGTGTAGTGATCCCCTGGTCCAATCAGGTGGCCGGTGGCAAGCCCTGGGTGTGGCAGCAGGACTCGGCGCCGGCTCACGAATCCAAAGAGACCCAGGCTTGGCTTCAGAAGGAGTGCTACAACTTTGTACCCTTCTCTCACTGGCCCCCCTCCTCCCCCGACCTAAACCCGCTGGACTACTTCGTTTGGTCATACGTCGAGAACATCACAAACATGTCCTCCTACAACACCAAAGCCAGCCTGATCACCACCATCTGCCAAGTATTCACCGAGCTCCTACCGGCGCTTGTGGAAAAGGCATGCTCCCAGTTCCAGATCTGTATCGAGGCGGTGATTGAGGCTGAAGGTGGCTACATTGAGTAGATGTCAGCTCTATTACATAATCAAGTTAACTGAATTGATTTTTTCAATAAAAGTTTTAAAATAAAGCTATAATGTTGTTTTCTTTAGGATGACAATTTTATCGTTCAACCCTGAATGTCATAGAAATTTTGTTCCCAGATAGTATGTTGTTTATGTTGTAAAGGTATAGAAAATAGCAATTATTCCATTCAGACTATGCTTTTGTATCCTGGATAACTCAATGTATCACAAAGTATGTATTATTTCTTAATTGCTTTTGTTGCAAAAGTTTAGAAAATGGTCTTTATTCCCTTCAAACTTTGCTTTTTTGCACTGGATAATGAGATTAACTACTTTTCAAAATAAAAAAATGTTAATTTGTACATTTTCATTAACATAAAGTTTGAATAAAAAAAACAAACATATGAATCAAAACCAAATAAAAAAAAATTAAATCCATCATTTTCTATACAAATAAATTCCTCTTATATAGTTTCCCCCAATGTTTGTTTATTTGGGTTTTTTTAAAATTCAATGAAAATGAAATTTTCTATGCCATTTGGTATGTTTTGCTCTGATTTGACCTGAGGTGGGTATCCTCATTTTCTATAGCATAATTGATTTTTCTAAAGTTTTTTTGTTAATTTTTGAATGAACAAGAATTGTATATAAACATTTTAAAATCATTCGTATAATCTATCTAATCAAATAGACTAATAACCAATGAGTAAATAGTTATGCATTAAACTTTTTTTGTTAATAAAGAACAGAACCAAAATACATGTGGCTCCACTCAGCCAATTGGAAAATTCAGAGGGTAACTTATATATGCATACTGATTGTTTTATATAATGCATTTACAGACATAATTACTGATTGGTTCATTTCCCTTTGCTGGTTGGCTAAGAAACTTGTTTCTTTTTTTTTTTTTTCTTTTTTTTATCCATTTCAAATAGTATAAATTAAATATGGTAGCCATTTTAGCCAAGTGGGTAAAAAATATCTCCCCATTAATTCTGTGTATGAAGCTGTGGTTTTTGTACCCAAGTCAGTTAATCAAGTAAAAAGGCAGAAATATACAAAAAGGGATTTTTTTTTTTTTTATCTTGAACTGATGCTGCCTACCTGCCACACCAGCTCAATCAGTTGGAGCTGTAGAATACATCAACTGCATCTCTTCAGAGTGTTAAGACACTCCCAACAAGTGTCTTGAATGTGTCTGCAAATAAATTATTAATAATGAATAGAATTATTAGTGTTAGATAGCAATAATTAGAACCATTTAACCGTGTGGGATCAATAGCAATACTTGTGGCAAAAAAATTAATTCTGACTCTTTTAAAAATGAAATTACCTACCAACTGTTCACTTACAAATTATATATATTTATCTATTTATGTGCATGCAAATAAATGACTGATGTTAGATTGTTACAGTTACATAGCAATACTTGAAACCATTTAACTGTGTCCCAACAAATGATTAATTGTAAATAGAATTATTCATATTAGATAAAAATACGTGAAATCATTTAACTGTGTGCAAGCAAATGAACTCAGGCTCACTAAAAATATGACCAACAAAATGTGTTTGCAAAGCATATATATTTAATATATATTTATGAACAGGATTTCATATTAAATAACCTATAATGGTTGATATGCCATAAAACCCAATCAACCAACCTTTTTTCCTTCACTACCTCTTTAGATCTTTACCATGCACCTGGGGAGGTTGGAGGGGAGGTTATATCTACTTCAGAAATTAATACTCTAATGTTCTATACTCTGTTCTGCTTTTTTCCTTTTTTAATTGCTGGCTCATTCATCAAAGAGAGCATAAGCATGGTAGTTTCCTGTTAAACATTCTGAACTAATGATCATAAAAATTTTAAGATGTCTGTTTCTTCTGTTCAAAGCAAAGCATATATAGAACACCTCCATTCCTTTATCCAATAATGCATAGATAACTTTTAGGGTGTATGTATATGTGTAATATAATGGCCGAGGGATTTCGTTTTATATATCTTGCCTTTGGGTTTAGTTAGGCTGAGAACCTTTCAGCTTAGCGCATGGGTTAGTTAGGTGCAACACAAGTGCAGGTGTTCACGTGTCATTCAGAGATGTCAAAATAAAAATCCCACATTAAAAATGTGACCACAGGGATGTGAATGACGTCATGCACCAGAAGTGTGTGCGGAGGATTTGGGGCATTTGAGAAAAGTCAGTTAAGTCGAGTTTTTGCCTCCAAAGAAGAAAGTTGACTTTCAGAGCTCACTGAGGCCTTGTGGCAGGTGCCGTACATGGTGGGGGGCAGATGGAAAAATCGTCATAGAAAGATTGTGTCTCTCTCTTCCTTATGTCGAAAAACCTTTTAACTCAAAGGTAATAAAAAGTTTCGTGCCTGAACTAAGAAGTCGTAAGTGTTTTTTGTGTTTCAGGATCCCTATGTTATCTTGTTAAGTTATAAGTTATGGACATTCTATGTACATTTCACATATTCATGTATGGCTATGTAACATATGCATGGGCGTTTGTATCATTGGTTCTTAGGGATTTGCTGAATATCAGCGGTTCCCCTATAGCAACAAAATATTCATGTACACATTGTGTAAAGTTTCTTTATAACTGCATCAGAAAAACATTCCCTTTCAGAGAAATAGTAAAACTATTTAATGCATGTGAAATTAACATTGAGAATTCTAACATATATATTATCCTGGACAAAAATTATGGAATTAGTACACTCAGAGGATGTTCAGTCTTTTTTTATTTTATTTAGCTGTAAATAGGCTAATTATAGATAAGATTCAAAACATCTTTTTATTCTATAACTGAACATTCTGGCTTCATAAAATGTACTTTAAATAAACTAGATTAAATTATCTAAATCAATGGAATGATTTTTATGAGAAATGTGCTAGATTTTAGGTTTTAAATTACAACAACCAACATATGAAAAGTTAACAAAATTATCCAAATGCGAGTTGCTATAAAGTACAATTCTACCTAAATTACCTTGAAGACTTTATCCATGTCTAGCTCAAGAAATCTAGCATTAACTGTCAGGCTAAGCGAAGAGGTCATCATCATCATCATCATCATCATGTCGCGCCGCCTGCGCGGATATCCCTGACCGTCTCTCGCCATTTCTTCCTATCATTCATCGCCTCCGGCAGTTCTTCAGGGTTACATCCCGTGTCCTCACACAGCTGCTGTATGTAGGTTCGTGCTGGTCGTCCCACTCTTGCACATCCATGTGTGGGGGTCCACAGGAGTACATCGCTTATGAGCTCGTCCTTGCTTCTCCAGCAGTGTCCTGCGTGTCTGGTTCGTCGAACTTGTATAGTTTTTGTGATGGGGGGCAAGTGTCCGTATAGTTGGAGTCTCGTGGGGTGTTGTCGCCAGGACTTGTTTAATACTGTTCTCAACATTCTTGTATAATTTCCGTCCAGCCTCCTTTCCAGCCGCTTCGTAAGCGTCCATGTGGTGCATCCATATAGTAGTATCGACACAACCGCTGCCTGGAAGAAACTGCATTTCATTTTGTCAGTTAGGTCCGACTTCCATATGATCGAGAGCCTATCGATAGCTGTCCATGCCTTCGTCAGTCGTGTGTCGATGTCTTTCTCGGTTGATGAGACGCTGCTTCCTAGGTAGGTGAATTTGTTGACTAGTTTCAGAGAGGCTCCGTCTAGTGTGGCAATGTTGCCCGTTTGGTTGTAACACATATATTCGGTTTTGTTTGCATTGACATGGAGGCCAATGCCAGCTGCGGCTCGTTCCAGACTATGCAGTAGTGTCTCTGCTTGATTAGGCGTATTCGCTAGTAACGCCAAGTCATCAGCGTAGTCGGCGTCCGTGATTGTTTTTGCGGGGTACCTTTTGCTTCTTCTCTTAGTCAGCTGGAAGCCATTTTCTCTGATTTTGTCGATCGAAGTCCTAAGCACATAGTCTAGACAGATGATAAAGAGGTACGGGGCTAGTGTGTCTCCTTGTAGTACTCCTGCAACTATGTCGAAGTATTCCGTGTCTCCATCTGGTGAACGTAGCGAAGAGGTAGAGAAATGTATAAAAAATAAAGTAGACAAAGAAGGGAAATGGGAACACTAACTTTTGCAACCTGAAAGAGAAGTGTGTCTATATTTCTTAAAAATAGAAACAACCAGTTCCCACAAAGTAATTTATTTCAAGAGAAATAAATTATACAAAATCCAGCTTTGCATATTTTTACCTATGCTTGTCAAAAACATTGAATTTTGAGCAACAAAAAAACATACATTCAAGTATCTACAAAATTATAACCAAAAAAGGAAGGAGTGTATAAAAAAATAATGACTGAGTTTTCCCCAATGTTTTTTTTTTTTTTTAGAATTTGTTCTTTTTCTTGGCATCTCCTTCTTGTGTAGAATCAACCTGGACAACTGTGTTTTTCTAGTTTTCTGTGTATACTTGTTGAAAACAAAGTTTACTATTTCTTTCAGTGAACTTTGAGTAGACCACTGCTTCCTGCTCCTAGAGATGCTTATCTTTCAGTTTCAACTTGAATTTTCTTCTGTTGAGTATATGGAGGCATTTACCGAATCTACTGACCCAGCCAACAGCTTCTCTTGTTGGCAAAAAGTCTAATAATTCTACCTTCAGACCTTAGACTTAACTTTCTTTTAAATGGGATAGCATACCAAAACCACAATTAATCTGCAGTAGGCTTATTGTTTCAACAGGTAACCAAAAAACCTGTAAGTAAGAGATTCTTAGCCCAAGCAACTAATAGGCCTATTTGCTCAAGTCACCTTGCTTAATAAAAAACTATCTAAAGTCGAAGGTGAATAAACAAGAGCTCACAAAAAAGAGCAAGCCAGGCTGTGCCTTGAGCTCAAGTGCTGGAAAAAAAAAAAAAAGAAGAGAGAGATCCCTTGTCGGATCTCACATAAATATCAGTAGGGGTGGGGGATTATGGCACAACTTCAAAACAGCCAATCATAATCGAGCAGACATTAACTACCGAATTTACAAATTCCAACATTTGACATAATGTGACTGATATTATCCATTATGAATGACTTGACCTAGGAAAAACTATCACTACCCTAAAATCTTTAGATAGCAAAATAGTTGTCTGTCCTGTTTGCAGAGCCAAAAATATATCAACTGTATCTCCAACCAAGGAATAAGACTTACTGCACCACCATCACCCACAAAAAAGAAAAATGGTTTACTGGGGTTTGACACAAAACAGCATCCTGTGCTGAGCTTCAATTCTATGTGTAGTCACTCCTTCATTCCATTACTCCCAGATTCTCTTTGACTTGCAATAGCTGCTTGGGTCCCATCCATGGTTCAAACAAACCTGTTTAGGATAAAGTTTACTCTTTGAAACTGGTTTTGCAATTAAATATAAAGTAAATACCAGCTAAAAATAAATGTAAACTTTATTAATACATTGGCTCTTAATCATTGATATTGCAATAGTTAACTGAAGATACATAATTGTTTGCAAAGTATTATTATAATTAAATCGGAATCAACACTTGAAACCTTATAATTGCATACAAATTATAAGTATTAGATTGGAGTACTTGAAACCATGTAACAGTATGAAAATTATTTTTATTAATAACTACTTGAAGCGATCATCATTATTGTTATATACAAATAGTTTCTTAAACCTAAGAACTCAAGCATCTGGTATGAGTGATGTTACCAAAAAGTATATATACTTATATAGCCTGAAATTTGACCAGAAAACCCCTATTTCTGCATCACTACTGCCTAGCAACTGTACGGCTTATAAGGCTGTTAAATAACAGATTACAACATTTTACAATATCAACTATGTTTTTTTGCCAGGAAACCAGAATTAGGAAACCATGGCTGTAGAGATCAGTATTCTTAGGGTTAAAAATATATAATTACCTCAAAAAAGAAAAATCTGAATTCAGTATTATATGATCCAATAAGAGTTGACATCTCATAAATCCAACCAAGCAAGCAATCAAATTGGTTTTCATTCTTCAGCATGACAATAAAGAAAACTTTAAAGCTATGGAATTATTAGTAAACTTTCTGTAACAATAGGCATTCACACTCACCTGATTCAAAGCATCCATAGACCATAGCATGCAAGGCCACCATTTGTAAGAGATACAGAATGCATGTTCTGTATTAATAATTATTAGTACATAATTGGTTCATATGTTGCATGAAGAGCTAGGATGTTAGGAGTGTAAATTCAGGCCTCCAGGTGGAGGAAGGCCACCCAACTTAAAATGCAGTATGCCTTGAGGACAACTGGAAGTTATTTGGCAGTTATTCTTCTTGAATGTACCATAGATTGACCTTAGTGTAAGTTTGGTGATAAAAGCAAAGTAACAGTCAAATTTTACATTTTCTTACACTTTTGTTAACCAAAACATGACACTGCACTAATTCCTGAATTATGAAGGCAAGTAAAACAGTCAATTTTCTAAATCGATATTTATAGTCTTGTTCTTTGACAATAGAGCCATAAATTAGCAATTTTTCAAATAGAATGTTCTTTTTTTTTAATAGTTCTTTTAGCAGGGTCTGAAAATGATAATGACTTCTACCGTTGTGAATCGGATTTTTTTTTTAATAATTGCCTTCTCTAATTTTTTTTTTTTTTTTTTCAAAAGCTTGGCTAACCTTTCCAGGATCAGAGTTGCAAAAAGTCAGCATTTCAATCAACTGTGATGTCTCAGCATCTTCAATTATCAGCAAAAATTTGAACCTTGTAAAAAAAAAAAAAAAAAAAAAAAAAAATCATTAAGTTCTGCTTTGTGTAAGGACTCAAAATTCTACAAAACCTAAAAATATGACAAATCTACAGGAAATTTAATTTTGATTTTTTTTTCTTTTTGCTAAGACAGGAAAAATGATTGTATTTTTATTTGTTTGATCTTGAGATGAAAATTTATGAATTCTGTTGACAGGTAAAATAGCAAAGCAAAGCATAAATTGATAATTAATTGTTGATTTGTTTGTCAGGTAGATGGAAGGTAGGAAGGGAGAAAAAAAAAAGAAAGAAAATAAAGAAAGAAAGAGGAAGGCATAATAAAGAAAAGGATTATAAAAAATAAAGAAAAGAAAAGGAGAAAGAAGTAATGAAATAGACGGAGAAGGTAGAATAGGAGGCAGCGGGAAAGAGAGGGATAAGAAAAGAAGGATGTTTAGAAAGAAAGAAAGAAAAGTTAAAGAAGTTTAAAAAAAGAAAGAAGTTAAGATGGAACGGGAAGGGAGTAATTAAGGAGACAGAAAAAATAAGGCAAGAAGGAAAAAAGAAAGAAAAAGAGACACTGAGAAGACAAGAAAGAAAGAAAGAAAGAAAGAGAGAAGTTAAGATAGAAAATAAGTTAAAGCAAGAATGTGGTCCTATGAATGTGTGTTGCACTGCAGGCCGCTTATAGCTTGGTCTGTCTTTGATGAGCCTGTTCATTCTGACTTCCTTGGTAGATCTGCTGGAAAGTCAATGAAGAGTTGTGGAAGAACTGGCTCAAACTCCTCTCAGTTCTAGCTGGGTTTATAGAAGATCAAATTCACCAGAGCTGATAACTACTTCAATAATTCAGAAAAACTTGTGAACAGATGTAAATAGAATAAAACCTTTACTTGAAATACAATGATTAAAGAATCATGTATGTTCAATATAGAAGTCACAACTATAACATGCAGAATAAACAACTAGAACAACACTTACGAGTTCAACAGCCCCAGCTGGCAGACAAAAAAATAAAATGGGCTGTAACTCAATACCAAGCCCATAACATTTTAAGCAAGCCAGTGTATACACACACTAACATACCCATTCACTGGGCCAGTAACCAATCACAGTCCAGAGAATGGCCTTAGCCACTTGATAACAATGGAATGTCTTTATGTCCATATAATCTAGCCACAAGTTGTAGCCCATTGTTTATTATGCAAACTAGTATTTACTCACAGCTAATGAGCATTTGAACAAATTTTAACACTTAACAAAGGGTTTCAATTTCAAAGTTGCAATCTCCTAACCTGGAGATTCTTTAGCTGGGGGTAACAAGTTGACTGGCTGTAATATATATGGCTAATTTGCCTCAAGTCATTCCTCCATCTTTGAGGTAGTTTCAAAGGGGATTCTGGTTGAATGGTCAAGTTCAGGACTTTGCATGACGAAACTGGCAGCAAAAGCTTTGGTCTTCTCACTATGGAACCAACCTTCAATTTGGCTCTTCCCCCTTCAGTGTCTTCTTTTATGGGAGTCCAAAACCAGCGACTGTGTGCCCAGTTGGCTGGGGCTGTAAAATACACCAACTGCACCTCTGCAGAGGGGTAAGACCACCTCCCCCAAAAAGTGTCCCGGATATGACACTAAACAATCTGATGGTGAGGTTCCAGTGATGCTGGGGCTTCAGGAATGCAGAACACCCCATCACCCTCAGGTCCACTTTGGCCCAGAATTGTAGCACCTGATAGGGCCCTATCTATGGGTTAAATAAATAACTGCATAATTATGCTAAAATGAATTGTTTGAATTAGAACTGTTTGACTAAGCTGAATTGCTTGAAATAGAAATGTTTTTTACAATTAAACTGTGCTTACATTTAAACTGCACTGTTTGAAATGGAATTGTTTTTGACATTGAAACTGTACTTACACAAAACTGAATTGTTTAATATAGAACTGTTTTGACATTTAACTGTGTGTAAAGAAAATCTGTACTGACACTGAACTGGAATAGCTGAATTAGAACTGTTTGACTAAACTGAATAGCTTTAAATAGAAATGATTTTGACAATTAAACTGTGTACTTATGCTAAACTGAATTGTTTGAAATAGAACTATTTGCATAAAAATGGATTTAGCGTTCAATAACCTACAAAGGTTGATACCAACCAACCAACCAACTGCATAACTCTGAGTAGCCACCAAATAAAAGTCCTGGACCAATGGCTTCATATTGTAATTATCAGACTGAGGAAGAAAATCTCCTGGGTCGCACATTTGACTCTTTAGCCAATCCAAACTTTGGCTTTGTGTTGAACATGTCAGGGAGGGAGCAAAAGCTCCACCCTTCTTTTCTTTGATTTGTGTGCCAAATCTATTATTGTATCATGGCCTTGTGTCACACCTTTAGCTAAAAAGACATTAAGTTTCTATAATTCTAATCCTGGCTCAACCCTGACCCTTCAAATGAATTATTTCTGTATGCCCAAAATCAAAATTAAAACAATAACCTTTTCCAAATTATGTTTTAATCATTTAAACTAAATGGTCCAGAACTTGTACCAGAGACACCTTGGCTTTGACCATCCAGAACCCTTTACTTTCATGCTAGTTAGGTAACCTTTTAAGGTTCAACTATCTAAGAATTTTTACAATAATTCTGTTTTTTACACTACCTAATCAAAGTGATGTGATTGTCTTTAATAAATCATCTCCCTCATCAATCTAAGTATTTAATTTGATATTGCCCATCAACCTTTGACACTAATCAAGAAAAGAAAAAGAATTAAAAGATGTATGTTGGGAGAACTATTAAATGGAGGGAGAAGAAAAAAAAAGGAACAAGCCATAAAACTAAATTTTAAAAATTTCAAGCTTTTGACAATTCTACCCCTTCTTTGTGAGAGGATATTTTTACCCCCAAAATGACTCGCATATCTTTGTAAATAATTCACATGAAGAAGTCTGTAAAATGGTCAATTACCAAACTAACAACCACAACAAAAACAAAGTTCAGTCATAATAAAAATAATTACCTGTATAACATGTTATATTGCAGTCATTCATTTTCATAAAGTACTTAGTTAAAATCTTTCATTTGTTTCTGCATAACATTCAGGTCACTTTCAGTACATCATGAATATTTTCATCCTAAAAGAACCTCTGAATAAACAACATTGCTTACGATGTATGCATTCTCCTTGTTTGCGAATTCACATTATTGAGACTTTAAACTCCATTGATATGAGAAGTCAACTTTTAGGTAGATCCCAATCTAAGATGTGCTTTACAGTCATTTTAAAACAGGTTAACTGGAAACTGTCCTGTTGTATGCCAAAGAAAAATAGTTTGTTACCAAGAACAATAAGAGTATATGGGACAGAAACATCAAATGATACCTGTCAGTAAATTAACTCCTTGGGACTGGAATTTTTTATTTTCTCTCATGAAACTTCATTGGCTGGTTTAGAAAACACCCAGTACAGATAAAGACACCTGACACAATGTAAATTCAGGCAATGGAGTATGACTAAAAAAAGTCCATATATGTTTATTTAGGTAAAGTATTCCTTTTAATTCTTTTAGACAGTGTGTCAAGCAAATTTTTTTTTTTTCCTGTGATAAAATTTTACATGTGAGTAATGTTCCCAACCTGCTGCCTGTGAACACCTGGAAATCTCTGAAGGTATTAGCATGTATATGATCCTATTTACCCAACCCCTCCGCTCGGGCAGGATATGACACAAGGTCAATTTTTTAAGCGGAGTTTAGCAGGTTTGAATTCAGAGTTTTCCTTCTCCTAGACTAGTTGCCTCACCAAGGCTGAAGAACCTAGTCTGCCCTACTATTTACCCATAGCTGGAGGGAGAATAATTAGCATGTATATGATCTTGTTTTGTAATCAGACCAGCGTCAATGTTACTATAATAGAATATAATTGCATTCTTTGAAGTTGAAGTAACATATTTAGCTAACTCACTCGTAGCCCTAGGTCCAACTTTGTTCCCTTCGAATCATGAAATTTATACAACTCCCAAAAATATAAAAACCTTCACAGATTTTTGGCTGGTTTGGTTTGGTTTGGTTTCTTAGTTTAATTGCATATCAACCTTTGTAGGTTATTTAAAGCCAAAACTATTCTCCTAGAAGAACAGTAGTGCTACTATTTAACCCATAGCTGGGAGGATAAGGGGGTTCATACCTTTCCCAAGGGTATTTACCCGAAAGAAAACGTAATAGCACAACTGGAGTATGAACTCATGTACTACAATTCTGCAGTCCATCGCTTTAACCATTACACCACGAGGACACCCCACAGATTTTTGGTGGGGAGTTCCCTATCGTATAATGGCTAAAGTGCTGTACTGCAGCCTTGAAGTTAACAAGTTCAAACTCCAGTCATGCTATTGCACTCACTTTTGGACTAATGCTCTGGGGAAAGGCATGAACCTCTCTTACCCTACAACTATGAATGAAATAGTATCACAACCACACAATCAACAGAATGTCTTAATATTTTGCAAACAGAAATTGTTGTATTATCCAACCACTCCATCATGAACAGGGTATGACAAAAGGTCAATTCTTATGAGGAATAAAGCTGGTTTAAATTCAGAGTTTTCCTTCTCTTAGACTGGTTACTTTACCAAGGCTAAAGAATTCAATCTGCCTGACAATTCACCTATTGCTGGGTGGAGGTTAGGTTTGGTTTGGTTTTATGGCATATCAACCATTGTTGGTTGTTTAATGCTAAATTTGGTTTATTCATATATATTATATAGATTTGATTAGTAAACATCAGTCAACAAAGTTAAATGGTTCTAAGTATTGCAATGTATCACTAAATATTCAATTAAACATCAGTCAATTCTTTATGCACAGTTAAATGATCAAACAGTTTTATTTCAGACATTTCAATTTAGCATAAGTCAACAATGTTAAATGGTTCCAAGTATTGCAATATATAAATTCAATTAAACATCAGTCATTTGTTTACATAGCTAAATGATTAAACAGTTTTATTTCAAGCTATTAAATTTCACCAAAGTCATTTATTTGCCCTCGGTTTAAATGTCAAACCATTCTGTTTGACCTCTAGAGAGGACCCTATTAGGTGCTACCATTCCAGGCCAGAGTGGACCTGGAAGCAATAGCAGTGAAGGGGTACTCTGCATTTCTCAAAGCCCCATCATTATTGGAGCCTCACCATTAGATTGTTTAATGTCATATCCAGGACACTCTTGGTGGTGGGGGGTCTTACCCCTCTGCAGAGGTGCAGTCAATGTATTCAACTGTCCCAGTCAGCCAGAGGATTAGTATGAAATAAGATGCAAACAGCCTTTTCTTGGATTTGAACTCTGGTTGCTGGTTCCATTTGCTATAATGATGACAGTTATGCTAAACATGCCTCCATTAATTAAGGAATAAGTTTTATCTTATTTTTATGCCTAAAAAATGCAATAAAATTTCAAGAATCATTAATAAAATCAATATTTCTATGTACTCTTTCAGTATTTGCATAAAAATTATTTACTAAATTGTCAATAGACTAATTGGATAGTTTTGGATCATTTTATTTGCAAGGATTTTTTAAATTTCTTTTTTAAATTTTTTCAAAGTTCAATAATGCTGTAGGTTAATCTTATATATCAAATCTATAATTTAGTAATGCTATACTAGATACTTCCCAGTTCTGCCATTACTTTCACTTTCACTTTGGGAAAGATCTGAACCACTTTATCCACTTCACCTATGGGTTAAATAGCACAACTATCATCATTCTTCAAGGATGGCTTTGGCATTAAATAACCCACATGCCATTAAATAAAGAAACCAAACTAGATACAGTTTGTTGCTTTAACTTTATTTTACTGGGGTTTTTCTTTCCTTTTGTAATTCTTTTGCTGTGTCTTTTTGTTTCCTTTTATAATCAATTTTTCAAGGAGAGTTTAAGGGGAGATCACATTCCCATAAAATGCTCAAATTTTGTCAGTTGCCCATCCCCTACACCTCCGTGTAGTAGCTATTGAAAAATGAACTTTCGGGTCACCCTCGACTAAGGTTGCTAACTTTACTTTTACTTATAGTCAATTAAGACAGTTTGCTTCTTTACAATTGCATTTTCCTGTAAACTTTATATTGTTTTGCTTGAAAATTACTCAGATGGTTTACTCGATTGTTTTTATATATTAGTACACAAGTTTTGATAGTATTAGTAAACTTTGTGGTAAGGAATATATTTGAGTTCCCACTCAGTAAGGATGAATATCAGCATTAGATATCTGTGAGATAAGAACACTGAATACAACAAAAACAATAAGAAAATAAACTAATAGACACATACAAGAACAATTAGCATTTGAAAAGTACAATATACATACCAGTGAAATTAAAAGAGAGAATGCATAAATTTGCCACAATAGATAGAAATATACACATATTTTCCATGAACAAGTGATATGTAGATGAGATGCAAAAATAGAAAAATGCTTAATTGATGATAAAAAGTAAAATAGCCATGTGGCTTCTCTGTTCCCTAGCAGAGTCCAAAATATATCTCTATTGTTCAAAGAACAAGCAAAAGAGGTTGTGAATGGGTCTCTGATATAGTCATGAGACACCAAGCATGTATGTTATTTAAGGGAGATAACTATTATCTTCCGACTCCAGTATTGTTTTTAACGGCTGAATATCTATATAACCGTTTTAGATTTGTTGACATCTAGCCTATATTGTTTATTCACAAAAATTATAACTGGTATAGGTTCCCATATATTTGTATATCCATTTTGGTTATGAGTTCTTAATGTCTGATACGGCTTCTGTCCATTAACAGATATGATTAATTTCGACAATTGTCAGCTTCAGAAGTGAAGAGTTTAAGATACCATATCTCTAATGCGAATTCTTTGTTATATATTAGAGCACAAGGTTTATTACCCATGTAAGTCTTCATACAATCACTCCTTGCCTCATCAGTATTTTATTTGGCTTCAGATCTGACCCAGACACTTATAGATCAGCAGTTCAGCTTAATAGCAGTTACCTATGGAGAAGGCATCAAAATGGTCATTCTTGTAAGAAATGGATTTTGTGTTCAAATCCTGCACAAGGTTGATTCTCTTTGTGCTAAGGTCATTAGAAAAGGCATTTTTCCCCTTATAAATAATAAGGTGGCCTTGGCTCTTTAACCTTGGTAT
The DNA here is from genome assembly GCA_963585895.1 of Sepioteuthis lessoniana. Taxonomy (NCBI): domain Eukaryota; kingdom Metazoa; phylum Mollusca; class Cephalopoda; order Myopsida; family Loliginidae; genus Sepioteuthis; species Sepioteuthis lessoniana. The sequence continues at coordinate 87,916,364 of OY757910.1, read as the reverse complement.
GGCAACTGGTCTAGGAGAAGGAATCTGTGACTTTAAACAAGCTCTACTCCACTTTAAAAGGTGTACAAAGTGTAACAGTTAATTTCATAGAAAATGAAATCAGTGACCCAAGTTTAAAACCTTCATGGTACTGTTTGCATTCTATTTTGCACTGACCTTAGGAAAGACAGGAAGCCATCAGTTCTCCCTCTTACATATGAATAAATAGTTGGGGAAAATGTTTTGATATTTTTTTTTTGGTACAGAAACCCATGTACTAGAAGGAAAACTCTGAATTCGAATCATCTGTAATATTCTCAAAAATTGACCTCATATCATATAGTGGAGGGATTGGGAAAATACATAATCCACTTTAAAACTGACCTTTTGATACCAACTGATAATGTAGGCAATTTCCATGGTGTAATGGCTAACTTGCTGAACTGCAAGATCGTAGTAAGCTAATTCAAATGAACTCCCTTATCCCTCCAGGTATGGCTTAAATAGTACCACTTTATAATAAAGCATTAAATAACCCATGAAGGTTGATATGTTATTAAACAAAGAAACCAATCCAAACAAAACTTATTGATAATCATGGTTCTTTTCAACAACTCACAACATTGAGGAACTATTCAAAATCTATACTGTTCAGGAACAGGTATTTCTGGATCTGTGAATGCTACCCCTAATAACTGGGAAGTGGTTCATTTCAATAATGTATAATGCCAAGACTAAAACTTTAAATTTCAAAAGTCTTTAAGATTAAAAGAAAACATGTGCAACTGCTCAACTCATTTAATAAAGTGATTGTATAGATGTTTCCTGGCGACAACACCCCACGAGACTCCAACTATACGGACACTTGCCCCCCATCACAAAAACTATACAAGTTCGACGAACCAGACACGCAGGACACTGCTGGAGAAGCAAGGACGAGCTCATAAGCGATGTACTCCTGTGGACCCCCACACATGGATGTGCAAGAGTGGGACGACCAGCACGAACCTACATACAGCAGCTGTGTGAGGACACGGGATGTAATCCTGAAGACCTGCCGGAGGCGATGAATGATAGGGAGAAATGGCGAGAGACGGTCAGGGATATCCGCGCAGGCGGCGCGACATGATGATGATGATGATAATCATTATTGCCAATTTTAAAAAAATAAGGCTAAAACTTTTTGAACAGTAAATTTGGACAGAACACTGGGTTTTGAGAGTGCAACTTTTGTTTTATTTCCTAAACTGAAAATTCATCTTAAGGATGTAAATATGTAAATATGATGATACAGATTTACACTATACCAATAAAGGAGTTTCAAAGATGTGTTGACCAATGGAAAAGTTGTTGAAATAATCATTGATTGATTCTAACAGTATGTCAACCTGTACAGGGTTATTTTATGCTATGAGGTTAAGGAATCATGTTCATTTTATGTTATACTTATATTTTTTGTGTAGTTGTTTCTTTAGAGGGTTTTTTTTTAACACAGTCCCATTGAATACTGATAATTTTTAAACAGTTCTATTTGACTCATATATGGGATCTTAATTGGTACTACCACTCCAGGTTACAGTGGACCTGGGAGTCGTGGCTATGAAGAGGTACTTCACACCTCCCTGATCTCCAGAATTTGGAGCCTCACCATCGGATGTAGTTTACTGTTATATCCAGGACACCAATTTTTGTCAGTCAACATATTTTAAGCCCTGTGACGGGGAAATTGCTACAAGTGTATTAAATGCCAAGGAGACTACTTTAAGAAAAATGAATGTTTCATTTATTGTTCTTTTCTGCCTTGGTAAGTAAAGTTTCAATCTTTTTGAGCATACCTCATAATTCAAAATCTGTATCAATCAATAATTAAGTTCATTAAGTTACTTCTGGAAGGTGTCACCCTCTGATAACACAGTTCATTCTAATAATGCATATCACTGAGTAGGTATTTAAGACATATATAGATCAGTAATTAACTTGAATAGCATTCAACTCTGAAGCTGTGACCACCCACTACTGTGATAACAGTGATATAGTTCATTCTAATCATATATTACATTTTTCTGGCATCCATCAATCTTGCAAGACTTTGGATCTACATCTGGATCCAAATCTGAGACAAGACTGCTTGCATTTTACTTCACAGAAGAGCAAAGTAGGTTCTTTAGCCTTGGTAAGGCAACCAGTCTAGAAGAATGAAAACTCTGAATTCAAACCAGCTTTGCTTAAAAATCAATCTAGTTACATCCTTCCTATGGAGGAACTGTTGGGTAAATACATCCACCTGGAAATCAGGACTGGTTAGAGCAAGGTTATATAGGTGACTAGCAATTGCTCATGCTGCAGGTCTTCCCTCTCCATGTTGTCCAGAATATGGATGAACATAACCCCATTCTCTCTCTCTTCTTTTAAACAGCATTCACATGATGCAGGTTAAGCTAACTCTGGATATGTATTCATGTTTGGAGTCTCTTTTAGGATTGGTGTCCGAATGTGGTCCCCAGCCACATTCATGTTTGAATTAAGAGTTTTCTTTCTGTGAGACCATTTGTCATACTGTTGTGGCCCTGGAAAGGATCACTAAGGAAAACACAAACATGGATATTAGATAACAGATTATATAACACAAGAAAGATAGAGTTACATAGAAAAGGTAAGAAGTCTCGTACTGTTCAGATAACACTGATATTGATCTGCCTCTCTGGCAGTGAAATCTCTGTACTCATAATGGTGAGAAGAGTCCATTATGGTTAGATGGGTAAGGCTTCCACAACACATACCACGGTTAAAGAGTGTAGTCTTCCATAAAATTTACCCATAGCTGGAGAGAGTAAATGGATTCAGGCCTTTCCTAAAGATATTAGCACAAAAGTGAAACATAAACCACTTAATCCAGAATTTGAACTCATATTGCCAAGTTCATTTTCTATGATAGTAAGAGTTTGGTTACACACCTCAATATAACCCCATTCTGATATTGTTACAGCATGTTAATCAGCAATGTTGGTTAGTGCGTTGAATTCTTTTCCTTCTCCTAGCCTTTCCCAAGGCCTAGTTTACCTGTTTATCCATAGCTGTGGAAGAGGAGAAGAGATGGATTCATGCCTTTTCCAAGGGGCACTTCTGCACAGTGAAATCTATGCAGTCTCATCAAGGATTTGAACTTATTTCACCGAGATTATTTTTTCCGACAATAACTATTTTACCTCTCACCTCCTAAATCTCCAAGAATAAATAATGTATATGTTCACATAATGAATGACTTTTTAAGACCAATTTTTCATCTCCAAAACACAGTATCGTTCATTATATGAGTTATGTTTTTAAAACATCAAAACTTACCTTGTTTCTAAAGCTAAGCTTTTCATAACTTTAATCCAAAGCATGCTAACATAACCTATCCTTAAACAAAGGCTATTATTTAGGATAATCAAGTTTTATTTAATACTGTTTACTAATTATAACACATGTATATAGAATATATATGAATATTATGGTGTATCAATTGTGGGATTTTAATATGTGAGGAATATCCAAGTAGACAGAGGAGGCTTCATCAAGATCTTGTCTACATTAATTTTTTTTATTGCATTTTAGTAGTTTTAAAAGTATAAATAAGTGTTTGAATGTTTTCTCTCTATGTCACTGGATTTTAAAGAAATATTTTTGTAGAGTAGTGTTAGAAAAAGTTATGGGTCATTCATGACAAGTATCATCATCATCAAGTTGCATTGATAGCACAAAGGTCCTGGACTCTTTCTCGCCATCTGTAGCTAACATCTATCATTTCTGGCTAGTCTGTTAAATTGCATCCAGTGTTTACACAAAGCTGATGTCTTTGCTGGTCAACCAAGCCGAGTGTGTCCATGTGCAGGAGTCCATAAAAGAACATTACATATAAGTTTATCCTTACTTCTCCAGGCATGTCTTGTTCATTTTATTTGGATAATTTGTGAGATAGGCGGTATGTGGCCATACAACAGCTATTTCGTGGAATAAATAAAAAGGGTTAAAAAATAGGGCTTGTTCATTACACGAGTACATGCAGAATTTAGATATCTTAACAATGACCTTACAATCAAGTCCCATTTAAAACATTGGTTCCTGTGAGATCAAAAAGACAAGCAGTAAGCATCCTGCTCAAATGGGTGGCTACTTAGGAATGGCAGGTACAGTAAACAATTTGAGGCCTGAGTGTGAGACTAAGTAAAGATAATAATTTATTGAATTATACTTAGGTTTACTCAGTCTAGACATTGGGTAAGATCATCCCAATGAGTATCCTGTATATGACACTAAACTGCATTTGATCCTTAGCTCCAGTTCCGGAGCCCTGTGGAATGCAGAGTACTCATTAAAGTGCTTCAGATACCAAGCAATGAGCTTAGTATAACAAAGCAGCTAAAGCCTGGGTGGAAGGCCCCCTGAGGCCAAGTGTTAAATAGCCAACATCACAGCACTAAGGCCGCAACACCTGCTGCCAAAACATCCTGCACAAATGCTCCAAGTCTCCCAAAATCCCTTAACACTCCCTCCCTGCATGTCAATTTTATATCCCCCACTTTATCCCAGCACTAGAAACTCAGTTCACTAATTTCTGCACTCAAGTTTCTGTACATCAGGGTACCTGAACCAAAACACATGTCCCAAATAAATGGTCAAATTTTCTTTTCTGTAACATTAAGGACACACGTTCAATTCAGGCTGGCTAGACACAACCCGATTCTCTTACAATTTGTTTAAAAAATAATGTTACCTACAAACTATTCACTTAAACATCATGATATTTGTATAAATCAGATTTGCCTTTGAATAACCATAAATGGTTGATATGTCATTAAACGTAATAACCTAACAGTTAATTTAGCAGTTGTGACCCTTTTGTTCATGAAGTGCTTTGTTCCACTAAAGAATAATATTGAGCCCCATTTTTTAATTTCTCCTCCTGTTATCTCTTTTCTGTCTCAATGCAACGATAATTGGCAACTGTCACTTTTATATCAGCAGAGTTCCACCCTCATCATCATTTCAAGCAGAACATCAACTGTTGATATTTGATAATATCATTTACACTGAAAGATGAGTAGAGTTTTATAGTTAAGGGCTATAACAGATTTTACAAGAACATGATTAGGTGTAGTAGTATTTAAAAGAAATATTTGCAGTTATTATTAATTTTTTCTTCCTTATTTTTCGTGGTTGTTCTCAGACTCGTGTACGTCCTGAGTATGACATTAAACTACATTCAGTAGTAAGGTTCCTGTTCTAAAGTTCTGTGGAGTGTGTAATCTTTCATTGCCATTACTGTTAAGGTCTCATCCATTGGTCAAAAAGTTCTGTTAAAAAAGTATTAGTATAAAATAAGAATATATGAAACTGTAAAACTGTTTGAAAATTATTTTACCAAACCAATCTTTGTCCTGTTTATTATATCAAGTATATTTTAGTCATTGTATAATATAGAATTTTTCAGGTACCTGCCATAGTAACCATATTGGAATTTTAAAATGAACTAAATTTTTATTTCTGGATATCATGATGTTAATCACGGAGACTGGGTTTATTTTTGGTCTTAAAAGGACATCAACTGCACTGTTAAATTGACTTTGAGTCATAGAGGATTCAGTTATTGTAGACTACCATGATATGCATAACATGCATCTCCAATTGCAGATGAAAATTCGAAGAAAAAATTTAGTTCTCTCTGTCCAGTCAACAGAGGTTGTAGAATATGCTGACTGCATCTCTGCAGAAGGATAAACCCCACATGAACAAGTGTCTTGAAAAATGAGAAAAATAGAGGTACATTTAGATGAAAAAAAGTATGCAGTATACATAGCAATCTACAGTAATTACTAAGGTAACTTTATTAAAGAGAACTATTGTTTTCTTGGAATTGTATCACTTTTTTTCATGTTCATGAAATAGAGTATTTAAAAAAAGACCAGGACTTTGATTGAAATAGACTTAGTACTCATCACACTGAAACCACACCATATGTTATATTTGCCTGTCTACCTTCAATCAGTGAAAAAGAACAATTGCAAACAGGTGGACTTTTTATTTTTTTTCCTTTCTTTTTTATCCTATACAAAGAATGCACAATGAATATTCTCAAGAATGCTCTATACAGAACACATTGTTAGAAATGTGAAAAGCACTTCACTGATTCTCAAGAAAAGCTGAGAGACTCTGTTTTCAAGAGGCAAGGTGAAAGCTCCTACTTGCACAAGAATTGCCAGTCAGTACTTCTGTTCAAGAGACATCACCAAATGGTCAGACACATGTTATTTGCCATTCTTAGAAATTATTAGAATAATTGTGGCAACCATTACTTATCAGAAGACCAAAGAATCCCTCTAGTTCTGTCAGCTGGGGTTGAAAAATATGCTGACTGCAACTCTGCAGAGAGGTAAAACACCGGCAATGGATGTCTAGGATATGACACAAAACCATCTGATGGTGAGGTTCCAGTCCTGAAGCTCTGGGGAATGTGGAGTACTCTGACTCAGAGTAATGTTCGGATCACATCTATGGATTAAATAGAAATGTTTAATTATTTACTATGGTTGAAACTGTTGTTGAGCAACAATGTTTGGTTTAGAGAAAAATTTGTGTGAGCCTTGAAAAGTATTAGCACTTATAGCACCAGGAACATTTCATTACTGGAAGATCTTATTCTTAGGCTTTTGATTGGCTGGTGGTTCTGGTGTGTGTATTTTTAACAATATATAATGAATACTTTGGCCATGTCTAGTTGTTGCTCCAGAGTGTATTTGGTTATACTCTGTCTTTTTTTTTTGCCTGGTGACTGGACGCTAGTCACAGCCTTCCTGTGTAAGTAAGTATGATGTTCAATATACAGAAAACATTCAATTATGTGCTAAGAGAATTATTAGTGTTAGATAGTAAGGCTTGAAATCATTTAACTGTGTGCAAACAAATGAGCTCTGGCTCATTTAAAAATAATGTTACCTACTAACTATTTATTTATAAATCACATGTATAGTATATATGCATAAACAGGATTTGGCATAAATTACCTTCGAGGATTGACATGCCATAAAATACAACCAACCAAAGAATCCCTCGTCTAAAAGAAAAATTGTATTAAAATTTTTTTCTGTCTGAATTTCATTCATGTTATAATATTTCAAAAATAAATTCTGTGTGAATTTCCATTATTTCAATATAATTTTCATTGGCTATGGTCAATATTTATCTAAATTGAAAAAAATATATCACAAGTACAAACTGATAATATATATATATATATATATATATATGCATGTGTGTGTGGTAATTTACAAAGCATTTTGCTTAGATGAGGCACAAGGCTGAATTAATGGGGCACTCATATTTAAGAACCAATGTCCTCTGCTGTAAAGAGATAAGGCTCCTCTTAAAAAGATCTCCATGGTATGACACTAAACTGCATCTGATGGTGAGACTCCAGTTTTGGAGATCTGGTGAGTGTGGAGAACCTTTTCATTACCATTAATTCCAGATCAACTCTGACCTGAAGTGGAACTACCTGTTAGAGTCTGATGTATGGCTCAAATAGATCTGTTTAAAAAATTATTTGTATTTGATTGGACAGGTACCAAATATTTTTCTTAAGAAAAACTGCACAAAAAATATGAACATATGAGGAACATGATTACCTAACCTCTTAGCATAAAATAGCCCATGACAAGTTGGCATGCCATGCAATTAAAATCAATCAGTCAGCAGGATAATACTGATAACAAGAGAACATGATTTAGAATATCAGCTTGTCAATAGAGACAATTATTAAAGCCCAATGTTCTATATAATCCGTGTGGCTACATAACAATACATTGGAACAATTTACATTACACAATAACATTTTCATTCTGAACACTAATTTTGAAACTTTCAGATAAAGAAAAAGAAGTTAAGCCATAAAACTATTTGTCTAAAAAAAGCAGTCATTATGTTACTTTTGCACTGACCTTTTTCTTAGACTTAAAACAAAAAATAATCAATGACCTTCTCAAAAAGTAAAATATTTTCTGTAGTCTGCTTTTTCAGTTGCTCACTAGCTTTTTGGTCACATGCAGACCATGAAAAAAATTAGAAGGAATGCTGGCAAAGCCGATCAGAAATTTCTTTTTAATGAAGAGATTAAAAATACTTAAAGGAAATGGTAGACATAGGCACTGGGCAGATTTAAACATTAAAATCATGAAAGTAAAGATTCCTATCTTTATTTAGTCTTTTTTAATGATAATTGATTTGCCTAAAATAATAACTTTTGTAAGGAGCAACAATAAACTAAAGGGTATGTATTTACCCAACCCCTTAGAATGAGCAGAATGTCATATAAGGTCAATTTTTATGTGGAGTTTAACAAGTTTGAATTCAGAGTTTTCCTTCTCCCAAACCAGTTACTGTACCAAAGTTAAAGAGTCAGTCTGCCCTACTATTTACCCAAAGCTGGAGGCAGAATAGAAGGATTCATACTTTTCCCACGGGTATTAGTACTACATGAAAAGCTTTTGTGTCATGGAATAAGGTTAGCATACATGTAGAAGTAAGAAGTATTTTATTCCGAGAGAATATAATAGACAGTTGAGTACTCTGACTAATGTAAACAACCATTCGTTGTAAGTTTCTCTCTCATTTAAGAGCAAGCACTATTTTAAATAGTCTTTAGACTAGTCTATCTTGAGAGGGTGTTCCAGCAACTCCATAACTAATTCAAACTGCCTCATCCAGGATTCGAACTCGGGTTGCAATGTCCCTTTTCCATGATGAGAGACATTACAGGAGAAAAAAACTAAAGGGTGAATAGAAAAAAAGAAAACCATTAAAAACAATAACTGGCTCCAAAATGCTGATCAAAAGGAATGAAAATATTATTTTAAGATAAAACACAAGTTAATTTGGTGTCATTGAAAAATAATATGTGAAATCCTTTGAGGGTCACAGAAATTTGGTGACCAAAGAATTTTTTTTTTCTATAACAGAGAACTTCAAAGCTCAAGGTCAGAATAAGGCACTTTGGTAACCCTTTTTTTTATTCAGTCTTTACTTAATTTTCTAGAATATAGATAACATATTTTGATATAAGTTTTTGAAAAAAAAATTTAAAGAGAATCACTGATATATATGAGGATCATTCAATTAAGGTGAATTTGAAAAAAAATTTTTTTCAGAAATTTTTTCAATGGATGTAAAAACTCTTCATTGCTTGGAATTTGTTTGTATCAAAAACTATTTTAATCTTGCAAAAATATTTGTTCTGAGGCTATTCAAAATGGCAGCAAATCTAACCATTCTTCTGGCTTGAAAAGATGTCTGTCATGAAATTTTTGATGGCTTAAAGAGTAAAACCGGGTCATTGGCCTAGTGGGTAGAGTGTTCACTAATGGTCGAGGAGACCTGGATTCAATCCCAGATCGCGTTATACCAAAGACTTTAAAAATGGTACTTAATACCTCCTTGCTTAACATTCAGCAATATAAGGTACATATCAAGGGTAAAGTGGAGCAATCCAGGGAAAGGAGTAGCGCCCTCCCCTACACCTTGGTGTAGTAGCTATTGAAAAGGGAGCCTTCTGGTCGCCCTCAACTATGGTCGCCAACTTTACTTTACAAAACTAGATGTGTAAACCTTGTGAAATTTACAGAAAGATGTGTGATATGTATGGAGAAGCATATTTTAATTAGAAAAAATCTTTATGAGTGGACTAAATTGTTTAAAGAAGATCAAAATAGTATGCCACATCAAGGCAGGCCAGGTCGATTCACTATGGTAATCACACCTGAAACTGTATATTCAGTTAATTCTCTCATTTTGTAAAAGAGAAGAGTTCCAATAGAATTTCTGAACAATGGGAATTTCAGTTGGTATTGCACACAAAATTGTGCATGGTGACTTTGTTTTTTATAAGGTCATTGTGGTTGGGTTTCAGCAGGACAATGCAAGGCATCACCCAGACTGCATCAAGCACAGTGGAAACCATCAATTAGTTGGGTTAGGAACAGCTGCAACATGCTCCTTACTGTTCAGATCTGGCCCCTTCTGATGTTTCACTTGTTTGGCCCCTCAAAGAATTTCTGTGTGATACAAAGTTTTCAAGTAATGAAGGGTACTGTGAGCAAATGGCAAGAATCTCAGACCAATGATTTTTATGCTGAAGGAATACAAAAGTTTTTTTTTCACTCGGAAAAAGTTTTAGAAATGGAGATAATACTGAAAAATAAAGCAAAATTTTTTTGGGTGAAATGTGAATCATTGTCGGCTCCCGCAGCCATCAAACTCTTTTACTGTTTTCTATCCCACGCTCACTCTTAATGGCTTTCCTGGTTGAATCTCCTTCAGCCAATCAGAACTCATTGCCAATTTACTGCTTATATGTTTCTACTTTTAACCTGAGTATCCCTAATTATTTTACAGTGAGGCTCCAATTCTTTGACATCTGGAAAATGTGTAGTCACCACTTCATTGCCATTACTGCCAAGTCCACTCTAATACGGAGTGATAGAACCTGTTAGAATCACATTTATTGGTTAAATAGATCTGTTTAAAGATGATTAATATTAGATAGAAGTAACTGTACTGATTATTTCTATTAGATAAGAAAATTTGATACTCTATAACTGTGTACATACAAATGACTATTATCATAGACAAAAACCAATGTGATAAAAAAAAAACTGATTGCAATGAAATGGCAAAAATATTAATTGCTATGATAATTACATTTACAATTGCCCAGTCGTCTGGGGCTGTAGAATACACCGACTGCTTCTCTGCAGAGGGGTAACACCCCCTCAATGAGTATCCGAGATATGACACTAAACAATCTGATGTTGAGGTTCCAGTAATGCTGGAGCTTTGGGGAATGCAGAGTACTCATTCACTGCTATCACTCCCAGGTCCACTCAAGCCTGGAGTGGTAGCACCTGATAAGGTCCTATCTGTGGGTCAAATAGAACTAAACTGTGTACTTATGCTACACTTAATTGCTTGAAATAGAACTGTTTTTGTATGCTAGACTGAATTGTTTAAAATAGAACAGTTTTGACATTTAACTGTGAGTAAACAAAACAACTATTCTTATACTAAACTGAATTGTTTGAAATAAAACTATTTGACTAAACTAAATAGCTTGAAATAGAAATGTTTTTGACAATTAAACTATGTAATAATGCTAAACTGAATTGTTTAAAATAGATGTGGATTTGGCATTAAATAACCTACAAAGGTTGATATGCAATAAAACTCAAACAAACATACATTTATGAATAAATCAAATTTCAGTATTAAATAACTCATATAAAGCTGATATGTCATTAGATATATGAACCTAACAATACCATAAAATATCTAACAGAATGGAACCACTCATAAAAAAAATCATCTCTCCCAGTTTTTTATAAAATAATATTTGCAAAGCATATTTGCTTTACTGCAGATACATTAATGACAGAATCTGTTGATACACAAGAACAGGGATATTTCTATTTAGATATATGTGGTAAATTCAATATGTTTCCAGACTTTTTTGTACAGTCATTTGAAATTATTGTAGACTCTTGAAAATTCAGTATGTTATTGCAATACATCTTACGAGATGACTGACCAATTTTTAGGATTTCAAGTTCAAATGAACAGTTACAGCAACAATTGGAATACACCTTACTAAGGCCTGATTGTCACAGATGGCGAATTTCAAAAATGCAGTCTGGACGTGAGGACACTTTAGAAGAACGGTATGCAATAAAATTCTGTTTTAAACTTCGAAAAATGCCACAGAAACATATGGAATGCTTCAGACTGCTTTTGGAGCATCTTGCATGAATCGAGCATCAGTTTTTGAGTGGCATAAGAGATTCAAGGAAGGCAGGGAGTCTGTGAGGGATGATGAGAGGTGTGGGAGGAGTAAGGAAGTCAATACACCAGAGTTGATTGGCCAAACGGTTAGGGTTAGGGGTACTATGTTGAGGTTTTAAGGGAGTTCAGAAAGAGATTCCGTTGGAAGAGGCCGTGCACCAGTCCACAACTCCATCCTTGTCAGACTATTTGACCAAGATGGGCATCAAGACAGTTCCTCATCCTCCCTATAGTCCAGACCTTGCTCTCTGTGACTTTTGGTTATTCCCTAAGCTCGGAGGCTGTCGTTATGAGACAATTGAGATAAAAGAGGCAGTGACAAAGTTCATTGACACGCTCACACAAGAGGACTTCCATGAGGCCTTCCAGAAGTTGTTGTAACAGTACAACAAGTGCATTGCAGGTGGAGGGGATTACTTTGAAGGGGACTAGAGTTTCATATGTGTACTATCAGTAAAAGTGCCCATCCGAAAAAAGTCTGGAAACTTATTTAATGATCCTCGTAAATGCATTGTTAAGTGAATTGTGTGTGTGTGTGTCCATGTGTGATAAATAAAAGGATAACTAGAATAGTTTCATAAAAATTGAAACTGGGAATTGACTAAAGATTTGAAAATGTTTGATTATTATTGAGGTCTTGGAGTGTGGACATTATTCCCCTGCCCACTTTTACCTGGAGTAGTGGTACCTTAGAATCTCCTTTATGGGTTAAATAGATCTGTTTGAAAATTATTAGTATTCAATAGGAATGCTTCAGAGCATATAACTGTGAAAACGAATGATCATTATCATTAAAAAGGAATTGTTACTCAATATATATATATAGTATTATGTGGCAATATATGTATATATATAACAATATATATATATATATATATATATATATATATATGACTGTGTAAAAACAAATTTTTATCCTGTACAAATAAAAAAATTGTTAGCATTGGAACATTAAAAATATAGTTATGATTACTATCAAATATTTACAAATAAATCAAATTTCAACATTAGATAACCCATAAAGAGTTGATATGCCATTAAATAAACCAAACCAAACCAAACCATTCTCTCTCCACTTTCATTATAATGAATCATATTTTGGCATTAAATAACCCATTAAGAGTTGTTATGCCATTAAATAAATCAAATCTAACAATTGTATACTTTGAAACCAACATTATTAGATATGATTTGAAATTTAACATAGTTTTATGAAATCCAAAAAGTATTTTATATAACCAGAAATAAAAAAAAAAAAGAAGAAAGATTTACAATGGTAGTTCATTAATACTAACAACATTGCTATTTCCTTTGAGCAGTAGGGAAAACCTGCTTGAAAGAAAAGGTTAAAGTGCTGATAGGGTTGTTCAAACCACCATTGGAAATATCTTGATGAGCTGAGTTGAACACTAGTGGTGTAGAAAGCCTGAGATGGCCAGCAGCTGTACAAATAGCAGCAGTTTTCCAAACACCAGTCTACCTTTACATAGACACACCATAATTTTATATTAAAGTTATACATGGCTGGCCCACAAGACAGAGTTTAGGGACATCAACTCTTGGTTTTGAATTCAGAGTTTTCCTTCTCCTAGATTAGTTCCCACTCACAGCAAGTTTTTCAGTTGTTTCCATAGTCTTAAAGGCTGGCCAAGTCAGCTGGAGCTGCAGAATACACCAACTCCATCTCTGCAGAGGAGTTAGAATCCCCCAACAAGTGTCCTGGAAATGACACTAAACAATCTGATGGTGAGGCTTTGGGGGATGTGGAGTACCCCTTTAATGCCATTGCTCCCAGGTCAACTCTGGCCCAGAGGGGTAGCACCTAATAGGGTCCCATCTATCGTTCAAATAGAACTAAACTGCGTACTTTGAAATAGAACTGTTTTTACATCTAACAGTGTTTAAACCAAAAACTGTACTTATGCTAAACTGAATTGTTTGAAATACAACTGTTTATGATATCTAAACTGTATACTTATGCTAAACTGAATTGATTGAAATATAACTGTTTTTATGTATAAAAATGGAATAGGCATTAAATAACCTACAATGTTTGATATGCCATAAAACCAAACCAAACCAATCTAAAAGGAGATTAATAAAAGAGACCATATTTTTAGTTTGGTTTGGATTGGGATTAGTTGATTTGTTTAACAACATATCAACTTCTTATTGGTGAAACTTAATTCACTTGCAAATGGTCGATGGCAAAGCTTATTAAAAAGAAAACAGCAATGATCCTGACACTGTATTTCAATGGTTGAACACCTTGGAACAACAAGAACCATACTTGAACTTGGATTGGTGTGCTAGACTAAGTAAAGCTTAGTAAATAACATGAAAGGTTTGAGTAATTTGTTTAATGGCTTATCAACTTCTTATGGGTTATTTAATGCCAAAATTATTTTCATTTCTAAATGTTTGATTACAATTGTAACAATATTTTCAATATTCCTTTGCATTTTTATAAATTGGACTTTTTTTATTTGTTTATAATTTTTTGTTTGCACACAGTTATGATATCAAATATTTCTAATTAATATGAATAATTTTCAAATGGATCTATTTGATCCATACTTGGGACCCTAACAGGTACTACCACACAGAGTCAGTAAGAACCTGGGAATTATGGCAATAAGGGACACTCCTCATTCTCTAAAGCTCCAGGACTGGAGCCTTACCACTGGATGTAGTTTAATGTTACACCCTGGGTACCTCTTTTTATTTGTGGGGGGAGTCTTACACCACTGCTGGTGATGCAGTCTGCTTATTTCATTCTCTGCAAACAGAGCAGACCACACATAGGTTATCTTAAACAGTTCTGTCCAAATACTTTTTTTGACACAACTTTTTCTAAATGCTCCATTAAAGAAAGGCTAAAAGATTTTTATTTTAAAAACAAGAAAAGCTCAAATGTGTTGTGTAGCTGGAAGTGTTATGAGAGGAGACGTTTTGGTGAGGTGGTACAGCTGACTGGTTGACCAGCACATTTGCATAGACATACACATATCTATGCAAATGTGAATAAAAATGGCGATCAGTAGTTGACTTGTCACTCCAGGATGTGCCACATGGTATGTTATTGACACCCTATTCTGATCTTGACCAGGACTATTTGCCACTGATTACTACACCAATCCTAGTTGACTTAACAAAATGAAAACCAAAAAGGGTGCATATCTCTCTATCTATATTTTATTCTTTCAATGAGATAAAAATTTAAAAACTTGAAAAAGACAAGGGCTGATTCAGAAATCAGGTGGTTAGTTTTGTGCACCAATAAAAATAGGTGATATCCTCATCAAAAATGTTCATTAACTGAGTATTCCCTGTAAAAGATCAATTGTGCCCAACCAAGGGAAGAGACCAATTGTGTAATCGGAAAAAGATGAGATGGATCCATTCTTTTCCTAAAAGCATTAGTTCCTAAGAAATGTACACAGCCTTGGCTTGAAATTGAACTTGGTACATTACTTTTATTTTCAGTGCCAAAAATCACTGCAGCTCTGAATCTACTAAGTATATATAATAAGGAATATTGTTGTAGAAGTGAGGATAGGTCTAGAACTAATATAGTCATCTAGGGGTATTATAACTTGTGCTTATCAGAAAAGATTTATAATACAATCATGGAAACGGAGACATGTTGAAAAAAAAAAAAGAAAAATTTTACTCTCATTTATGGTCATTCAAGATATAGTTTGTTTGCTTATTCAGGAATATGTCAGATATTAATTTTATAGACAACATGCAAAATTTATGTGTGAGTTGAGCCTGCTGGTGGCTTATCACACTGACCATCACATATAGTTGAACCACTTACTGGACATGTTCTCTCTCTTTTATTTTGCTCCTTTTTCTACATGCTTGGTCAAATCAGCCTTTCTTCATGTGATGCACAAGAGGCTCAAATCAGCTAAGTGTCCAGTAAATCTCTTTCTGATTGGTTGATAAATATCTTTATACCCCTTTATAATTTTTTGCATCATACTGAAAGTGGATTCATGGAACTGGTTGAATTTTGGTCAGTCTTTGCTGTATGAGTACTGGCTGCCAAGAAGAATACTTTTATTTGGTTTATTTAGAGGAGTCCCAACAGGTAATGATATAGTGTTGCCCATAAAGAAATGCACCCCTAACAATTTTTTTTCCTGAAAACTGAAGCACCATGATTTTATCATTTATTATTGTGAAAAATTATACAGTCAAAATAGATATTAGTTTTTTTGTTTAGTTCTTTTTATTATCAAACTCTACAAGGGGGGTGTCCTTGTGGTGTAATGGTTAAAGCGATGGACTGCAGAATCGTAGAACGCGAGTTCGTACTCCAGTTGCGCTATTACGTTCATTTTCAGGCAAATACCCTTAGGAAAGGTATGAACCCCCTTACCCTTCCAGCTATGGGTTAAATAGTACAACTACTGTTCTTCTAGGAGAATATCTTTGGCATTAAATAACCTACAAAGGTTGATATGCCATTAAACAAAGAAACCAAACCAAACTCTACAAGATTGAAAATCTGTAATCAAAAGCAAATTTGCATAAATATATAAGAGGTGTACAAATTTTTGATCTGGTAGACATCCATATTTTTTTATTTCAAAGTAAAGTTAGATAAAAAAAAATGTCTATTTTGATAATCAACAAGAAATTATGAAAACCTGGTATCATTGGTTTAGATAAAAATTATCTTACCAAATTTTAAACTACTTTTTACGACTGATGGCATAATTTTTCATGCTTATATTCATGTTATACTCATTCATTCATTTTACCATTTTTGATTCTCAACTTTTACTGAAATTAGCAAGGGTACCAGGCATTGCTCAGAAAAAAAAGACAAAAATATGAATATACCTTATATATATTAATACATTTACATATATTAATCCATTTGGTTTATTTTTGGTTACAGAGTTTCCCTCCTACAGAGTTTTGTAATTAATGGTCCTTAATGATATCCAGTTTGATTGTATGATATTCCACTAGAAATAATAAAATCTAAGTCTGATGAAAATAAACTCTGAAAAAAATTAAGGGTTTACTCATTTATGGATGATCCTGTAATTGTACTGAATTTTTTAAGGATATTATTTATATCATTTATTTCATATAAGGATATTATTAGATATTATTACTATCATTTATTTATGTGTTCATTTTATATTAAAAGCTCACAGCAAAATCTGATTGCTTGTAAACATAGCAGGTTTTGTTTTTTCTGTTGGTGTCATTTTTTTCTCTTTTTTTGTGTGTAACACTAATTATCTTTGTTGATTATAGCTTGCATTTAGAATGAGATTAAATTAATAATGTCTTCATATCCTTCAAAAAACTAATAGCACAAAATGAAACCATTTTGTTAGTTTTATTTTTTTTTAGTATCTGTCTGTTATTATAACTTAATCTCAGCAGTTTAGGATTTCTTTTTATATTTGTTTGTTTTTTTTAATGTTTTTGATTTTGTTATTTTATGAGCTTAAAAAATGACTGTTGATGATACAAAATTCCTTTTTTTTTTATTTCAATGAATTTTGGCAAAATGAGACCAATTTTAAAAAAAAAATGACCAAAAAGAAAAACAAATTTGATAAAAGAAACAATTTATGATTAGCACACAAAAAATAAATAAAGAAAAAGATTTTAAGCAGTCAGCCATTTTGTAATACATTGGAATCCATTTACAAATCTCTCTGAAGATATTTTTGAACATTTCCGTAAGAAATGGCTTAAAGATTTCCTGTGCATATCGCATGTCTGCTATATTAATACAACTGCCTTTTACTGCTGCAATGTCCGTTCAGTAGGTGCACTCATTATTTCATCTGATATTTTATATAACAAAACCTGTGCAGGGAAATAAAAGTATTTTTAAAATTAACTGCTGCGCTTCAAGAAAGACACTTCATTATCTAAACATCCATACAAATTAGCATATGTGCACACACACACACACATACAAACACACACACACATTGTGGAAATTGTGTAGTTTTATTTACTGATATAAGTATAGGCCTATATACCTATACACACAAACATGCACATCTCAACACATGACTTAACACCACAATATATTTATGATTGATTGGCTACTTTTCTTATTTTTCTGTCTGATGATTGTGCAGCCTTTTTCTTGCAAATTTTTCTCATTTTTATGCTATATACATTGAAAAAATTTAGTTGTCTATAATAGATAGATATTATAATTATGAACACTAGAAGTCTGGTTTGTGGAGTTTCATGTGGTATGCATAATCATCAGACAGAAATGGGAGAAATGTGGCTACACACATGTACATATATATACATAACGTATATTTCTATTCATGTATTGTGTCTATATGGACCTTCTCAATCTATACATTTGCTATAAAATAATAAGCAATGGGTAGAATGTTGTTGGAAAGGAAATGAAATTGAAATTCACAAGGGGAAAAGAAAAACAAGAGTAAGTGAAGAATCTACAATAACATTGTCAAAGTCTGATTATCTATTCATTTGTATATATATATATATATATATAAAGTTAAAATCATTTGGTTATTGCCAAGGTACAACTATAAAAAAAGCACACAAACACTCAGAGAGCAAAAGAGAGCGTGAAAGATCAGAGATATTTATCTCTGTTCACAATATGACACTAAATGTTTGTAGTTACAAAGAAAATACAAAATTACCAATTTGTTATTTAACTTCTAATCATTAAGCAATGCATCAAACTTTGACTGAAATTTGCCAAGGACTTTTTAACACTGGATATTTTAGCACCGGCAGTTAGCTGCTAAGAACATTTAAGTAAAAGAATTAACCATAACACCATTTATTTTTAAAACCAACAATATTGCACATTTAAACAAGATATCTATTGGAATTATTATATATATGTATATAATTCAAATAGATATGTAGTTTAAATTAAGTAGATGTTTATTTGTTATATATATATATATGTCTATATACATAATGATGCTATAGAAAAACATGTAAGTAAAAGTCCACTCACCAGATGGAGACACAGACTACTTCAACATTGTAGCAGGTGTGCTGTAAGGAGACACACTAGCCCCCATACCAATTTATTATCTGCCTAGACTACTCACTGAGAATGTCTATAGATTTAATGTAAGAAAATGGTTTCAAGCTAGTGAAGGAAAGAAGCAGAAGATACCCCACACAAACTATTACAGACGCAGACTATGCCAATGACATAGCTCTTATTGCAAATACACCCACCGAAGCTGAATCCCTGCTACATTGTTTGGAATGAGCAGCTGCTGGCATAGACCTCCATGTCAACGCAGACAAGAGAGAATGCATATGCTTTAATCAAAGAGGCGACATCTCTACACTGAAAGGTAGTCCTTTAAAACTAGTGGACAAGTTCACCTACCTGGTGTAGAATATCGGTCAGCTCGCAACCAGCAATTCCCTGGACTGCCCATTTGCCACGAATATGTAGGTGAATAGACACCTCTCATGCAAATGTGCTGGGCAGGTCCATTCTAGTAAAGTGGACCAATCCACATGCTGCACAGGCACTCTCCCATAAAAGAGGTGAACAAAGTTGTCTAGCTTTTAGTAGGCAGCCATGTTACTTTTGACTTCTACAGGTGAGTGCTGTTTATTGTAATTTTATACCTTGGAAACAGTGTCTCCTCAACCAAGAATGACAGCAACACACAACCAACAAAGGCATTGACAGCTCTCAATAGACTATCGGCCATATGGAAGTCAGAACTGACAGATAAAATAAAACACAGTTTTTACTTAGCAGTATCAACACGACCACTGCTTGGTCATGTTGATACTGCTATATGGATGCAGCACATGGACGCTAACTACACAGATGGAGAAAAAGCTTAAAGGCAATTACACAAGAATGCTGCGAGCTATATTGAACAAGTCTTAGAGGCAACACCCCACAAAACAGCAGCTGTACAGCCACCTACCACCCATCACGAGAATTATCAAAGTTAGATGAACCAGACTTTCAGGATGCTGCTGGAGAAGTAGGGTCAAACTCATAAATGATCTACTCCTACGGACCCCTTTACACGAATGAGCAAAGGTTGGACAACCAGCTAGAACCTATATACAACAGCTCTGTGCCAATATAGGATGTGGCCTGGAAGATCGCCTGGAAGTGATAGATGATAGAAAAAATTGGCGAGAGAGGGTCAGGGAGATCCGTGCTGGCAGCGTGATATGATGATGATGGTATATCCACACTATGAGTCAAAAGTATTCGGCCACCCTGAAAAATTTTATTTCTTATGCTTAAAAGTGTTATTTTTAATGAAACAAGTTAAGCCCCACAATGGTTTTATTTATTATACAAAATATAAGTCTTCCTGAACTACATAATACAAGTTAAACCAAAAACACAAAAAAACCTCTTTTAAATTTTTCATTCATCAAAATGACTCCCTTTAGCCACTATCACTTCTTCACAGATTCTTGGCATTCTTTCCACCAAACAATGGAAATAGACTGAAGATATTTCTGTCCAGCATTCCAGCAAGAGTTGCTAGAGGTGAGCCACACTTGTTGGTAGTTTAGCTCTGACTTTTTGGTCAAGTTCATCCCACACCAGTTCAATAGGATTTAAGTTCACTGATTGTACCAGCAAAGACATCAGTTGAAGGACATGATGTTCCTCTTTGCTTTTAATGTACTTCTGGCAGGGTTTACTTGTATGCTTTGGCTCATTATCTTGCATGAGTACAAACTCTTGACCCGCAAGCTGTATTCCAGAAGATATTGCATGATGCTGCAGTATGCTGTGATACCCAGTCTGATATAATTTGCCCTTCATCTAGTGCAAATCCCCAACTTTGCAATTGGTAAAAGCCCCTTACACCATGAAAGAGACTCCTCCTCAACAGGACTTTCTTGACAGCAATTCTTCTATATAAGCCTGCTCCACAGAGTCTTCTCCTCACTGTAGATGTTAACACATTTTTTCACATCATTGGTTGTGGCTCTTTCACCAAATCTTTGCCACTCACAGACCCATCTATTTGTACCAAAGATTTTGAATTTTGATTCATCTTTTCAAAGGAATTTATTCCACAATTCTATTCTCTAGTCTTTGTGTGCCTTGACTCACTAGAGCCTTTTGATATTGTTTTTCTTCTTTAACAGTAGTTTCTTGACAGCAATTCTTCCATATAAGCCTGCTCCACAGAGTCTTCTCCTCACTGTAGATGTTAACACATTTTTTCACCACACGCAAGCTAGTGACTGATGAAATTGTCCTCTGCTCTTGTTGTTGCTTTTGGTCTACCAGCTCAACTTTTGGTCTTGTTTTGTCCCATTTCCTGATGTCTTCTAACAGTATAATCTACTGTAGTTTTGGGAATTTTTATTTTTAGTACTAAAGAAGCAAAACATTTTCAAATCAATTTTTCAAAAGATATCTAGTTATACTAAGATCAAAGTTACTGAGAAAGACTTGTATTTAGTATGACAAATAAAAACATAATGGTGCTTAACTTGTTTCATTAAAAATAACACTTTTAGGATGAGAAATAAAAAGTTTTGCTGGTGGCCAAATACTTTTGACTGGAAGTATATATATATATATATATATATATATATACTCACACACAAAAAAAATATATATATATATTTGAAGTATAAAATATGATCATAAAACAGGATAAAAACTCACACATGTAGAATACTAGCTCTCCTGAGGATCAACAATGTGAAACTCAGAGTCATGAGTTTTCATCCTGTTTCTTTATCTTATTTTATACATAAAATATAATGTGATAATGCTTTGCATTTTCATACATTACCACTGTAAAGATTTTACACATTAAAAATATTTTAGCATTGAATTTTAACCATGATGATAATTATATATATATATATATATATATATATATATATTGTAGGTTTGAGTTTAGTTTCTGCATCAAATGGTGTGATGAAAACAAGCACTTTTTCCTAACCTCAAAAAGGTTTCTGAATAACCTGCTGTATAATTTGACAAAGGTAGCAATTTTTTCTAATGACGTTAGCTAACTTGCATATTTTGCTTTAAAAATTGCTTATTGAAAAGAAAAAATTTCAAAACTATACTTGAAAATTGATAACTATCTTTTTTTAATCCTTTTCAATTGTATTTTTAAATAACCTATTCTTTGTATGTATGTCTGTATGTGTGTGTGTGCATATGAGTTTTATAAGCAGTTGTCTTGTTGATAGCTTTTATAATTATTTATCAACTGCAATAGTGCTGTTATCAACCAGAACCTCTTGTGACTTGGCAACATTAACCTTATTAGAAACCAAATCATGCACCTAAAAAGTTAACTAATTTTTTCTCAAAAATAAGATAAATAAGTTAATCTACTCAACAGTTATTTACTTAACTAAACTAAATTTTCAGTTTTCCATTCAAGTATTTGTTAAGCATTTGTGTTTTTATTATTCACCGAATAAAAAATAAATTACCAGCAATATATCTACAAATCTTATTTATAGTTTAAATCTGGACAGGTATCATGCATGTATACCATGGAATTTCTACAGGTACTGTGAGTTAATAATAGATCAGATCAATTAGGAAAATGTAAATTTTTGCTCATGAAACAAAAATCAGATACAGTGGTATAGTTGGTATCACTTAGAATATTTGGACTATTGTCTTCATCTTCATACTCACATTATTTCAGCTAATGCATCTTTTGGCCTTCTTCAAATGTTTCCTGTAAAATTTGGGAGTTCACACAGAACTTCAAACAGAACCCTTCATTTAATCCACTGGAGTAGATTATTCTAATTTCATTAACTATGTCCTCGAACAAGTCTTAAGCGATAGAAAGTATTCCTTTTTATTTACTCATAGTCAGAGATTGGAACTGCAACCTTCAGATGGTTTTACTTAGCAGCACTTTTCATCCAAACGCCTCTGTCCATTGTATCCTTCTGATCAATTCAGAGTGAATTTTAGGGATTTACAAACCTAATGTCTCACTTTGTGAGTTTTTCCTACCAGTTGTGTTTCACTGAAGACTAAGTGACAGCAATTCTCTT
The DNA here is from genome assembly GCA_963585895.1 of Sepioteuthis lessoniana. NCBI lineage: Eukaryota > Metazoa > Mollusca > Cephalopoda > Myopsida > Loliginidae > Sepioteuthis > Sepioteuthis lessoniana. The sequence continues at coordinate 87,893,471 of OY757910.1, read as the reverse complement.
CAGGTCTCCAGAACTTATCTAAGTATTCGAGCTGATCTTAACAGTGCTATTGTCTGGATGGTCTTGATTCTTTCCTCAGTTCTCCCAGTTTCTTTTCAAGGTCTTTGGAGATCATTCCAAGAGCACAAGCAATGATTGGTATTACCATCAACTTCATATTCCAGTTTGTTTTTTTTAGCTAACAAGATCCAAATACATATCTTGTTTCATTTTCTTTTACTTTCACTAATTATTATTTTACTCTGTGTGAATTTTTACAAGAGTACATGTTGATGGTTTTCAATTGATTCCAAGTGACTACAAGTCTCCCAAATTCTCCAAGATTCTTCTCAGTATTCAAGCCAATCTCAGTTGTGCTGAAAAACTGTTATCTCCTTGGAAAAGGACATAAAATAAATAAGACAAACACATACTTAGTGAGAAGAATAAAAGTTATGTTACAGAAAATGAGTAATACAATGTTACCAGTGTAGCTTTGCTACCAAACTCCCAAAGTGGATTACAGTTAAGTTGTATAATATATATATATATATATATATATATATATATATATATATATGTTAACATCCTATCTTGGCTTACGGGATGAGCAATTATCTCCCCCTGGAGGAAGAGGGAGCTGTAGAGAGAGGAAGGAGGAAAAGGAGGGTTGACCACTTTTTAGAGGGATCTTTTGGAGACAAGTTGTACATGTTAACTCTAAAATAAAATATATATTTATCCTATTCTTGCCTGGACCTTATTTATATTAATTAATATATATATATATATAGATGTACTTTTAAACAGCTACATACTCTTATTTTAATCACTGAGTTTTCATAGCTAACTATTTGGGGTGTTTTACTTGTGTGATATTGTACATCTCTCTATTGTGAATAAGCACTAAATAATATTTCTGATTGATACTGGATTTTTACAATTTATCTTATCTCTTATAGTATAATTTTATTACAGTCAGCATTTTTCATTATGCTGTCAATACAACTTCATTAACATTTGTTATGATCCTCAATATTTTTCATAAAATTAGATTTTTCCAAATCCTTATCTGAAGCTTATAAAGGGTGAAATGTAATAATAAGTGTATAAACATTTTGCCAAATTGATTTTCACATTTCTATTCTTTTTTTGTCAGAATTTTTTTCCATATATTTATTCATAAAATTATATTAAATACAAAAACACAGAAGACTAAATTTGCAGCCTAAATTTCCATACTGTTTAGCAAACATAAGACAGATATTTAGCTCTATTGCTCTAAAGTTCTCTGATCAAAAGTATTATCTATATTTTTTATAATTTCATTATTGTTATAACATCTGTCAGTCTCATAAGTCTATGGATCTTCACCTGAATCTCAGGTCAGATATAGGCAGGGTCTCCTCTCTTCAAACACTTGTGCCGTCAAAAAGAAAAGAGTGAAGTGTTATGTAGTGGACTAATGTTGATAAAAATTACATAATTAACATTAGTGTTACAAAAATAAAGAAGTTTTATTCTTGGGTAGATCTGAAAACAAAGAAATGAAATTGTTCTTGTGTTAAGTTACTGTGGGTAGCAGTGAATCTTTAGCCACCAAGTGGAGCTGATATGCTATTGTCCCAGTTGATATGGTTCATCCAGAGGTCAAGCAAGTTTGGGCTTGTATGTGACTTTGAGACACAGTTATATCCATCTTGCTAGGGTGACAAGTGAACTGTTCTCAGGTGCCTTTGAAGTTGTTTTGATTTTATAGTATTGGAGAGGTGGTATCATGCACTTGTGTTAGCTCAGCAAATTCCCAATGAAGAAAGTGACTGCACATTTTTTTAGCACACCCAATTGGTCAAAAAATGTGGATGAGCGTTCTGATTTTTTAAGTTGGGTTTTTCCAAATTCTTGAATTTTCTAGAACACGTGCATGGGCATTTTTTTTAGGTTAACAATCACGCCAAAACTAATCTGTTTTTTTCTAGAACTTTCTTTGACCAGAAAATTGCATCATTTCCTATAGCTATATTACATTTTCTTCAAATAAATGCAATTTTGAAACAAATCAGCAAGGTTATAAACCAAAGTTCAAGAACATATTTTTCTGTTTGAGTTTTCACATTTTTCCAACTATTTCAACAGGAATTAAAGACTTAAAGTTTGGAATCAATAAATTGTTTGAAGATTTTTATGTATCTGTCTGATTTTGAAAATATTCATCCTTCAAAATTCCAGTAATCTGGAAAAGGTACAAATCAGTCTTGAAGAACCAAATTTCCTCCTTCAAAATAATGACTCTCTAATGGCAAGAATTATTACTTTAACTTGTTATTGTTACCATGAGAAACCATGATTCAATCCTGAACAACTTAATACTATAAATATACATATATTAATCTTATTCTTTTATGGTTAGCTATTAAGTTTCAAGTGGTTCTATTAATGTAACTAAAATTTGTTGACTTGCGATAAAAGAAAAAAAAATGAAAAAGATTAAATCTAAGACAAAAACAGGAAATACTTGGAAGAACTAGGTAAATGAGCCTATGTTTAAATGAATATTTTAAAGACAGTAGAAGAATCTATTAAAAACACAAAATAAGAATAATATGTTGCCAATGGCATCGTGACCTTGGGAAAATACTCAGTATATAGGATGATACTCAATTATTAATCACAATAGTAACATGTATTCAATAAGACATGTCTCTGAGTAGAAATCTTACTACTCAAGTACTTGTTCAAAAGTTTTATATATATATATATATATATATATACACACACACACATACATATATATATATATAGAGAGAGAGAGAGAAAATTTTAAAATAAGAGCACAATTATTTTTGAAAATACAATGGTGACTGAGTTATGCATTATTATAATAGTATTAAGTCAGATTAAAAGTAATACACGTGATTAAATGTTCAAATTCCAAATAATAAAGAATTCCACGTAAAACATCTGTTCATAATGTCAATAACTATGTATATATATATATGGGTATAGAAGTAGTAGTTATACAGTGGTTAACTAGTTATGTATTATTACAATTGTAGGAAGTCAGAATTAGGATTGTATATGTATACTTCCTTTTCATTCCTTATATATATTTAGAGTATTTAAAAGTGCACAGTTATTTCTTTAAATACAGTGGTTTGTCATTTACGTATTATTATAGTTTTGCGATCATATGGAAATCAGACCTGATTGATAAAAGGAAACTCAGTTTCTTCCAGGCAGTGGTTGTGTCAATACTGCTATATGGATGCACTACTTGGACGCTAACTAAACGGCTAGAGAAGAAGCTAGACGGCAATTACACAAGAATGCTGCGAGCAATATTGAACAAGTCCTGGCGGCAACACCCCACAAGGCACCAACTATACGGCCACCTGCCTCCCATCATGAAAACTATCTGAGCTAGATGAACCAGACATGCAGGACACTGCTGGAGAAGCACGGACGAGCTCATAAGTGATGTACTCCTATGGACCCATGCATATGGCCAAGCAAAAGCAGGATAACCAGCTCGAACATACATACAGTAGCTATGTGAGGATACAGGATGTAGCCCTGAAGACCTGCCAGAGGCGATGAACGATAGGGAGAAGCGGCGAGAGAGGGTCTGGGAAATCCGTGCTAGCGGCACGACATGATGATGATAGTTATATAAAGACAAAATAAGGATTGTATACTACTTTTTCACTCATATATATGTATAATCAGTAATCTGTTATAGAGAAAGTCTCCATGGCATAATGGTTAAAGTGCAGTAAGTCTGAACTCCAATCGTACTATTGCGTTCACTTTCAGACTAATACCCTAGGGAAAGGCATGAACCTGCTTATCCTCTCAGCTATTAGTTAAATAGTATCACTGCTCTTCTTCAACAAGGATGGATTTGGCATAAAATAACTCACAAAGGTTATGCCATTAAACAAAAGAAACGAAACCTAATTTGTTATAATCAACGTTTTTTAACAATGCGTCTTCTGATACATGCTCAATACAATTATTCCAATGCTAAAATATCAAAATTCATTGAATATGAAGCATCCATATGAATAATCATATTTAAGATGAAACTTGTTAAAGACTATTAAATAGAAATATTGGTTATTATTATCTCAAAATTAGTGAGTACTCTACATGAAATGAAAAGGAACAGAAAAAGAACTATATATATATATATATGATTGACTCTCCTGTCAATCTCAATACATGTAAACTCAACTGTTCAATTAGAAACATAAGCCATTGAACTATCTCTACAGGTGATTTGTTTATGGTGTTGAAAGCCTGAATAGAGTCAGCCACACTTGTTGGATTAGCAAAAGAATGATGTCCCAATGTGGCATAAAGTCTTCTGAACAACATTTTTCAGGTTTTAGATTCAGAGTTTTTCCTTCTCCTTGACCAGTTACCCTGTTGAGGTTTGAGATCCCAGTTTGTTATATGGTGCAGATGTACACCGAGAGTGCTAGACAAAATTCAGGGAATTTTATCATGGAAAAACTTACCTGAATATCTACTTTCAATCAGTTCTTTTGAAGTAGTTTCTAGTTTGCTGCTTGCAAAAGATGCAACAAAAATTCAGTTTAGTGTTTAAATTCCTTGAATATATACAGTTGTTACTTGTATTTATATGTGTAGTTTTGTAAACATATTCTCACAAATGTACTTGTACAGCTAGTATGAATTGACTCACACATGTATATATATATATATATATATAGTTTTGCATATACTGAAAGTGTTATTGCTATCTCTGTAAGAAATTAACTCAGCTGAGTTCAAATCCTGCATGAAGCTATTTGTATTTCACTTTAGGCAAATACACTCAATAAAAGTATGTCACTCTCTTCTCCTCCCACTTATGAATAAATAAGACAGAATGGGCTCATTAGCCTTGGCACGGAAACTGATCAAGGAGAAGGAAAACTTTTAATTCAAAGAAGTTACATCCATCCCATAGCAAATGGTTTGGGTAAGTTCATTCAATGAAAATTGCAGATAATAACAATATATCAGGCTTCAGATTTATTGATACCCCTTTTTATATACAGTGTTCTTATATATCTATGTTATGCATGATATAAAGTATATCATTATTGAATAGGATAAAAGTTACAAACAATCTCTTTGTGACTTCATAAAGAGCTTGAATTTTTATTGCAATTCAATTAAGTTTCTTGACCAGATTTGCAGAACCTTTGGCTTCACAAAGAGTCACAGTCTTCTAAATCCCCAAGAGTGTCCTTTCATGTGTGTGTGATGATATGCATCTGATGTGATTTAGGCCAGCTCCATTCATTGAATTGTATTCATGTGTAAAGTTTCTTAGGGATTGATATCCAAAATCGGTCCCCAATCATATTTGTAAGCTTTGTTGTCCACAACTATTCATTGATCCTATAGACAAGGATTTTTCACTATTGCCCAGTCTCTCATTTGGGGCTTCTCTAGTGATACACACAGATGCTTGAATGGCAGACGCACCAGTGACTAGCAAGGGAGTTTCTATAGATACCCATGAGACTGATGCCACCACTAGAAGCTGCCAGATTCCATTCTGGATTTGTTGATATTGGAATGATGATAGTGCCAAACACTATCTTTCAAACTCAGTCCTTGGTATGGCATCAAACTGCATCTGATGATGAGGCTCTCATCTTAGAGTTTGGGGAATGAGGAGTACACCTTCATTACTATTACTCTCTGGTCCACTCTCATCCTGAAAGGTAGTACTTGTTAGGGTCTCATCAATGGACCAAATAGATTTGTTGAATAATTATACATCTTCGATAGGACTGTGTACAGAAGAGAAAAGATTAACATCTACACAAAAATGTATGTATGAATGTACAATGAATAGGATTCCTTCAGAAGAGTCCCTGTAGCATAGCAGCTAATATGCTGGACTTGTGGCGATTTAGGAATTACCAAAGAACTCCCAACTGGATGTTGACTCGTTGGCTGCCTGATACAAAATGTATAAATGCATCGCCACGCATAAGGCTCCACGCATCCATCCAGTTAAAATCAAAAAAAAGAAAAATAATAAAATGTAAAGTAGCCAATGAGAAGCGGTCGCGCCAAAATTAGAAGGATTTTGGCGTGGCGAATCTGGAGCCGGTGAAAAGAGATAAATACTCAGGTTTTCTGTGAACCTCGCTCTTTTCGGGTAGTGACGTCGAACCGACAACACCGTTTTTACTATCTGGTGTTTTGGGCACCACGCTATGTCTTTAGACGTAGCGTTGGTTAGTCCATTCACCAGGTAAATAAAGGAAAGTATGAAAGAAATGTTTTCATCCCTTGTCTGTTTCTATCTTTCCCTTTTTATACTTCTCATGGACCTTCTTTGGGCAAGGCATTGCACCGGCCAGTCAACGTGGGGTAAAGCAAAATAACCAAAAATATGGAGTCAGATAACTTACGGCAACACAGCCTTGTCCTTAGCCACTGACCACCATAAAAACCCTTCCAAACCCCACAGACTCTAGTCACACTATTACATTTACTTTTGGACTAATACCCTTGGAAAAAGTATAAACTCCTCTTATCTCTCTAGCTATGGATTAAAAAGTACTACTATTGTTCTTTTACTAGGATGGATTTGACATTAAATAACCCATGAATGTTAATATACAATTAAACAAAGAAACTGAATCTGAATATGATTCCCTAACCGGTAGGTATTGAATAACTCTGGATGGGTTGATATGCTGTTAAAATCAATCAATAAAGTCCTGTTGGTGAGGAGGGTATTTGTATATAAACATCTGAAACTGAAATAGATCCATTTTCATATTATTTTGATTAAATAGGAACACTTCATATCATATAACCATATACAAAAAACTCTTTAGAAACTAAACAAAAATTGTAAATATAAATGTATAAAATACGCAATTTTTTAACCTTCTGGCATATGATATAACCCCACATTGGTTATATGATATCACATATTCCTATCCAATACAAATAGTTTACAAACAGATCTATTTGAAATAGATGCAACCCTTATAGTTATTATTACTTCGGATCAAAGTGGACCTGGGTGTGAGGGCAATGAAAAGGTACTCTACACTCCCTAGATCTCCAGGACCAGAGCCTCATGGCGCTTTGAACTGAACCAACAGCTAAATGCAATATCAGTTGTTATTCAAGCTAGTAAGCCTTTCTTTTATCTCAGTGTAGCCAAAACAGCAATCACCCCCTCCACCCAGTATATTCACAAATTGGAATGATTCACTAGAGATTATCTTCAGTCTGCAGATGCTGCACTAACTCTAGATCTGTTGAAATCTCTTCTTTCTCTCTCTCTTTCTCTCAGAAAAGAATAACTCTTTACCCTGCATATATCCTAAGCTAAAGTGGAAGACAGATGTTATTGATAATTCATTGGGCCACTCTTAGGCGAATATACGACCGTTGGCAAATATGCCTACATGTAAGTATAAAAAAATAATAAAACTTTAAGATAATCATGACTTTTTCCTCTCCTTTTTATTGAGTTTGTCATTTCAAGACACAAAAGCTGGCATATTCTTTATTGTACATATCTTTTTCAAGTCCAGGTTCATGATACTACAAATACTAGGGTGAGCCAAAAGTTTTACAATATTTTGGTATGTGCTAGTTTGTGCCATGTATATCTAGTGCCTAAATCAGTTCAAGCTGTGGTTGGTAGTATCATGGTAGTTGGTGCACTGACACGTTGTGCTTTGCTTCATTATGTATGCGAGTTAAAAGTCGCATCGATAAACATGCAATATGGTCTTATTCAGGAACTTATTCTTTATGAGTTGCTACTGGGCCATAATGCAGTGGAAGCAAGCCAAAACATTTGTTGCATGAAAGGTGAAGCTACAGGTGATTGCAGTACAGTAACCAGATAGTTCAAGATATATTGGCTTGGGTTGCAAGAACTGCAATGATCTGGCAATGTCAGGTTGACCTAAAACCATAGATTTTGAGGCTGTGCTCCCAGACATCAAAGCAATTCTAGTGAGGAGCCCTCGGAGATTATCAGGCGAGCTCTGCATGAAACTTTAAGTAATGGAATGAACTAATCCAGAATATAATTAAAATATTTCAGGTCTTAAGCCTGCTCAGCTATAATAGCATAAAGCAGTTTTCTTAAACTTATTTTATTTCTTCTTATATATATATATAACATGGTAAGCTACTGAAAATACAACTTATTAAAAGTAAGTACCCAGGTTGGATTTAGGTAATTTCCTCAGTAATGCATTATCTAGGAAAGATCAATGACTAAAAAGTATTGATTCTTAGTACAATTGCCAACTATCATAAGTGATTTTAGATAGTCTTTAAGTAGAATCACTTTCTTTTTGTATTGCTAGAAGATAGTTAATCAATAGATAAGGCTTTTTGATCTATTGCCAACTGCAAAGGATAATTCAAGCAATAAGGGAACCTATTTATTTTTTAAGGATTCAATTTCAAAATAGCTGTACAAATAGTGTACAAGAAGAGGACAAACAACCAGCAAGGATTTTCCCTGTCATCTCATCTATGATTGATTGAGCAAAATTAATTAAGCCTGACATATAGAGATTGTGTGGCATTATAAGAAAATGGTTTTGGAGCACAAGTTGACAGAGTTCAATTTCTCTTGCATGCATGCATATATATATATATATATATATATATATATATATCTGTGTGTGTGTTATGTTCATTTCTCAGTTAATATCTATCTGTATTTATTAATGGGTGTGTGAATGCATATTTGTACATGAAGAGGTTCTACTATGCTTGTCTTTCTTTCTCATCTATTTATCTATGTGTATATATTTATCTATTTATCTATACTGATGACTATATTTATCAATACGCACACACAAACCAACACACACACACATATATATATATATATATATATATATGTGTTGGAGGTGCCCGTGGTGTAATGGTTATCGTCGTAGGAAATGGACACGGTGAAACGAGTTCAAATCCTCAACCTGACTGATTGCATTTCACATTGCACTAATACCCTTGGGAAAGGTATGAATCCAATTATTCTCCCTCCAGCTATGGGTAAATAGTAGGACAGATTAGGTTCTTCGACCTTGGTGAGGCAACTAGTCTAGGAGAAGGAAAACTCTGACTTCAAACCTGTTAAACTCCGCTTAAAAATTGACCTTGTGTCATATCCTGCCCGAGTGGAGGGGTTGGGTAAATATGATATATATATATGTGTGTACATGAATGCATGTATGTACTATGATGTTCATTTCTCAGTTAATATCTATCTGTGTGTGATTGTGTGAACGCATGAAGGTATTACTATGCATTTCTTTCTTTCTCATTATCTATCTGGTCTTGCATGGGTCATGATTTAAAAAACAGAAGTTGGGGTGGAATGTTCTCTGAACCCCAATATATATACAAGTAAGTAAAGTTGGCGACTGTAGTCAAGGGTGACCCAAAGGTTCCCTTTTCAATAGGGGAGGCTGCTACTCCTTTCCCTGGATTCCTCTCTTTACCCTTGATACATTCCTTATAATACTGAGTTAAGCAAGGAGGCATCAAGTACCATTTTTTGAGTCTTTGGTATCACTCAACCTTGGATTGAACCCCAGTCTCCCAGGTCATTGGCAAACACTCTACTCACTAGACCAATGGGCTGGTGATACATGCATATATATATATATATATATCTCAAAGAATCTTATGATTTGGTCTCTGTTTCCATTTCGATGCCTCAGGTGGGAATGAAAGAACAGGAATCATTGTCCCTTGAATAATGAAGAGGCTGCCATATGGTGTCCATTGCCCATTTCTTTCTGATTCTTCAGTCTCAGTGATTGAACAGATAGAACAAAACAAAGAAAGGTCCTAACACTAAAAAGTTGAATTCAGCAAACAAATAGCCATCAAGAACTTGGCAAGAAAGAATTGAATGAATCCATGCTATTGGCACGGCTTGATGATAATGATGATTTTAATTGCATAAATAGTCACCATACTCACCATCATAATAAAACTATATTATTTTCAGGGTCATTCTCTTCAAATTCACTGTTAGAATCAAAATTACCAAAGTCCAAATGTAAGAATTTACATTCCATCATCTTGCTTTGTTGAAATTGAAGCCTCACTCTCATTCTAAAGTTAGAAATATATCCCACTAATAATATGTTAATTAGTTCTTGCAACCTCTTTTTGTTGACCAGTAAAAATTAATTGTGCCTACTAGTGTAGAAGTCACTGCTCTAATGGGCAAAATAAACAGCAATGATAACAACACTTAAAATAAACAAAAATAATACGGGCTGTAACTCCATACAGACCCTGTGACATGACTGAAGCAAACTGGTATACATATACACCAATATGTCCCTTCCTGGGCCAGCAACCAATCACTGTCCAGAAAATGGACTTAACCACATACACGTAATGGAATGCCCCAATGTTCATACAATTTCTCCTGGTAAATCAAACACTGGTATTAAACAAAAAGATTACATGGACATGTCCCAACAGCTATACATGTATTATTTTATAAAACTCAGTATGTGGAAGATTTACAAAATAGAAAAAGTCTCACTTGATAAAGGTAGATAAAATAGCCATTTGGTTTTACCATACCTAGGAAGGATCTGAGACAATGTCTCTACTGTCCGAAGACCACAGGCAAAATGAGATATACTTTGTATATAGAAGTTAAATTGCTTTTGCATGTATATATTTAACTTGTTTTTCTTCCATTGTGTTCAGTATTAGCATGTAACAGATATAGTAATGTTAATATTGGTCCTTAGAGATTAGGGACTTGACTAAATATCTTCCTTAGCTACAAGCATTCAAATAGCAGTAACCTTCTGCAAGAGAAATTTATAACAATTGTCGTTGACTTGATACTCAGGAAAGAAGTTTGCCTCTTTCAGTACTCATTTGCACAATAAAAACCTTTTACAAGTAGTGATATGATCTGCCACTCTAAGTTCTAAGACACATACAATATCATCGGTATATAAAAAAAAAATACAACATAAGTGTAATCAAATAATGAAATTAAGGCAAATTGAAAAAAAATAAGTTGACTTTACAAAAAATGGTGAAAGATGTAATACACACATGGTATTTTCTTTAGAAACTGTCATTTTAAAATTTTAGCTCAAAAATATAATTCTCAGAATATAGAAATTACAATAAGATTACAGTCAAACCCAGACACTATTGTCAAGGACAACAATGTTTTTATTGGTTTACTTGCGTCTGATGTACTTTTCCGGATTCTTTTTTTTTTTTTACAATATTGAATCATTTTGAAAGGCAAAATTGATCTGTTTTGTAAATGCCAGCAAGTTTGTATTTCATGTAATTTTTTGTTACAACATAAAGGATTATTCTTCTCTTTATTTTTCCCCTTATAATTACTATTTAGTCATTTATTTTGATCAAAGAAGTTGCATATATCTATCATGCCATTTTTTTCATTCCATTTAAAATCCTGTAAACAAACAGGACTTACTAAAAAAAATCATACTGATTCCACAAAATCAATGCTATTTCCTTAACTACTAAATAATTTTTATTTCAAATTCTGGGGCTGTTGATTTATAGCAAGAGTGTTGGTTTCTTTTTGGAAATAGTACCTTTACTTAAGTTTGATGTGAAGGTAGTGCAATGTTATCTACAAGGTAAGTTTAAATTCCTGCTATGACCATTTACATTCATCATCATCATCATCATGACAGCAGGGGTTCCCATGACTCTCACCATCCATCTCTATTGACCATTACTCTTTATAAGTCCTCTAGACAGCATCAAGGGTCTGCACAGAGCTAATGAAAGTATTTTTTGCTGCTTGGCCAACACTAGAGTGTTTATGTGTAGGGGTCCATAGCAGAACATTGCTTAAGAGTTCATCCTTATTTCTTCAGCAGTACCCACCATGTCTTGCTTGTCTTACTTGAATGGTTTGTGAGATGGGAGATATATGGTCATTTACTTTAAATTAATGTCTATGGAAAAGGCATGAACTCATCTCTTTGTCCCTCAGTTTTGAGTAAAATAGTAGAGCACCTTCTGTAATGTTGGTGTGACAGTCAGTCTAGCACAGAACCACAAGTTTTATATGTGTCAGTATTATAAAGGTTATTGAAATAGAAAATCGTAAGTCAGGCTGGATTTTCTAGCCTCAGTGGCAGGACACATAAAAAAAAAGATTTGAATTCAGACCTTAAGCTAAAGCATTATTGGCCAGTATGGCCTATAATACTTACCCCTTACGTTTTGCAAACCATAGCAAAAGCCTGGCTGCTATAGTTAACTGAGAAAAAGGCTAATGATGACAAGTATTACTTACTTAAAGATATCCTTCATAATAATGACCTTGGAAAAGGCATGAACCTATCTCTTCTCCTGTGTTCTAGAGTGGATATAAAAAAATGTTTTTGATGATGAGTCTTATCATTTCTCCTCGCTTTAAGGACACCAAAGGTAGCTATCAAACTCTAAATCACTTCATATTTATAGAATCTTTACAATAATTATCTAAAAAATAACTGAACTAAACTAGCAATAGTATATCAAAAGACTTTAAAAAAAAAAGATATCAATCATCCAATTACTCTGTTTGTAATATTGGGGTTTACAGTTTAGTCTTTTGCTGTTCAGTTTTCAAACTTGCACTGAAGTTGGATGTTCATTGTCAGATAGCATATATTTTATTTTAGCAATCTGACTAGTCATTTCATTTCAGGGTTAAAAAATAAACAATACTTTACAGTCCATGATGATAATGATGCTTCTTTTTAGCAAAGGATTCTGGTCAAATAAAATTCAGCCCTAAAACAAAGGCCAAGAAAATTATCATTCTGTTTCAGATGGGACAGAAAATTGCTTTCTCTAAAATCCTGTTAAGTCTAATGCTCAAATAAAAAAATCATGATGCTTTATCATTTTATTGAGGTATCACTATATATATATATATATATATATATATATATATGGCATTAAAAAAAATTTGTGATGATGTATTATTTTACTGAGTTACCACTGTATAAATATATACATATATAGTCATAAGACCACATGAAGATATATGGATAAAGTGTCTCCAAACACTGACCCCAAATAGCTAAATGATTCTCTATACACCTCTTTGAAATAAGATGTACAGATTTGGGTTGATACATTAATGCCTAAATAAACAGATCTTTTATCAAGTAGTCATGGCTAATTTGAAATGCACTCAACCAATGCAGAACAAATGATGAACTTAGAATCAGGTGTCTACAACAGCAAATATCATATAAAGGTCAGTTGAAGACACTTGGATATCAGAAAATAATTTTCATTTAAAAGGGATGATCTGTCATTCAGCATTGGTGTCTCTGTATCTACGCTATCCTAATTTATGTATATATATATATATATATATATATATAAGACTAGTACTTGAGGGAAAAGTTTCCAAAAAATGCTCAATACTTGTATAGAGCCTGCCGCAAATCTAAAATATTAAAAATAAAACTTGACCATGTTATTTTCAATTACTCTGAGCTTCACATTTTTGCAAGACATGATCATCAGATGGATTCATATAAACTTATATATATATATATATAAACATACATGAATTATGAATATTTTTAGCAATACAAATATGTACATACTAGAATGATGAACGTTTTAATAATATATATATATATATATATATATATATATATATAGAGAGAGAGAGAGAGAGAGAAAGATAGTTATCTCTTCATGTTGAATTCTCAAACTTGTCTGCTCTTTTATTTTGCTCTTTTCATTATCATTATATGCATATATATTTTTTTCATTATTCTTCTACATATATATATATATATATATATATATAATTCTTGTATATATATTCATTATTTTATATATATATATATATATATATATATATATATTGCAAGCAATATTGAACAAGTCCTGGCAGTAATACCTCACAAGGCATCAACTATACGGCTACCAGCCTCCCATCACGAAAGACGAACCAGACATGTAGGACACTGCTGGAGAAGCAGGGACAAGCTCATAAGTGATGTACTCCAATAAACCCCCACATATGGCTGAGCAAAAGCAGGATGACCAGCTCGAACATACATACATACAGCAGCTATGTGAGGATACAGAAAGTAGCCCTGAAGACCTGCCTGAGGTGATGAACGATAGGGAGAAATGGCATGGGAGGGTCAGGGATATCCGTGCTAGCGGCACAACATGATGATGATCATCATTATATATATATATATATATATATATATATATATATGAATTTTTAATATTCTTATAAACATATATATTTATATATATATATATATATATATATATTCTTTTTTCTTGCACATATATATGTATACAATTTCATTATTTTTGTATATACATGAATAAATATTTTTATGATTCTCTTATATATATATATATATATATTAGAATGATGAAACTTTTAGTAATATATGGCAGTTGACTCTTGAGTCACAGTAAATTGTCAGATGGTACACAAGATTTATACAAACTGTTTAACTTGTATATCATTCAGTGGCAAAGTTTAACTTATGATACTCAACATATAGCTTGGCCCATGGCTTTAGAGATATATTTTTCAAGCTGAAAATGTCAATTTTTCTTTTACAATCAATAATGATTTATAGTCAATAAAAACTTGCATGGTTAGAGTCTACCATGTTTACACGTCTTCATCCTACATCTTTGCTTTGAATACACTAAGCAGTTGGTTTTCATCTAATAAAGCAGTTCCCTTGATCTGTTAAGTCAGGCCGTTCTGATAATACATGAAGATCGTAGATTTAGTTGTCACATCCTTTCAATTTAATCTTCTGGATGAGAGTGTGAACAAATTTAAGAATGCCAGTACTTGAAGGGATTAATTATGAAAAACAGAAAGTGTCTTGGGATGAGATAAAAACCATTAATTAGTCTGTCTGCTTTGGTTTGATGCAGCTGCTCAAGGAAACGGCAACTGACGTGGAGACAATATTTTAAAACCAACTAAATATAATCAGACATTTGCTGATAAGTGAGGTTACAGATTTATTTCAGCTTACATTCATGAGGCAATTTTTGTAATTTAGCAACAGAACACTTGGAAGTGGCACATGACTAAAAGTATGAAGCACCCAGTGAGAATCAAACTCACTATCAATGGTCTGCTAATCTAGCTTGTTAGGAAGACACACATGGTAAAACAGATATAGAAAATGGACTCAGTGACCTGAGTTCGAATCCTGGATGAGACCATTTGTATTTCAATTCCTGTTAAGACTCTTGGGAAAGGCATAAATCAATATTCAAGACAAGAGAGAAGTCCATTATTAGTATTATTAATAATTATGTTTCACAGAGCTTCACCAGCTTAGTTTGCTTGGACTTTAGAATTCATTGTTTGCATCTCTGCAGATGAGTAAGATTCCTCCCAACCAAAATGGATATGACTGGATACAACACTAAACTGTATCTGAGGGTGTGGCTTCAGACCTGGAGCTTTGGGGAATATAGAGTACCCCTTCTTTACCATTACTCCCAGGTCCAATCTGACTCAGAGTTGTTGAACCTGTTCAGGTCCCATTTATGGGTCAAATAAAACTATTTCATCATTTACTATACTTGAAACCATTTAACTATGTGCAAACAAATGGGCTGTAGCTCATTTAACAATTATGATGGTAGATCAGGGGTAAAATATATGTCTGTCATAAAATCAGCCAGGTTTTGAATCCAACTTGAAGCATCTCACATGTCTAGCCTGGGATACAACAAAACAGTCCCAATGACCCAGAAGACCAGAGTTCACTCCCAGGTTGAGTCAACCAAAGACTCAAAAAATGGTACTTGATGCCACCTTGTTTAACACAGCATTATATGGATTAAGGGAAAGTGGAACAATCCAAGGAAAGGAGTAGTGCCCTCCCCTATATATTAGTGTAGTTGCTATTGAAAAAGGACCCTTTAGGTTGCCCTCAATTACAGTCCCCAACTTTACTTTTATGTGTATAAACAGGATTTGGCATTAAATTACCAAAAGGGTTGATATGCCATAAAACTCACCCAACCTTCATCTACAAAAAATAAAAATATACTCTTAACTCTACTAACGTGTAAAACAATAGTAACAAATATGATGCAGTCAAGTGAGAGATAATTGGACTCCTGTGATACCATATCTGCTCTTGTAGCAGAGTTGGTAAAATATCTGGTTTATAGAACCAGGCTTCTTTAACTGGAATCTTATTCTTAATTCTTATATTTGATGCACTCTATTCCTTACTATTTGTTATGGTATCACCCCTATTTTCAATATATAATGGACTCTTCCAATAAACATAGAACTTTTGACTGTAATCTACTCAGCAGAAGAGGTAGCAAAAGCTACACTGTCGACATTGTATTACTTGTTTACTGAAATATATTACTTTTATTCTTCTCTTGAAGTACATTTTTGTCTTATTTATTCCATGCACTTTTCCAAGGACATAACACTATTATAGAAGTGATGACTTAGAGTTTCAATAAATAGATTTAAAAAAAGCCAGCTGTGATGAAGAAGATGAAGGATAATATTAGTTAACATTTTTTTAAATTGGTATCAGTAGAGATACTGTAAATATTACTAAAGCAACAATGCCATATTATCTTAACAGTTGAGGGAGTGCCAGTGGCTTAGTGGCTGACATACTTGACTGTGACATCCTTGTAAGCAATGGCTCAGTCAGCTGAGGCAGTAGAACACACTGACAATATCTCTGCAGAAGAGTAAGATCCCACCTTCCAACAAATGTCCTAGATATGCCACTAAACAATCTTATTGTGAGGCTTCAGTAATACAGGAGCTTTGGGGAATGCAGAGTACCCCTTCATTGCCATTGCTCCCAGGACCAAGCAACACTTTGAAAGACAAAAAAAACAATGAAACCTTTTGGCCTTCGGATGATGTCAATCCTACAAGAATCAAAAATACCACTAAATTATATACATGAAAGCATTTTTCCACAAACACCACCCTGGATCATTAAAACTCCCAAAGTGATTCTCGAACTGAATGAACATTCCAAAATTAAAACCCACCCCAGCACTTATCAAGAGAAATTTTACAATATTTTCCAACACCACCCTGATCACCTCTATGTTTTTACGGATGGATCCAAGGACAATGGTAGGGCAGTGTGCTCGGCTGTTCTTAAACAGTTCTTAAGAAAGCTCTCCGAAGGGAAAGCTCTATCTTCACAGCAGAAGCCCGTGCAATAGACCTAGCTCTCAACATCATCTCGAAGAGTAAGCATAAGAAATTTATGATATTTTCAGACTTGCTCTCTGTCTTGCTATCATTAAGAAATAAAAAATTTCAGAACCCTCTTATCATCCAACTGTTGAGTAGATTAGACTCAATGTCGAATAGAAAAGAAATAATTATATGCTGGACCCCAAGCCACATTGGTGTGAGAGGGAATGAAAGAGCAGACACGGCAGCCAAATCGGCCTTAGATCTGACACCCGATAAATCCAGGATCCCATATACTAACCTGAAACCAACAATTAATAAATTCCTTCACACAAAATAGCAACAACGATGAAGCAATAACATCCACAATAAAATCTTCCAAATTCAGCCCACCTTTAGAGAGTAGAGACCAGCATCGAGAAAATCAAGAAGAGAACAAGTTGTTATATCCTGATTGCGAATTGGTCATACAAGGCTTACTCACTCTTTCATTTTGAAACAGGAACCACAACCACAGTGTTCAACCTGCCAGACAACTTGCATGGTTAAACACATTCTTATAGAATGCAGAACTTTTGCAGTTATCAAAAAGCAATTTTTCAAAGTAAATAACTTAACCGATCTGTTCGAGAACGTCAAAATAGATGACATTCTGTCCTTCTTGAGAGAGAGTTGTACCAAAAAATATGACAACTTAAAACTGGTTTATCTTGTGCAAACAAATGAAATCCTGCTAATAGAAAATTTTACCTACCTTAATATTTGTTTTGAAATCTTTGGTTGAATATGTATGTATATATAGACAGAATTTGGCGTTGAATGACCTACGAAGGTTGATATGCCATAAAACCCAAATAACCAACCAGCCAACCAACCTAGGACCACTCTGACCCTGAGTGGTAGCACCTGATCGAGTTCTATCTATTGGTCAAATAGAACTGTTTAACATTTAAAGTGAGTGCAAACAAATCACTTATGCTAAATTACATTGTGAGGAATAGAACTGTTTTGATCATTTAACTGTGTGTAAACAAATGACTAGTGCTTAATTGAATTGTTGGTGATACATAGCAATGCTTGGAACCATTCAACCTTGATGACTTATACTAAATCGAATTTTTAGAAATAGATCTGTTTGATCATTTAATTGTGTATATCTACAAAATGTGTTTACAAATTATTTATTTAATATATCTGTAAAAACAGGATTTGGAGTTATATTACCAACAATGGTTGATATACCATAAAACCAAACCAGATCAAACCTAGGAAGTAAGTTTGAACTCTTGCCACACCATTACATACTATTTTAGGTTAATACTCTTGGGAAAGATAGGAATCCCCTTATTCCTTTACCTATGGGTTAAATAGTACTACTACTGTCTATCTATAAGGATGGTTTTGGAATTAAATAACCCATGAAGGTTGATATGCTATTAAACAATGAAACCAGAGCAAACCTTAACAGTTATTATATTGATTAAATAGGAGATAACATCTCTTTATTGAAGTAGAGGATTTATAAATTCATTATTGAAGTAACTTCTGACTCCTGACCAATAAAATTTCCCAATATATTGAAATTGTTCTTAGATAGAAATTTTATTTGGAAGTATATATTGGCCAAATGGGTAAAGTATTTGCCAATGGCCTGGGAGGCCGGGGTTCAATCCCTGGTCAAGTCATACCAAAGACTCAAAAAATGGTACTTGATACTATAGAACAACAATAAACAGCACTCACCTTTACAAAGCCAAAAGTAACATGGCTGCCTCCTTGCAAAAGCTAGCCAGCGAAAGCTCACCTCTTTTATTGAAGAGTGCCTGAGCAGCATGTGGAGCAGCTCACTTGACAAGAATGGACCTATCCAACACATTTGCATTAGGGCTGTCCATTCATCTACTTATTCTTAACCAATATTCTACATTGGTCTGAGGTGTATTTTGGACACCACTCAACTTGAGTTAACCCATCTTCTACAGATACCACCTTGCTTAACACTCAGCACTGTAAGGGTGAAGTGGAGCAATCCAGGGAAAAGAGTAGTGCCCTTTCCTACACCTTGGTGTTGTAGCTATTGAAAAGGGACCCTTCGAGTTATCCTCATTTACAATCACCAATTTTACTTTACTTTTTACTATATATATATATATATATATATTTTAATCATTTTCCATGAGAATAGAGACATCTGCAGTATAAAGGTAAAAAGAAATAAACTCAGTAAGCTGAATTCAAAACCTTGATGAATCAGTTTGCATTTCATTTCAAATGAATACCCTTTTTAAAGGCCTGGATATATATCTCTTCTCCTCTGAGCTACAGATCAGTGATTGTCATGCTGCTAACATTCCCCTCGGATATTATTGGGGCCAGCCAAATAATTGTCATACAACTAACATTCACCTCTGACATCATGGGTGGAGGTTGGGGGTCACACAATTGTCATACAACTAACGTTCACATCGGATTTTGTGGGACCAAATTATAAAATAAGAGAACTTATTCTCAGAGTGACCATTTTAATGCATTGCTTGCAGGCTCTTGTTCATACCTGGAAAAAAATTAATAGCTAGTAGTGATGGTTATATAGAAAAATATATTTTGTGGCTGAAAACTTGCTCTATCTAACCATGTTATTTTGCTCCATGTTGTAGTTTCTATGGAAGTATATTGACATTGTGGGACCACCTAATTGTCATACTACTAATGTTTGTCTTGTAGTTTCCATGCAAGTAAATTGGAGACATTATTTTCAAAGTATCCTGTGTATATTATGTGACCCATCAGACTGCTGCATTATATTAATCTATCTATGCAGTTGTATATTTTTAAAAATCAATATACATTGATTCCTAATCTAGTTCAGCATTGATTTACTTCCTATATCAATTGGTTTCTTTCTGTTCACATTCATCTCTCTTGTTATTCACCGAGTTATATCCATTATTGTACACTATCTTTATTTCTATGGTGCAGTTTGGTAGCCAAAATGCTATTGTTTTTTTATGCCAAGGGTCAATTTTAAGACCCCAATAAAAGCCATGTTTCAAAACTGAATCTCCAATGAAAGATGGCACTTTCCTACTCGAAAGGTCAGCACTTAATCAGTCCTCATTTTGCCCAGTCGGCTGGGGCTGTAGAATACACCAACTGCTTCTCTGCAGAGAAGTAAGACCCCACCCCCAACGAGTGTCCTGGATATGACACTAAACAATCTGATGGTGAGGTTCCAGCAATGCTGGAGCTTTGGGGAATACGGAGTACCCCTTTATTGCCCGGAATGGTAGCACCTGATAGGGCCCTATCTACGAGTTAAATAGAACTAACAGCATACTTAGGCTAAACTGAATTGTTTGAAATAGAAATACTTTTGACAATTAAACCATGCTTACATTTAAACTGTGTGCATATGCTTAACTGAATTATTTGAAATAGATCTGTTTTTCAACATTAAAACGGTATTTACACTCAACTAAATTGTTACATATAATTGCTTGAATAGTTTGAAATAGAAATGTTTTTGACAATTAAACTGTGTACTTATGCTAAACCGAGGTGTTTTAAATAGAACAGATTATTTACATAAAAATGGATTTGGTGTTAAATAACCTACAAAGGTTGATATGCCATAAAACCCAACAAACCAAACCAGTCCTCATTTTCCCCTCCTTTTTTTTTTTCACTCTGTAAATTTGTATTCTTATAAAATTTGCTATAATTATATCTTTTAATCTTCTGTACTTGTTCTACATATTTGAACAAATTGACAATTCACTTCTCCTTAAGAAAATTAAGCAAGAAGATCCAAATTGTATTGTAATCATTCATTGTAATTCTAAGTGCTAAACTTAATTTTGATCAGTATGATGTTCTTTTTTTACACTCAAATCCAAGTAATGAGAACTAAATTGCCTATTCGTTCAAATATTTATGAGAAGTACTGTACATAATCTTGCTTATATTCATGCCAAATAACAAAAAATAATTTGCTAAATATTTGGTTTAGAGGATTTTCTTTTACAAGTTTTGTATTGAACAGTTCTGTTTGTATTTGGTGAGTTTAGAAGCCATTAATTCCATTTGTGACAGATCATAAAAATATTTTAGTATTCGTTCCCAGATAAAGACTAATTCAGTTTTTATAATATCAGTCATTTTCCATATAAGTTACTTTGATTAAATTACTGAATGTTGGTAATGACTCACATAATATTTAAACAGATGCATGTGTATATGTGTGTATCTGTATGTACATATGTGTATACAAGGGTGGGATGAAAAGTTTATTGGCTGACATCATATTGACTGTTAGTTCAGTTTGGTTGGGTTTTATGGCATATTAAGCATTGTTGGCTAATAATGCCAAATCCTGTTTATACATGTATATATATATGATTTAGAAACACATTTTGAAGATACTTTTTAAACAAGCCTGAATTTATTTGTTTGCACACAGTTAAATGGTTCCAAGTATTGCAATGTTACAATAACAATGTAACATAAGTGATTTGTTTGCACATATTTAAATGGATATACATATGATTTATAAGGGGATAGTTTTAAGGTAATTTCATTTTTAAATAAATTAGAACTAATTTGTTTGCACTCTAGAATTGTTATTGTTTCTACACATTTAAATGGTTCAATCCCAGGTTGAGTCATGCGAAAGACTCAAAAAATGTTACTTGATGCTACCTTGCTTTAACAGTCAGCATTATAAGGTATGGATCAAGAGTAAAGGGAAGCAACCCAGCGAATGAAGTAATGCCCTCCTCTATACCTTGGTGTAGTAGCTAATGTAAAGGGAGCCTTCAGGTCATCCTCGACTAAGGTCACCAACTTTACTTTTACTTTACTGTGTGTATGTTTGAAAACCTGGGAATTTGATAATTAGTAACTAAGTGGGAATAGTGAAAATTTTAATTTAGTGAAATGTGTGAGATTTTGAATAGTCTTAAGAAGTAAAATTTAAATTAGAAGGGTTAATATGGATTTACAGTAAGTTAAAACTCATACAACTGAGAATTATTAAGTATAAGTAAAGGCTCCCTTTTCGATAGCTTACTACACCAAGGTGTAGGGGAGGGCGCTACTCCTTTCCCTGGATTGCTCCACTTTACCCTTGATCCGTACCTTATAATGCTGAGTGTTAAGCAAGGAGGCATCAAGTACCATTTTTTGAGTCTTTGGTATGACTCGACCTGGGATTGAACCCAGGTCTCCCGGGCCATTGGCGAACACTCTAACCTCTAGGCCATAGTCCTGTTTTGAAGAATGGTAACAAGGACTCTAAAATCTGAAAGTATTTAAAAATAAAAGAAATTCCACCTGAAAAAAATATTTCATTCACATCAGAAAACTCTTAACCCAGAATAATAATGATAGAATAAAATATCACATGTAACAGATCAAACTACATTGGGATATTTGGACTTTAAACTAATTAAAAGAACTTTTTAACACCTCCATAACCACTTAGATATCCTGCCCTGGCTTGTGACAGGATAAGTCTCTGAGGGAGGAGAGTATTTTGTGAGCCATACAAGCTCAAACAATGGAAACCATTGAATGCAGCATGGTGAGTTAATCTAGAGTTAAGTCAATGCCAAGCTTCACTAGATGCTGGATGGAAGAACTTCACAGGTTAATGGTCAGGATCAAATAGTTCAGTAAGGAAACTACTGCTACTCATCTTAAGTGTGGCATCTATTGATGAGAAAATAAAAAATAACCAATAAAAGACTTCCATGACTTTATAAACAATGTCTGTTTTTATCTATTCTCTATCCCTGATGTTAAGCACTCTACAAACTTTAAATGCAATAAGATATATATATATATGGAAGGAGGAAGGAATCCCCATGGCACAGTGGCTAATGTGCTGGACTACGACATCCTTGTAAGTAAGTTTGAATTCCAGACTAATACTGTTTGAAAGTTATGAACTCTCTTATATCCATCAGCTATGGATTAAATATTATCACTACTTAGTTCGGTTTTATGGCATATCGACCATTGTTGATCATTTAATGCCAAACCCTTTTTATACATATATTAAATATATGATTTCTAAATCTTTTTGAAGATAACATTTTTAAACAAGACTAAGCTTTTTTTTTTTTGCACATAGTTAAATGGTTTCATTTACTTTCAAACAATTCCGTTAAGCATAAGTACAGTCATTTGTTTTCACACAGTCATTGATTTAAATTCATTTTTTTTTATACACAGTTAAATGTAAAACAGTTCCATTTTAAACAATTCAATTTAGCTTAAGTACACAGTGTTTTTGTTTTTTTTTCTGTTTATACCCAGTTAAAAAAATCAAACAGCTTAGTTTAACATGTCAACAAAGTTAAATGATTCCAAGTATTGCAATGTATCACTAACAATTCAATAATAACATCAGTCTTTTGTTTACACACAGTTAAATGAACAAACAGTTCAATTTAGCATAATTACAGTTTATTTCTATTTGACCCATGGATAGGACTCAATCAGGTGCTACCACTCCAGGCAATAGTGGACCTGGAAGCAATGGCAATGAACGGGTATTCCGCATTCCCCAAATCTACAGTATTACTGGAGCCTAACCATCAGATTGTTTAGTGGCATAATCAGGACACACATTTGGGGCAGTCTTATTCCACTGCAGAGATGCAGTCATAGTTTCTGAAACCCCAGCTAACTGGGCCAAGTACCACGACTGCTCTTCTACAAGGATGGTTTTGCCATTAGATAACCCATGGCGTTGATTTGCCATTAAGACCGAGAAACCAAAGAAGACATGGCAAAAATAAACATACTGCTCTATTTTCACCTGGGGAGTCTCCATGACGTAGTGGTTAAAGGGCTGGACTGTGGCCTCTAAGTAAGTGAGTTCTAACTCCAATCACTCTATTACAATCACTTTTGGATAGATATCCTTGGGAAAGGTATAACCCCAGCTTTGTTTTAAATAGTATCACTGATGTTCTTCTATAAGGATGGCTTTGGCATTAAATAACCCACAAAAGTTGATATGCTATAATAAACTAATTAACCAAACCGAAAGCAATCATAAAAAAGCCTTTATTTCATAAATTTAAAGAATGTTTTGCAATTCAAAATTCAGTAGACTTGCCATTAACAGACATTAAAGATGCCCATAGTATAATGGTTACCATCCTAGGAAATGGACACGGTGACACGAGTTCAAATCCTGGACAAGACTAATTGCATTTCACATAGCTCTAATACCCTTGGGAAAGGTATGAATCCAATTATTCTCCCTCCAGCTATGAGTAAATAGTAGGGCAGACTAGGTTCTTCAGCTTTGGTGAGGCAACTAGTCTAGAAGAAGGAAAACTCTGACTTCAAACCTGTCAAACTTCGCTTAAAAATTGACCTTGTGTCACATCCTGCCCGAGCAGAGGGGTTGGTAAATATGATTAACAGACATTAAAATTTCAGTCAAAAAGTGATGGGAGTGAAATAATGGGGCACTTTATTTTTGAGTTTTATAACCTACCAGACATTGGAATAATGGTTAGAGTGTTCGCCAATAGCCCAGGAGACTTGGGTTCAATCCCAGGTCAAGT
The DNA here is from genome assembly GCA_963585895.1 of Sepioteuthis lessoniana. Classification (NCBI taxonomy): domain Eukaryota; kingdom Metazoa; phylum Mollusca; class Cephalopoda; order Myopsida; family Loliginidae; genus Sepioteuthis; species Sepioteuthis lessoniana. Next base: position 87,868,655 of record OY757910.1, on the reverse strand, counting down.
CGATACCAAAGACTTTAAAAATGGTACTTGATGCCTCCTTGCTTAACACTCAGCATTATAAGGTAGGGATCAAGGGTAAAGTGGAGAAATCCAGGGAAAGGAGTTGTGCCCTCTCCTACACCTTGGTGTTGTAGCTATCAAAAAGAGAGCCTTCGAGTTACCCTCGACAATGGTCACCAACTTTACTTACTACTTATTTAAACTTTATAAATTTCCATATACAAATGATTATCACTAATTACGTGAACTGATAAAACTGCTTACAAATAAAGACTGACCATGACATTGAATAACCCAACAAAGTTTGACACTCTATACAACCAACCAAGCTGTGTCAGTCAGGTGCAGTATAAATGATGTAACTTCCATCTTTTCTTTTTAAAAATATAATCTATAGTTTGTGTTCGGTAACAAAAGAGAAGAAATCTCATAGCTCATTCATTTACTCAAATGCTTAAAGAAAAAGGTTCTTTGCACCAAACACCTGTGTTCTACTCAAATACTTCTGACTCATTTCCAAAAGCTCCTCACCTCTTTACTTGGATATTTTTCCAGGCTTAGTATAAGAGCCTTTGTTCTGCTGAATTTATTTGTGTCTCTCTTTCATTACCTGTATCCAATGTATTTTCATTCATTGTTGAAACAGGTGTCTGGCCTTTTGTAATGAGAAATGATAGCAAAGAATAATAAAGTGCGTGTATTTCCATTCCAAACAAAACTTTTGTGGAGTAGCATTTCTGAAGCACCTCTTTCCTAGTCATAACTCAATGGTAAAGCATTGGACTAAAAGGCACTAAAATCTAAGGTTCAAATCAAGCTTACTGAGGTAGAAGAATTTGTTCAAAAATTTAGAATGCATCCGATGGTGAGGCTCCTGTTCTAGATAATTTTGTAGATTAGAGTATCCAATGCACCCAGATCCAGTCTGACCTAAAGTAGTCGTAACTATTGGAGTCCTGTCTACAGGTTAAATAGATCTGTTTAAAAATCATTTGTATTCAATAGGACTATGTGGAAAAAAAACTCACAAGAAACAGTTATACCAAAAATGTAAATATGAACCTACAATGAATGTAATTCCTAACCTCTTGACATAAAATACAACTAGATGGGTTGACATGCCATTAAAATCAATCAAATTTAAAAGAAAGAGATAAAATATGTATATATATAGTTTTACAAAGTTCAGGCTTGACTGGCTTAATGTTACAAGGGTAAATCCCCCAGTTAAGATTAAACTCTTTCAGTTGTAACAATTTATAAGACAAAGCTGCAAACCCTTTTTTCATGGTGTAAGTAAAAGTAAAGTAAAGTTGGTGACTGTAATCAAGGGTAACCAGAAGGCTCCCTTTTCAAATAGCTACTACACGGAGGTGTAGGAGAGAGCACTTCTCCTTTCCGTAGATTGCTCCACTTTACCCTCAATACATACCTTATATTGCTGAGTGTTAAGCAAGGAGGTATCAAGTACCATTTTTACTTGAAATGATAAAACTGCTTACAAATAAAGTAAAGTTGGTGACCAGAAGGCTCCCTTCTCAATAGCTACTACACTGAGGTTTAGGGGATGGCACTACTCTTTTCCCTGGATTGTTCCACTTTACCCTTGATACATACCTTATATTGCTGAGTTTTAAGCAAGGAGGCATCAAGTATCATTTTTAAAGTCTTCAGTATGACATGACCTGGGATTGAACCCAGGTCTCCTGGACCATTGACAAACACTCTACCAACCAGGCCAATACTATGTCGGAATTCTATTGAATCAGGTCTCTCTTAGTGACAATGAGTCAGCACTCAGTTGTCTTACATGCCGAGTTGAGCTCTTCAGAACTCTAAAGAAGGGGAAAGATTTTATGGCCACTGACACATTCCATTATGTGCACATGGTTGAGTCCATTCTCTGGGCAACAATTGGTTACTAGCCCAGGTGTGGCCATATCAGTGTAAATATGTACCGGCTCAGTCTTTGGTATGCTACAATCAGGGATTGAATATAGGTCTCCTGGACCATTGGCAAACACTCTACCCACAAGGCCAATGAGCTGGTGGTGTAGTATACCAAAATTGTTGATGAATTATCATCTAGATAGGAACAAACTCTTTCAGTTATAAAAGTTTATAAGATAAAGTTGCTAACCGTTTATTCATGGTGCAGAATGTAGAAGATACAGCTCTAACAAACAACAACAAAAACAACAATTACCAGCTTATTCAGTGTGGTCATGGGTCTATATTAAGTCACAGCCCGTCTTATTTTTCGTCTGCCGGCTGGACGCTAAACTGGGACTACTGAGCCGGTATACATTTACACTGATATGGCTACACCTGGGCTAGCGACCAATTGCTGCCCAGTGAATGGACTCAACCATGTGCACATAATGGAATGCCTCAGTGGCCATAAAATCTTTTCCCTTCTTCTGAGTTCTGAAGAGCTCACCTCAGCGTGTAAGACAACTGAGTGCTGACTCATTGTCACTAAGAGAGACCTGATACAATAGAATTTTGACATAGTATTGGCCTAGTTGGTAGAGTGTTTGTCAATAGTCCAGGAGACCTGGGTTCAATCCCAGGTCACGTCATACTAAAGACTTTAAAAATGATACTTGATGCCTCCTTGCTTAAAATTCAGCAATATAAGGTACGTATCAAGGGTAAGGTGGAACAATCCAGGGAAAGGAGTTGCGCCATGCCCTACACCTAGGTGTAGTAGCTTTTGAGAAGGGAGCCTTCTGGTCACCAACTTTACTTTTACTTATACCAAAATTGTTGATAAATTGTGAATATTTATGTTTCGATCAAATATAATTTCATAACAATTAATGCTGCAATTTCATTACCATGACAATATTGTAAAGATTTTTTGCATTCCTCTGAATTCTTTATTAAGATTAAAATTTTTTCCTTATAACTAACTGAAGAAGCCCATACAGGGTGAAATTTTACTTTCCTAAAGCAAAAATGAAAGATAAAATTTTTAGGCAAAAACTTGTGTTAAATTATACCAGAGTAATAATTATATAAAGTTGAAATTGAAATATAATGGAAAAAACTGGGAGTAAACTTTGGCTTTAAAAATCTATTAATTGATAATTTGATAATCACAATTCAAAGTTCAGTCTATAAATGAGATTGAATCATACATGACTGTGTATCTATGCACCGGCTCATTGGCCTAGTGGGTAAAGTGTTTGCCAATGGTCCGGGAGACCTGGGATCAATTCCAGGTCGCGTCATACCAAAGACTTTAAAAATGGTACTTGATAGTTCCTTGCTTAACACTCAGCAACATAAGTTATGTATCAAGGGTAAAGTGGAGCAACACAGGGAAAGGAGTAGTGCCCTCCTTTATACCTCGGTGTAGTAGCTATTAAAAAGGGAGCCTTCTGGTCACCCTCAACTACGTTTGCCAACTTTACTTACTTTATATATATATATATATATATATATATGTGTGTGTGTGTGCATGCACATATGTATAATCATCTTTGTCATACTGATAACATAGAGTTCCTTCTCTCTTTCTCTCACCATCCATCCCTATCAGCACATCCTCTTGATTGTATCCAGTGTCTGAGCTGATGACTGTAAGTCTTTGCTGGCTGGCCAACATGGGTATGTCTCTATGAAAGATTCTGTTGGAGAATATTACTTATAATGAGTTCATCCTGACTTTCACTAGTAATACCCACCATTTTTTGAGAATTTGGAATGACTCAACCTAGAATTGAACTCCAGTATCCCAGGACATTGGCAAACATATAATATATAGATTGATAGTACCAGAAAATAATATCATTTTAATTTTAGGAAAGTGATAAGCATCTCTTCTTTGAAAACATTTATTGTCAAATCAGTTATATAATTACATTGTTGTTTAACACAATTTTCTATCTCTTCTGAGTAAAATGAAGCTGACTTTGAAATCTGATAACCAGTGTTTGACCTCAACAATATTTCATAAAATGTTTCAGAGATTAGAACAAATGGGGTATGATAGGAGGGTGAGTAGGGGTAAAATCTCCGAGCCCAAATCTGATTTTTAGTACCATCTTCCTTGGCTGAATGTTATCTGGCATTATCCTGCAGCAGAGTGACACTTTTTTTTTTATTGACCAACTTGCATGGCATAATGACTTTCATCATAAGAAATGGATTTGGCAACTTGAGTTCAAATCCTGGACAAAGCTCTTGGTGTTTCCCTTTGCACTTATGCCCTTCAGAAAAGCGTGAATCCACAGTTCCCCTCCAACTATGGAGTTAGCTGGGGCTGATGTTAAATTGAATTGTTAATGATACATAGCTTTAGTTGGAATCATTTAAGTTTGTTGACTTATGATAAATTGAATTGTTAGAAATAGAACTGTTTGATCCTTTAACTGTTTGCATCTAAAAAATGTGTTTACAAATTATATATTTAATATATATGTAAAAACAGGATTTGGCATTAAATAACCAACAATTGTTGATATGCCATAAAACCAAATGGAAATGGGAGATGGATCTTAAGGTTAGCATTTGAAAATAGGGAGAACATTAAATGATATATAATGGCTTAGTTTCCCATTTATCCATGGCTTAGAATACATTAATTGCATCCCCTGCCAAGGGCTAAGACCTTCTTCTCACCAAATAAGGTTGTTGTGGGTATGACACTACATGTGATGTTGAGGTTCAATTTTGGAGTTCTGCGCAGTGTAGAGAACCCTTTCATTGCCATTACATCAATTTCAGCTCTGACCAGGAGTGGTAGTATCTACTTGGGTCCCATTATAACATGAGGGCGGATGATATTACCATTCATACAAAAATGGCAGTTGAGGTTGTAGAGTTCTGTTGCCTCTTGTTATATTAAAAGAAAGAAAATAAACAATGAAGGCATTGACTAAAATATTGATAGTTTTCAAAGGGGAAGCTTTAATGGCAGCTTGAGACTAAGTTTTCCTTCATACTGTGTGTAATAATAGAAGAAGGATAATTGTAAATAGCCATGCAGGAATTCAGAGCTCAGCCAGAAGCTTTGAAGTCCATTTGATTTAAGAGGGAGAAATAATTGATAAGGAATGGTCTCCTAAAGGAAACAGAGGAACAAATGTTGAATGTGCTCTCTCGAGATGAAAGGTCCCTCTATCTGCTGTTGGAATCAGCCCGAGATAGACAGGGAATGTTCTCTCTCGTGTCGGCTGGTCTGTCCTTGCTGCTGGCAAGGAGGAAGCGAAAAGAAATTGAGGGAGCAATGCACAGCCTTTTTATGCTGCCCGGGGGAGGTGACCCGGGCAGAATGGCATCAGTCATTCTCATAGGATGAAATATATAAATTCGAACTCCAATGGCCAAGGCAATTCCTGCACTAAATAATAATTTGAAATTCTTTCTGTTACATCATCCATGTGTTGAATAGATCTGCTTAAAATTATTCATATTCAGTGGGAATACTTGATGTCATTAAACACTAAATTATCTGTATTAAGAATAGTTACTTAAAACCATGTTTTAAACATGTTTGTAAATTATCTATATTAGATTGGGATACTTTCTGTCATAACTGTGAGCAAAAAACTTCACAAATAATTTTGTATAGATGTACACTATATGCAGTTGACATGCCATTAAAATCAGTCAATCCATCAATAGTTTCACACCATATGAAAAAAAGAGTTATAAACATGTTTCAACCAATGGAAAATTCACTGAAATAAGTGCGTTGAATATCAAGGGGATTATTTTGAAGAAAATGAATATTTTATTGATTGTTTATTCTTGTTATTGTAAATACTGTGTTAGTCTTAATAGTTTTATAAACAAACCTCATATCAGATCATATAAAAGTCAGCCTGGGGATTTTTTTGACTCTGAGCTGGGTATTTTTAAGGTATTTATAGCTAAATGAAATATTCTAGGTTTTTTTGTTCATGATGTCAAATCACAGTTTAATTTTATGTGTTTCGGAACAGCATTCATTAAATGCAATATTACATCTTATGTTAGTAAACTGAGTTAGAAGAATTCTGTGAACCCTGTCTCAGCCACCAGTGTTTAAGACCTTGACAAGGCTGTTTGCACTTCACTTTGTGTTAATGCCCTTTGTAAAGGCATGAATTCTCCAGTTGTGTGTAAATAATTGGACAGAATAGGTTTTAGTCTATGTTTGGCAACCAGTCAAGAAGAAGTAAAAATCTGAATAAAAACAACATGACTCCATTTAAAAATTGATCTTGTCACATCCTAAGAACCACTCTATTGGCTGGAGTTGTAGAATTTGCTGACTGCACCTCTACTGTAGAGTAAGACTCCCACATGAGTGTCTTGGATATGATACTAAACTGAATCTGATGGTGGGGATCCAGTCTTGGAGCTCTGGAGAATCTGGAGTAGCCCATTATTACCATTACTCTCAGCTCTACTCAATATAAAGGGTCTAATTTTGGGGGAAAGTCTAGTTATCAATTACAAAATTACTTTTTAAGTGTCTTTTATTGCTTTTAATATAAAATTTTCTTTTAGATTTTAATTTAAAGAAGAAACTCTGGTTCCCATTATAACAACAGTCAACAATAATCTCAATAGGAAAGAGCGAGGATTTTAAAGTTAGCATTTGATAGTTATCTCTATCATATCAGAAACTTTTGGATGATTAAAAATGATGTTAACCACAGATGAAAATCAGAGATCCTGCCTAAAATTCTGTTGCAAATTGGGATGGAAATTGCTTTATTCACTAAGATAATTTTAAGTGTACTGCTCAAATAAAAATCTTATATAGGTCTAATCAATCACCAGCATGCTTGCACTAATTGAATGTCTTCTAATTGAAGCCATTTGAATCATTATTAAAAAGATTAGGAATTTAAACACTGGACATTGTGGGCAAACTAAATGCTTGATGAGGTCAAAAAGTAGGAATCTTTTTTCTAGAACTTTATGGTGTTTTGTGAGTTATCAAACTCAGCACTAAAATGTGTAACGAGCTGAGTTGGATTTGAAAACTGAACTTCAGAAGAAGGAGAGGTATTTATGGTACTCTGGAGCATCCTATCGCGTGTACACATAGGCAAATCAATTCCCTAGGTTGTGATTAGTCTATGAGTAGAGGTATTTCTGTATAAATATCAGCTGCGATTTAAGTGTGATGCAGATTCTGTATTGGGTTACAGCCCATTTTATTTTTGTCTGCCAACTGGACACTAGTTGGGACTCCTTGGTTGGTTTGTGTTATTGTTATTAGTCTACAAACTTTTGGAGAACATCTTATAGATATCAGATTTTATTATGCAAATCAATGTTTTCCAAATAAAATTCCAACTAAGCAATCAATGTTGGTAAGATTTTCATGATATATTCATCTTTACAGTATCGCCCTTAAATGACCAATTTTTTTAATAAAAAGTTAATTTTCTTCTAAACTAAAGATATGATTTTTTAAAAATAGAACATCATGCAATAAAAACAGATATAATTAGGTAGTACCTATAATCTAACTCTATGGAATTTAAACTCTGTAACTACAAAAAATTCCTTAACTATATATAGGATGTGGCCCACAAAGGACTGACCACTGCTGCCTCTGTGCAAACACTTGCAATGACACAGTATTTTCTTTCCATTGAAATTGTAGATCTGTCGGTTGAATAGTAAAATCCTGTTATACTAGTTTATTCTTTCACACTATAACTTGATTTTTTCTATCTCCTTACATTACTCATAATATCTGATAGATAATATAAACAAATTAAAATAAAAACAAAAAAGTTGTATCATTTTGAAATGTGTCTGTCTTCTGGACCACCCTGTATAAAGATTTTTGGACTGCTACATATTCATGGTATCAAGTATCTTAATTTTCTTGTCAACTTTTTGGCTTAAAAAATAAATTAACTTTTTATTAAAAAAATTGTTAGGATTAGTAAAACTCTGGGCAAATGAGTAGAGAGTTCACTAATGGTCCTGGAGGCCGGGGTTCAATCCCAGGTCAAGTCATACCAAAGACTCAAAAAATGGTACTTTATGCCACCTTGCCTAGCACTCAGCATTATAAGGTTAGGGTCAAGAGTAAAGTGAAGCAATCCAGGGAATAGAGTAGTGCCCTCCCCTACACCACAGTGTCATAGCTATTGAAAAGGAAGCCTATGGGTCACACTCAACAAAGGTCATCAACTATAACAATGTAGCAGTCCAAAATAAATACGCTTCTTAAATATATGCAATTTTATTTTTGGTCATAGAGTTTCAATGTTGTAGAGTTTAGTAATAAGGAATGATATCAATTTTGATCGTATATTTTTTCATTAGAAATTATCAAATGCTGGTATGGTAATCCCAACTTCTTCGACATTGTCACTTGAGTCTTACAAGGAGATACATTAGCCCCATATTTGTTTAAAATTTGCCTTGAATATGTACTTCAAATGTCAGTCAATCTAATAAAGAAAATGGTTTTACATTGAAAGAAACAAAAAGTAGACAATATCCCTCAGAAACTATGGCAGATGAAGACTACACAGATGATCTAGCTCTTCATGCAAATACACCAGCCCAAGTTGAATCATAGCAGCTGGTCCTGGAGCAATCATCAGGAAGTATTAGCCTCTACATGAATGCAAATCAGAGTTTATATGTTTTAAACAAGAAGGAGTCATCTCCAGTTTATGTGGCAAACTTCTAAAATTGGTTGACCAGATCAGACGACTCAGCAGCTACATCTCGTTTACTAAAAATGATGTCAACATACACCAAGAAAAGACTTGGGATGCTATCAACAGGTTATCATTCATAAGGAAATCAGATCTATTTGATAAAATAAGACAGGATTTCTTCCAAGCTATAACTGTGTCATTACTATTATATGGATGCACCTCATGGATGCTAACAAAATGCAAAGAGAAAAAGGTACATAAGATCTACACAAAAATGCTACATGCTGCCTTGAACAAATCCAGGAAGCAACTCCCTACAAAATAGCAATTGGATGGCCAACTACCTCCCATCTCACAAACCAGCCAAGTTAGATGATCATAGCATACTAGGGCACTGCTGGAGAAAGTAAGTATGAACTCATAAGTGATGTTCTCCCATGGAGTCTTACACATAGATGCACTAGTGTTATCCAACTAGTAAAGATATACATCAGCTCTGTGCAGACACTAGATGCATTCTAGAAGACCTACCAGGAGCAATGGACAGTAGGGACAGATGGTAAGAGAGAGTCAGACAACCCCATGCTGTCAGTACAACTTGATGATACTCTTAGATTTTGAAGAAAATTAACTTTTTATAAAAATTCATTTATAGATAAAACGATATATGAGCAGGATGCCATGTGATTGTTGGTTAGTTGTTAAGGTTTTATGGCATATCAACCCTTGTAGATTATTCAATGCCAAATCCATTTTTATACAAATAAATAGTTCTATTTCAAACAATTCAGTTTAGAATAAGTACATAATTTGATTGTTAAAAACATTTCTATTTCAGGCTATTCCATTTAGTCAAACAGTTCTAATTCAAACAATTCAGTTTAGTATAAGTATATTTCTTGTCCCCACACAGTTAAATATCAAAACAATTCTATTTCAAGTAGTTCAGTTTAGCATAAGCATGTTCACCACATTCCCCAAAGCTCCAGCATTACTGGAACCTTGCCATCAAATTGTCTAGTGTCATATCTAGGATACTCGTCATGGGGGTCTTACCCCTCTGCAGAGGAGCAGTCAGTGTATTCTACAGCCCCAGCCAACTGGGCAGGTATGCCATGGGAGTTTCAGATTATAAAACCTACACTTATAATTTGTTTTGGTGATATGAGTATAAATTTTTATTTATGTATATATTCAAGTTTGGTTTGGTTTAGTTTTATGGCATATTTATTGTAGGTTTTTTAATGCCAAATCTTGTTTATACATATATATCAAATATGTATGATTTGTAAACACATTTTGTTGATAACATTTTTAAATGAACCTAAGCTTCTTCTTTTGCAACTCTGTTAGATAGTTCCAAGTATTTTTATGCTTCACCAACAATTCAATTAAACATTGTTTGTTAACATACAGTTAAATGATCAAACAATTCTATTTCAAACAAGTCAATTTAGCATAAGTCATTTGTTTGCACATAGTCAAATGCTTCTATTTGACCTATCGATAGGACTCTGTCAGGTGCTACCACTCTGAGCCCAAGTGGTCCAAGGAATAATGACAATGAACAGGTATTCTGCATTCCCCAAAGCTGTAGGATTACTGAAGCCTCACTATCAGATTGTTTAGTGTCATATCAAGGACACTCGTGGGTGGGTCTTACCCCTCTGCAAAGATGCTGTTGGTGTATTCTACAGCCCCAACTGCCTGGGATGGTATATATTCAAAAGATAGAAGTCACAGAAATAGATATTTGATGAACAGAATACCCTATCAACCTTTCTTTACTTCCATGTTTTCAAGTCTTGATTGAATATTTCCATGAGAACGCAACCTTAAGCGCCATCCATCAGAAATTACTTTTGAGGAATCTGTTTTCCTGTATTTGTTCATGCAACTTACATGTTTTTCTTTGTGATATTTATTCAAGCAGATAGTTCAGTTGCTTTCATGTTCTTAATATCTTCTCTTCTTGTTTTCAATCAAAACCCAATCAACTTTAAATATCTTATTGCTTAATACCCTTTTAATCTTTCTCAAAAATATTTTTTGCAACATTCATAAAGCCTATTTGTTTTTTCTTGTTCTTATCTAGTGGTTTTATTCTTGTGCTTTCATTTTGTTTCTTGATCTGTGATTTCTGTTCCACCTTTCCAGAATTTCCAACATTGTATTCCCACAACTCTCTTTGTAATATAATGTTTCTCTTTTGAGGTTATGTCTTTCCAATGACTCATGACAATCATATATATATATATATATATATATATATATATATACTAATAACTGTATTGTATCTATTGACAATATAATGAACAATCCTCATGTTGTGTAATTACTTGTTTTGTTGGTGTGAGATTTTATCAGTATTTTTGATAACAATAGATATCATAAGCTGAAACTAACATAATATTATAAACCTGTTTAACCCCACTTAAAAAATTGACCTTGTGTCACATCCTGCTCATGCAGAGAGGTTGGTAAATATAATATATTGCTCATGTAGATATATCCAAAAAACTTATTTTATTGTGAAAGATTCTACTTATATCATAAAATCTAACATGGCATTGTACATGTTTATATCTATTGGTATATTACTAAAATTCTTATTACATTTGTGTGTGTGTATATATATATATATATATATATATATATATATAACAGTTTCTTTTAGGCCTTATCCTGTTCTACTGGCCAATATTTGAGCTCTTCCTTGATTTCCCAAAAAAAGTTTTTGAATCAATTTGTTCATTTACACACACACGCATATATATATATAATTCAGTTAAGAAATGCTATATAAAAAGTACTCAATGATACTGTAGCAGAGTGGGTTTAAAAGCTGAAATATCAAAAAAGTTGCCAGTTTAACACATAATCCATAGACACCATTTTTACTTTTTTCTGTTTTTTATATATATATATATATATAACCACAAACATGACTGGCTCTGTATCTATGCTCTTATAATTTAAATACATATATTCTATCATCAATATAGAGCACTCTTTATTTATAAATATAGCAAACTATATTATTAATATTATATATAAGTAAGTTGGCTGACCATAATCATGGGTGACCATAAGGCTCCCTTTCCAATAGCTACTACATTAAGGTGTACGAGAGGGTGCTACTTCTTTCCCTAGATTTTCCCCACTTACCCTTGATCCTTACCTTATAATGCAGAGTGCTAAGGGAGGCATCAAGTACCTTTTTTTTTTTTAGTCTTTTGTATGACTAGACTCGCGATTGAACCCCTGTCTCCTGGACCATTGGCAAACACTCTATTATGCCAATGGACCAGTTATATAGCCATAACCCAGTGAAAATGATATATCATAGCAAAATCTTTATTTAATCAATACAAAGTTCTCTTTAAGAATAAAGCAATAGCCTGTCCAATTTGCAAGGTAATTCTTTAGTGTCTTTGATTATGCTGAACATCAAAGGTCTTAATGAAGAAGACTATGAAATGCAAATCAGAACCTTTCATTCCTGCTTAAATAGAAGTATCTATATCATTATGAATAGCTGTTAGAAGAACCCAACAGGTACTCTGTTTGCCTTGTATCTTACCCAAAATTTGGAGGATTTGCACAAATTGCTTGATTTGCACCTCTTTCAATTTAGCCAGTATTTTTCTTGTTTTGCCAGTCATTTTATACATCTCTTGAAATCATTCCAATAGAGAAGAAAAAAATCTCATTTTCTATCAGGTTTTTTTTCCTCCTTTGTGGAAGCCATTTTTTGTTGCAGCTCATATTTATATACACTTAAAACTTGTTCTTCAGATTGAAATGATGAAAGTAACTCTGAAAGGCATGTTTGAAGGTAATCAGTATTCAATTAACAACGAAACTTGTGACTTTTTTGGCTGCATATTATTCTCTGATCAATCTCTATATGCACACACACCTGCTGCATTTAGGTGTAAAATTGGGGGTAGGTCGAGCCCATCATCAAAACAATATTGTTTCTTTTCATGCTGGAAATCATAGAATTAGTAGAGTGAATAGTGGGTTGGTCAAAAGTTTTGCTTGCTTCATTAAATAAGAATAAAATGTAGTTTGTTTCTTTTTTGTTTGTAACTATGAAAAGAATCATTAACATTTCAAATTTCATTTACATAATTAAGCTTCTTATGTGTTATCAAAAATTAACAAGACTGATGATTTAAATTCAAAAAATTTAGAAGAAGATATGGGCACTCCTAGGCAACTTATACTAAATTTAGATATCAATTTATTATATAAATGATTCAACACCAATTCCCAATAGTTTTTGATCAGCTTTTTTTGTGAGACACAGGATTATGCAAGTGCAACATCCTCCATGCATACCAGATCAATAGTATCACCCAGAAATAAGTACACTCCAAACAATAATTTTAGAAAAAGTTAATTTTCTTCTCAACCCAATATACCTGGATTTTCTTATTTCTAATAGTAATGGACATTATTACGTATTATTGGTTTATTGAAATTATTTAGTTTTATTTATGGGAATGGGGATTATTAGGTATTATTCATTTACTGAAATTATTCACCATTATCTGTTTATGTTTTTTTTTTAATAATAAAATAAAAAAATTAACAAAAAATAAATAACTAAAAAAAAAAAAGAAATTTAATGACTCTGGTCGAATACTTTAATATACAGGGCAAATAGCTTTTAGAAAAGATTCTAATCCTTAGAAGTCTTTTTGCCCACCCTCATAGCAGTTAATAAGAAAACAAAGCAACTCAAGTCAAATTCAAATTCCACCCCTACCTGAAAAAAATAAATAAATAAATAAAAACAAAAAACCTGTTAAGGCCTGTATTGGATGACAGGATACAATATACCCCAAAATTTCTTTGAATTTACATCAGTCCTGGACTTTAACTAAGTTAAAACTTAAGGTAAAAAGAAGGATTTTTTTTTTTTTTTTACACGTACACATGGGAAGTAGCATGATGTACGTGAAGGTATTCGAATGCACAATGCCTAACATTTCCTGAACGTGTGAGTCTTGCGGCTTAATGCTCAGGATTGTCAGTTCGATCAAGGAACGACTGCTGCTCATCTATAAGAGTGGCTTCTATAGAAGAGAATAAAAACAGCCATCGAAAGATAACCATGACTCATACTCAAACCACATACATAAACCACATCGCTCTTCGCGCGGGTAAAAAAGGGGCACCTCAGTGTTCGAAAAATCAGCTACAGAGCTCAACCAAAAACTACTAAAATGCAAACAAACAATACAGATAGTGACATTTAACGTTAGAACCCTAAATAGAATAGGTCAACTACCAGAGCTAACTGCATCAGACGTAGAACATAAGATAGACATAATTTGCATACAAGAACACCGTTACACTCACACCTAAGATATCAAATATCACGAAACTGGCAATGGATGGATGCTGGTGACTGTATCCGCATGGAAAAACTCTGTCAATGCATCGGTAGGAGGGGTGGGAATGCTTATAGGACCAAGAGCGCTAAAAACACTTAATAGCATTGAGAGAATACAACCTAGGATGATGGTTGCAACGTTTAATGGCAACCCCAAAGCAACAATCATCTCCTGCTACAGCCCTACCAATGTTAGCGACGAAACCGAACTAGTCACCTTCTACAAGGAGCTAGCCTCCCCAGTGCGTAGCATTCTGAAACACAACCTGCTAGTCATTGGCGGAGATATGAATGCACAAATCGGGAAAAACAGACACAACAAATACAGCCTACACAATGCGTCAAACAGGAATGGACAACATCTAATTGATTTCATGATAGAAAATAGATTAATATGCCTCAATACAAACTTTCAAAAAAGGGAGGGAAAATTATGGACCTACACATACACGAATAATAGTGAAGCACAAAGAGACTACGTCTTTATAAACAGGAAATGGAAAAAATAGTGCGATGAATTGCGAGGCATACTCCTCTTTCGAGGGTGTCCTCTGATCATCGAATAGTTACGGCCAAAGTACGTTTAAGCCAACGAAAAAGCACAACATGAACAGCAGCAGCTAAGCACTACGACTGGGCCCTACTTAACAACAGAGATATTAGAGACAAATATGCATTAGAATTAAGAAACAGATTCGAAACACTAGAAGAGAAGACAGAAAAAGTTACTCCAAATGACGAATATGAAAATTTTGTTGAGGCACACCTTGAGGCGGCATCAAAGTGTATCCCAACAAAACCTAGAACTAAATATAGAGTCCCTTGGGAAACGTCAGCGGTTAGAGAAAAACGTGCACTCATGAAAACTGCCTCCAAAAGCTGTCGGAAGAACCCAACAAACACAAATGCCTGAAAACTAGAAAAGGCACAATATCAATTAGCAGGAATATATCTAAAAGAACAGGCAGAATACATACAAAATCAGATAGATAAGATTTGAGACTCGGTGGAAGATGGACAATCCAGGATAGTCTGGCAAACAATAAACGAAGTAAGTAGGAGGAAGAGCACAGCCAAAGCAAAACTGAAAGCTGCAAGCCAACAAGAAAGAGTAAAATTGTGGGAACAGCATTTCAAAAATCTACTAGGAAACCCACCGAAAATAACGGATGAACCAATCACCAGATTTATCAGTAAGCAATTAGACATTAAACTAGGTCCTTTCACCAAAGAAGAACTCGACAAGGTTCTTAAAAAAATCAAAAATAGGAAAGCTGCAGTGCTGGACGAGATCCCCCCAGATGTGTGCAAGACTAGACAATTCGACGATATACTGCTCCGGCAATGCAACGCAGTCTATAGTCAAAATAGGATAGAAAGATGAATGAAGGGATGCATCCTTCCTTTCCCTAAAAAAGGCGACCTCGGATTAGCCAAGAACTATCGAGGGATAACACTTACATCCATAGCAGCCAAAATCTACAATGCCCTACTACGAAACCGCTTAGAACCCAAAATAGACAACATCCTTAGGAAAAACCAACATGGCTTCTGGAGAAATAGATCCACAACCTCACAAATATTGACTATCCGTAGAATCCTTGAAGGC
Source organism: Sepioteuthis lessoniana (assembly GCA_963585895.1). Taxonomy (NCBI): domain Eukaryota; kingdom Metazoa; phylum Mollusca; class Cephalopoda; order Myopsida; family Loliginidae; genus Sepioteuthis; species Sepioteuthis lessoniana. Next base: position 87,853,006 of record OY757910.1, on the reverse strand, counting down.
GTTCGGGCAAAAAACCTTTAGGCGACATTACTATTTGTCGACTTTACCAAGGCCTTCGATTCCATCCACAGAGGGAAAATGGAACAAATCCTACTAGCATACGGCCTACCAAAAGAAACTGTAGCAGCAATAATGATTCCCTACAGAAACACAAAAGTGAAAGTACGTTCACCAGATGGAGACACGGAATACTTCGACATTGTTGCAGGAGTACTACAAGGAGACACGGTAGCCCCATACCTCTTTATCATTTGTCTAGACTACCTGCTTAGAACGTCGATCAACAAAATCAGAGAAAATGGCTTCGAGCTGACTAAGAAAAGAAGCAAAAGGTGCCCCGCAAAAACAGTCACAGACACCGACTACGCTGATGACTTGGCGTTACTGGTGAATACACCTAATCAAGCAGAGACACTACTGCATAGTTTGGAACGAGCCGCAGCAGGCATTGGCCTCCATGTCAATGCACACAAAACTGAATATATGTGTTACAACCAAACGGGCAACATCACCACACTAGACGGAGCCTCTCTGAAACTAGTAGACAAATTCACCTACCTAGGAAGTAGCACCTCATCAACCGAAAATGACATCGACACACGACTAACGAAAGCATGGACGGCTATCGATAGGCTCTTGATCATATGGAAATCAGACCTGACTGATAAAATGAAACGCAGTTTCTTCCAGGCATCAGTTGTATCGATACTGCTATATGGATGCACTACTTGGACGCTAACTAAACAGCTGGAGAAGAAGCTAGATGGCAACTACACAAGAATGTTGAGAGCAATATTGAACAAGTCCTGGCGACAACACCCCACGAGACACCAACTATACGGCCACTTGCCTCCCATCACGAAAACTATACAAGTTAGACGAACCAGACATGCAGGACACTGCTGGAGAAGCAAGGACGAGCTCGTAAGTGATGTACTCCTATGGACCCCCACATATAGCCAAGCAAAAGCAGGACGACCAGCTCGAACTTACATACAGCAGCTATGTGAAGATACAGGATGTAACCCTGAAGACCTGCCAGAGGTGATGAATGATAGGGAGAGAGGATCAGGGATATCCGTGCTGGCGGCACGACATGATGATGATGATAAGAATTATTTATTTATTAAAATAATTAAGTATTATTTATTAATGGGAATGGACATTATCAAGAATTATTTATTGAAATTATTCGGTATTATGTATGGGAGTGGACATTATCAGGTATAATTTATTTTTATCATTAAGGATTTTTGGACTATTGTCTTCATCTTTATTGTTATTTCCACAATGTTTCAGCCGATATATCTTCCAGCCTTCTTCAGCTGTTTGTCGAACTTGGGAATAGCCTGTTCTAATTCCATTAGCCATAACCAGGTACAAGTGTTAAGTATTTCTGTATTGTTACTCACCTGCAGTTAGGATTGAACCTGCAACCTCCAGATGATTGTTTTCTTAGAAGCTTAGGGAACCAACTGCATGGATTCAATAAAGGATGTAGTTCAAAGTTCCATGTAGGTTTCCAAATTTGACAAACACCTGCAGAAGGCCGGAGGATATATTGGCCGAAACGTTGTGGAAATAACAATAGCAATAAAGATGAAGACAATAGTCTGAAAATCCTTAATGATAAAACTCATCAATCTTCATCTCAGAAATTTAGACAATTTATTTTTAATGGCATTCCACTAACAAAAATTCTGTTGTAATAAACTGTTTATTATTTTGAAAAGTATTATACAGATTCTATGTAGAGTAAAGCATAGTTGATTTGCTCTTATCCACATGGTCTTTTATTTTGAACTTGTCCTGTGCCTAGAAAAGTAGCTTATGCACAGGGCTTGGTCCTCTCTACATACTTCCTCTCAAATAAGTCTCATTGTGTGTATATTCTGAAAATATTTCTTTGAATGACGCATCATGTTTTCTTGCTATGATGATACAAAATTATGCCTTCATCTCAATTTCTGTGTCTGTACACTTTTTGAACACTGAAGTGTGTAATACCAAATAAAAATGTAACATCCACTGAAACTTGAACTCACATTCCACACCTCAGGAGTACACCTTTTCAGGACATTGCTATAGCCACTTCTTTCCAATTCCCAATGTAGCCCAATTGATGAGGCTTATAATACACCAACTGCATCCTATGCAAATGGGTAATACCCCTTCCAGAGTGTCCTGGGTATAACACTAAACTGCATTTGATGTTGAGGTTCCACTTGTAGAGCTCAGGGAAATGTGGAGTACACCTTCTTTGGCATTTCTCCCAGGTCCACTCTGATCCAGAGTGGTAGTATTTGTTAATGTCCATCTATGGGTCAAATAGATGTTTTTAATTATTTATATTAGATAGAAATACTTGATATCAAATAACTGTGCTAGTTGTATTAAGAATAGTTAATTGAAGCTATAAGTGTTTTCTAAGGATTACATTAGTTACTTGCGACTTATAATTGTTTGCAAATTATTTGTGTTAGATAGGAATACTTGGAAACATAACAATGTACAAATGTATTATCAATAGAAATTGTTACTTGAAACCATATGATTGTGTATTAGTCATTAGTATTGGCAAGGAATACTTGAAACCATACAACTGTATGCAAATTATTTGTATGAGACAGTCATCATCATCATCATCATGTTGCACCACTAGTGCAGATTTTCCTGTCTCTAAACCGTCACCCGTCTCTATCCTCCATTGCTCCTGGTAGGTCTTCAGTGCTACATCCTGTATTGGCACAGGTTCTAGCTGGTTGTTCTGCCTTTGCTTGTCCATGTAAGGGGGTCAATAGGTATATGTCACTTATGAGTTCATCCCTACTTCTCCAGCACTGTCCTGCATGTCTGGTTCTTCTAACTTGCATAGCTTTTATGATGGGTGGTAAGTGGCCGTACATCTGCTGCTTTGTTGGGTGCTGCCTCCAGGACTTATTTAATATTGTTCACAGCATTCTTTTGTTATACAAAGTATTACTAGCTAATACAACATATAACAGTGTGCACACACACACATGAACCTAGACAAATAAAATTGTATCTTTCTAAAAAGTGTAATGAAGCATAGAAAATATTATTATGATTGCAATCAAACATTTAGAAATGAATCAAATTTTATCAATAAATAACCTAAAAAGAGTTGATATGCCATTAAACATATAAACCAAACCAATTCCCAAAGCTGATTTTGTTTAACAACCGAATAATAGTAATCTTAGGATATTTATATTTGTTTTATTACAAGTTTCTTTGCAACTTGTTTGCTTTAATCAAAGGATAACCTGAAGGCTCCCTTTTCGATAGCTACTACACCAAGGTGTAGGGGAGGGCACAACTCCTTTCCCTGGATTGCTCCACTTTACCGTTGATCCGTAACTTATTATGCTGAGTGTTAAGCAAGGAAGCATCAAGTACCATTTTTAAAGTCTTTGGTATGACTCGACCTGGGATTGAACCCAAGTGTCCTGGGCCATTGGCGAACATCTAACCATCATGCCAATGTCCGGCAGTCATACCACTCTTTAGCAATCAGAGATTTTAATTTTGCTGATGATGTTGATATTATAGTTGAGAAAATAGAGCAAATATAGATGATACTTTCACATTTAGAGTACTGGTTGGATTGCATCTTAGTATTGATAAAACAAAAGCTATGGCATGCAATGTGTTTTAACCTAGTACTGGTACTGTAGCATTCATTGACTACTCTGCAGAGGGGTAAGACCCCCATGCCAATGAGAGTCCTGGATTTGACACTAAACAATCTGATGGTGAGGTTCCTGTAATGCTGGAGCTTTGGGGAAAGCAGAGTATCTCTTCACAGCCATCACTCCCAGGTCTACTCTGGTCTGGAGTGGTAGCATCTGATAGGATCCTATCTATGGTTCAAAGAGAATAGTTTGACATTTAAACTGAATGCAAACAAATGACTTATTTGAAATAAAACTGTTTGATCATTTAACTGTGTGTAAACAAATGACTGATGTTAGTGATACATAGCAATACTTGGAACCATTTCACTTTGACTCATGCTAAATTGAATTGTTTGAAATAGAACCATTTGATCATTGAACTATGTGGAAACAAATGACTAATGTATGCTAAATTAAATTGTTAGAAGTAGAACTGTTTAATCATTTAACTGTGTGTAAACAAATGACTGATCATTGATTGAATTGTTAGTGATACATAGCAATACTTAGAACCACTTATCTTTGTTGATTTACACTAAATTGAATTGTTTGAAATAGAACTGTTTGATACATAGCAATACTTGGAACCATTTAACTTTGATTTAAGCTAAACTGAATTGTTCGAAATAGAACTGTTTGTCAACAAATGACTGATGTTAGTGAGACATAGCAATGCTTGGAACTACTTTGTTGACTTATATTCACAAATCACATATAGCTTATATATATGTATAAAGAGAATTTGGCATAAAATAACCAACAATAGTTGATATGCCATAAAACCAAACCAAACCAAATCATATATATTTGATATATATGTATCAAGAGAATTTGGCATTAAATAACCTCCAATGGTTGATATGCCATAAAACCAACCCAAACCAAATCAAACAATGTGGTTCCAGCAAGGCAGCTGAATTGAAGAAATGATTAACTTGTCAAATGATCCAGTCATTTTTAACACCTAGTATCTTGGATCAGCAATCTTCAGAAGATTTTAGATTTTAAAAGCTATGCAATAATCTGCAACATATATGGGAATCTCACCTGAACAGGGTAATAAAACATTGCCTATTCTTACAACATTTCAAACTGCTGCTGTATAGGAAAACCACCTAAATTATCAACAAAGCAATGAAATTTTTGCTTAGCCAAATGGGCACATTGATGTCATAAATGGTTAAGAATATCTTTGGGAAAGACAAGGTGATCAACGAAGAACCAAATAGAAGCTTCTAAAAAGTATCAGCAAAGTTTATAGAAAAATGTATGAAACTTACTTGACTCTATATGCAGCAGCTAGTAAAAGAGATTTCAAAATTAGTGTAACCAACCCAAGCGGAAAGCAGCTGTCAATCACCAAACATAAACTATCTCATAGAAGACATCATGGATTTAGTGCTCGATTAAATGTTGTTTTAAATTTACAGCGGACATAATACGAATAGAAAGATGATTGTTCATTGTATATTAGGAGCTCTTGGTATATGGCATAGGAGCCAAGTGGAAAGCAACTGAAAAGTTTTGGGAACCACTGTTTTTAAATGTCCATAAAGAAAAAATGACTAATATCTACAATTGTAAGGACTAGTGAGCACCATATTTGCTCGTGCAAAGACTTTAGATAGGTATGACCATGGACTTAGCTCAGTTAGTATTTTTGGTTTGTTAATCAACTTAGCTCATCAGTTCTCCCTGTGACAACTTTAATAATTGACTAATATCCACTACTGTGAGGACTTGTGATCATCACATTTTCATGTGTAAAGACTGGTATGATCAAGGACTTAGTACTAAATTAGTTATTGATTTAAATTTACAGTGGACCTAATACCAATAAAGAGGTGCATATTAATTGTATATCTGAGTTGTGGGGTGGCCTGGGAGCCAAATGGGTAACAACGTAAGAATATTTGGGAACCATTGTTCTAAGATATCAAGATAATTCTCTCAAGAATTATCTTTCTTAATGTCAGGTCTTTTAAAAGCACCACTTTCTGCCGTATAATGATGTTGAGCAGCAAAGAGTTTGTTCACTATTTGGATAGGTGACCACTTGGGAACAGTAGGTAAGATAAGAAATCTGAGACCAAAGTACCAGACTTAGAGGCAAGCTGAGTAAATTTTTATTTTAACTGATGGTCACATTTGATTCAAAGCACTGATTTTCATTAGATTAATGAAGTTAAACAGAGGAGCTTGATTAGTCGTTACATGGGTAACCACTAAGGAAAGCAGATGTCTAAAGCCTGTGCTTCAAACTAAGAAAAGGATTGTAAATTCTAAAAAAAGATTTTTTTTTTTTTGTGAATCATTTAAATTTTTTTTTTTAAATTATTAAAACTAAATAAATTGGGACTTGTCAAATTTCTAAAAGTTGTTGTTCTTTTTTATACTGAACAATTACTTTATATTCCTTTTCATAGCCTTAAATCTGAATGCATTTCCTAACTGTAGACCCTTTGATTTTTTAAACTGCTGTCTTCTTTGAAATGTTATCAGTATTAATAGGATATCTAAGAAAATATATGTTGTTTTTTTGGTTGTTGATTTTTTTTTTTAATGAAAACAAAATTTTACAGTGTGTTTGCGCTACTGTCTTCTTTTGAAGAAATATGTTGGGAAAGTCTAGACAGACTTGAAGGAAAACAGTGACATTTTTTATGTTCTACTTCCAAAATAAAAAAAATAAAGAAATAAATAGGTGTAGCTCTAATCTCTCTGTCAAATATGATTCAGTTCCATTTTTTCTTTTTTTTTTTCTTTTAATCGGAAATTCCAACATCAATTTCTGCTGAATTCTTTGACTTGTGTTTGTAAATATCCTCAAATAAGTGGCAAAGAAAATTACATTTCTGCTTCTACAAAGAATATTTTTGGTTCATTTCTATCAATTGCCTGTAGCAATTTCATGAGTCGGACAAGATTATAAAAATCCAGAACTCATAAGCAAAAAGCTGTTTTCTTTTTTTGTTATTGTTGTTCAGGAATTAAAAAAAAATATTTCCTCAATCTCTAACAACATTAGTAGAAATTTTGCTGTCATCCTAAATCCACATATACAAAAGAGTGCAAAAAAATTCTCCGTCCAACCAAGATAGGAATAATCTTGAGTCTGGAAATGTTGATGTTCTGCATATTCATTCCATCATTCAATATATATTGTTTCTTAATATTATGTAATGTTTAAAAAAAATAATTTGATGAAAATTTTTAAAAGATTACTTTTATTTTTGAAAGCCAAGAACTTTACTGCACCTCTTCATAAGATTTGTAAATTTTGAGTTGAAAGAAGTGGATAATTTCTTTTTCCAGCAAGATTTGCAGAAAATGTACCAAATTCTGTTAGCAAATACAAATGTAAAAAAAAAAGAGAGAAAACAATAAAAAAAAAAATTGTCCCTTTTTTTGCTGGGCAAAGAGCCATTTATTGTCCCCCTTTTTTCATACATGAAAATATACAAAATGCTACAAGCAAATTTAATTGTATAAAAAAAAATTAAATATGAAAGTAGGATGTATTTATCTGAGTTAATTTAATAGGGCTGCAAAATCAATTTTCCCAAGTTTCTTAAAAATTGCAGCTTTAGACAAAAGTGTGGTGGAAGTTTCTTTTTCCAACAAGTTTTACAGAAAATATTCAAAATGCTACCCATTTTGAATAACACAAATAAATCTTTTGAATTGCTCAAATAAATCTTTAAAAAAATATTAAGAAAACTATCATCTCCTTCATGGTTGCACCAAGAACTTTTCTTCTTCCCTTCTTCTTCCATACATGATTTACAGAAAATAAACAAAATACTGTTAGTGAATACAAATTATCTTTTTTAAATATTGATATTAAATGTAAGAAAAAAATACTGAGATAAGAGGTATTTATCTGAATCAGTCAGTTTAATGGCTGCAAAGTCATTTTTCCCAAGCATCTTAGAAATTTCTGCCTTAGAGTAAAGTGTTGTGGAAGGTTGCTTTTTTTTGTATACTTTTTATTCTTTTAAAAGTAGATATGGAAAGTACAGTGTTTACAAAAGAAAATCTCAATTACCAAAATTTATGAAAAATACTATTTGAGACATTTACACACGACAGACAGCTTTAGAGCGAAATAAGTAAAGTTGGCAACCTTACTCGAGGGTGACATGGAAGCTCCTTTTCAATAGCTACTACACTACTTGGTGTAGGGAAGGGCACTACTCAATTCCCTGGATTGCTCCTCTTTACCCTTGATCCTTACCTTATAATGCTGAGTATTAAGCAAGGCAGCATCAAGTACCATTTTTTGAGTCTTTTGTATGACTCGACCTGGGATTGAACCCCAGTCTCCTGGATCATTGACGAACACTCTACTCATTAAGCCAATGGCCCAGACTGCAACTTACAGTGAATTCATCGGTGAAAATTAAACACCTCATAAACTCATCTTCACATACTGCAGCATTTCTTTTCAGAAATCACAAAGTATGGTTTTCTTTTTCATAACCATTTAGATTTTGCAAGAACTGCAATTTGTGAGGAATCACTTTTGACAATTTCCACAAAATTTTCCCCCAAATCTGATGTGAAATTGGAGGTAACTAGCATGAACATGCTCCAATTGTTCTTCAGCAACTGATGACTTTTCCAAGGCATTTATCTTTATATATGTTATGTCTTAATATAATTAAAGATACACATGAGATAATTGGTATTTATTCTTAGAATAAATGTACAAGTAAAGAAATACAGTATACATTAAATATCCAATTACTAGCTTTGGCTTAGTTTCTTAATGGACTTAGATCAGTCTATTCTGGTAGGGTTGGTTCCACTCAGCACAACAATATAAATATCCTGCTATTTCAAATTTCTTGGTGGATTGTCTAGTTGGTGGTGATTTCCCAAAATGCTTTCGCACAATTCAAGCACACAAAATGCCTTCTCAGCAGCAATAGATTTTTTTTATGACAAGCAATGATGATCTAATAAACACATATGTACACACACACACAGGGAGCAGTACTGGACTTTTAAGCTAAAGCTATAGTTTTGGGCCAAACACATCAGGGCCTCATTTTTTAAAATGTATTTGTATTTCATAATTAGTTTTTATTCTTTTACTATAAGTAAAATAAAGTTGGTGACCGTAGTCAAGGATGACCTGAAGCTCCCTTTTCATTAGCTACTACACTGAGGTGTAGGGGAGAGCACAACTCCTATTCCTGGATTGCTCCACTTTACCCTTGATACATACCTGATAATGCTGAGTGCTAAGCAAGACAGCATCAAGTATTATTTTTTAAGTCTTTGGTATGACTCAACCAGAGATTGAACCCTGGTCTCCTGGGCCATTGGCGAACACTCTACCCACTAGGCCAATGGGCATGGTTCTTTTACTATAATTAATTGAAAATTATATATATAATTTTTTTTTCTTTTATCATTAACATGAATATAGAAAATAATTTTTTTCCCCAAATTTTTTTAGAGAAGGACCTAAAATTTCATATAGCTGAAGGCCTCGGCAGGTGTACGTCTGGCTCTGACCGAGAGAAAGTACAATTGATAGAGATAGATACATATTGTATTATGAAAGGAAGGTGCTGAAAAGTTCTCATCCCTGGTAATACATTTCAAGTGTTTCTTGACAAAATTGTGAGTGTCATTATTTTAAATAGATTCTTTTTAACAATTTTTTGAGATATTTCTTTTCTTGCTACCTTATAAAGAAGGATTTTTTAAAATAGTTAATACCGATATGGGAGTACCTTTATGATATAATTTCAGTCTCCACATGTTCACTATCTTTGTCAACACACTTTTGAAATCTCTTGACTGTGATTAAAAAATATGTTTGCATTTCTATGAGAGTATCTTTATTTAAAAAAAGCATAACTGATATTAGAGAGACCACCTGGGAAAGATTCCAATAATGTCTTGACAGGGATGGGGAACAGGTGGAAATACTTCATCATCATCATCATCATATCGTGCTGGTAGCACGGATATCCCTGACCCTCTCTCGCCACTCCTCCCTATCGTTCATCGGCCTAGGTAGGTCTTCAGGACAACAGCCTGTATCCTCACATAGCTGCTGAATGTACGTTCGAGCTGGTCGTCCTGCTTTTGCACGGCCATGTGTGGGGATCCATAAGAGTACATCTCTTATGAGTTCATCTCTGCTTCTCCAGCAGTGTCCTGCATGTCTGGTTCGTCTAACTTGAATAGTTTTCGTGATAGGGGGCAGGTGGCCGTACAGTTGGTGTCTTGTGGGGTGTTGCTGCCAGGACTTGTTCAGGATTGCATGCAGCATTCTTGTGTAATTGCCATCCAGTTTCTTCTCCAGCCGTTTTGTTAGCGTCCATGTAGTGCATCCATATAGCAGTATCAATGTGACCGCTGCCTGGAAGAAGCTGCGTTTCATTTTATCGGTTAGGTCTGATTTCCATATAATCGATAGCCTATTGATAGTTGTCCATGCTTTCATTAGCCTCGTTTCGATGTCCTTTTCGGTTGATTCGATGCTGCTTCCTAGGTACGTGAATTTGTCTACTAGTTTAAGTGGGGTTCCTTCTAGAGTGGAGATGTCCCCCGTTTGGTTATAGCACATATATTCCGTTTTGTGTGCATTAACATAGAGGCCTATGCTTGCTGCTGCTCGTTCCAAACTATACCTGACCAAGCCGAAACTCTTCTGGAAATACTTAAATCATTATATCATAATGGAACTCCCCCCAAAAATTAACATTTTTTTCAACACCCTATTTTTTTTTTTTTTAAACTTTAAAGACTTTTTATAGTTCACAGAAAGAAAAAACTTTTAGGTTAAAATTTATATTAAAATATCCCAACAAATTTATGTGTATATATATATATATATATAACCGGACATTAGCATAATAGTTAGATTGTTTGCCAATGGCCTGGGAGACCTGGGTTCAATCCCAGGTTGAGTCATACCAAAGACTCAATAAATGGTACTTGATGCTACCTTACTTAACACTCAGCATTATAAGGTAAGGATCAAGGGTAAAGTGGAGCAATCCAGAGAAAGGAGTAGCACCCTCCCCTAAACCTTGGTGTAGTAGCTGTCAAAAAGGGAGCTTTTGGGTCACTCTCAACTACGGTCGTCAACTTTACTTATATATATATATAGAATATTCTAAAATATACAAATATGAATGAGGTATTTTCTCATTTACTTATACCATAAAAAATATTTAAATGATTTTGTCATTACATCATACTTATACCAAAAAGCATTGAATTGCTTTTCATTTTCTAATTCCTGTCCCATATCTCCTGAATATGAAACTGAAGTGAAAATGAGTTAAGAATTAAAATAATTTTTTATTTTAGCTTGAAGATACGAAATTTAAGGATATCTTTCAATTTCTGTGAGATAATTTTTCTCCGAAGAAAGAAACTTAATAGCATATTTAGATGTATTTAAATAATTTATACTAGCAAAAATATGCAACCTCTGTGCACAAGAATTTAAGTTTTTATATAATAGAATATAATAGAATATTAAATCAAACTAAAAAAAAACCCTAAATAAGAACACTTAAAAAGATTACACTTATTTTTATTTATTTCTCTTTAAAAATGTACATAGAATTGCTTTATGTGTAAGTAAATATTTTAAAAAATATCAATAAAATAAAAAGTAGGATTCAATATTATTTAAATTCAAATTATTATAATAAACTCATTTGAAACGGAGAACATATAATCAAAGAATAGAACAGTTTGAATGCTAGGTCATCCCACAACTCCCTGCTTTCAGTGCTAAATTTTTCTAATATAACTAAATTAGACAATAAAGAAAACAATTAGAGTTATTTCTTTTTGTTAATGGATTTCTTTTAAGATTTAGTGATGGAATTTCTGCTCATATTTATCAAAATAAAAACCAAACAATTAGAAATCCATAATACCAAGCAAATATTTATAAAAATCAAATTTTTAAGATGTCAGACCAGACTGATAAAAGTTTCTTTCAAGCAGTGGTTGTGTCGATACTACTGTATGGATGCACTACATGGACACACTAACTAAATGTATGAAGAAATTGCTTGATGGCAACTACATAAGAATGCTGCGAGCAATATTGAACAAGTCCTGGAGGCAGCACCCCACAAAACAGCAGCTGTATAGCCACTTACCTCCTATCACATAAACCATCCAAATTAGAAGAACTAGACATGCAGGACGCTGCTGGAGAAGTAAGGATGAACTCATAAGTGATGTGTTCCTGTGGACCTCCTCTCATGGACAAGCAAAGGTTGGTCAACCAGCTAGAACCGATCTACAGCAGCTCTGAGCCGATACAGGGTGTAGCCTGGAAGACTTGCTGGGAGTGATGGACAATAGAGACAGGTGGCGAGAGAAAATCAGGGAAATCCATGCTAGCTACACGACATTATTATTATATATATATATATATATATATATATATATATACTTAAAATTTAATGCTAAAAGCATTTTCAATCAACAGTGCTGCTCGCAGCGCCAAGAGAAAAATTTGGGGTATGTATCTATAGTTGATGTTTAGACAGCCTCATCGGTGCAGTTGTATAACTGGATGTGCAGGGTGCATGTTTATCATGTGCGCAAACACCTCCCAGTCAATTCTGAACTTTCAGAATAGTTGTGATGACATCCCTGAATGGAGCTGAGTAAGTTTGACTGCAGGGGCCTTCGTGTAGCTGTCTGATGTTAAAGGCTGCTCCTTTGCTAGCTCAAGGATGGCTACAGCATGTCCCATGGTTGTGACACCTAGTTCTTTGAGGACTTCCTGGTCTATCATAGTGAGGCTATCCTTGGTAATGCTTTCCTCCACAAAAAGTTTTAGCATGAGTCCTGGCAGAGTCAGCTGGAATGCCAATTTTGGTTAGTAGCTCTTGCCAATCATCAGATCCAGTTCACAGTGCCATGATGAATATTGGTTGACTTGAACGTGGTCTGACACACAAGTAGAAACATCCCATTGCCATTTACTGGATGAAAATATGGGTGAATAGACACCACTCATGCAAATGTGTTAAGCAGGTCATCCTGGCACCACAGAACAACCCACCTGCTGCATTAGGTGCTTTCCTATAAAATGAGGTAAGCTTAGTTGGCTCGCCTTTACCAAGAAGATTCAAGAAGGCAGCCATTTGACTTTTATGTTATGTCACAATATATTCTATGTTATGTCACACTATATTTCAAATATAAAATAAGATAAAAAAAACAGCATGAAAACTCATGACTCAGAGTTTCACATTGTTAATCCTCAGGTGAGCTAGTATTCACATGTTGAGACATGCTTCTAATAACCTACAAACAGCAGCTTTGTGCCATAATGGGATGTAGCCCTAAACACCTGCCAGAAGCAATGAACGATGGAGAAGGGTGGCGAGAAAGTGTCAGGGATATCTGTGCTGATGGCGCGACATGATGATGATGATGCTAATTAGCCTTTCCATTTACACTATAAAGCAGTATTTGTTTGTGTATATAAATACTATTGCATGTTGTTAACATGTAGATGTAATCAACAGTAATAATAAATAAGAATATATTTTTTTAATAATTGAAACTTAAATAAAAAATAAAATCATGGTTTGGTTTGATGGCATATCAACCACTATATGTGATTTAATGCTTAATCTGTTTTTATTCATATAATCAGTTCTATGATAAATCTGAATTACCATGACCAGAAAATCAGGCAAGCACTGAGAGCTTAGGGAATTGTATTCATTGTCCATTTATATTTATATTTCTTGTATAGTTGTTTCTTAAGAGATTTTTGTACACTGCTATATATCAAGTATTCCTATCTAATACAAATAATTTGCACACAGTTGAATAGTCTTGATTATTCCTATCTAACACTAATGATTATATGGTTTCAATTAATTATTTCTATTAAATAATAGCCATTTGTTTGTATGCAATTACCTGGTTTCAAGCAAATAATAATAATAACCCTTAGTAAGCAATAAGAGCTTCAAGCAGCTATTCTTAATACAAATAATTTAGTAATATGATATCAAGTAACACAATCAAGTATGATTAATTTTTGAATAGATTTATTTTACCCTTGGATGCAACCAATCTAGATCAGAGTGGACCAGGAAGTAATGAAGGGGTACTACACACTCCCCAGATCTTCAGAACTGTAGCCTCGCCATCAGATGCACTTTAGTGTCAAACCCAGTCACCCTTCTTTTTTTTTTAGAGGGGGATCATATCCTTCTGCAGAGTATACAGTCAGTATATTCCAAGTCACACTGACAGAGCATAAGGATTTGTGGGTAATTCCCCTTTTGGTCAGAACAAGAATTTTAACAATATTTTGTACACATGGATTTGTGATGAGTGCAAATTTTGTACTTATGGATTTATGGTGAGTGCAAATTTTTTAAATATGGATTTATGATGAGTGTAAATTTTGTACTTATGGATTTGTGATGAGAGTAAATTTTGTACTTATGGATTTATGATGAGAGTAAATTTTGTACTCATAGATTTATGATGAGTGTGAATTTTTGTACTCATAGATTTATGATGAGGGTAAATTTTGCACTCATAGATTTATGATGAGTGTAAATTTTGTACTCATAGATTTATGATGAGTGTGAATTTTTGTACTCATAGATTTATGATGAGTGTAAATTTTGTACTCATAGATTTATGATGAGTGTAAATTTTGTACTCATAGATTTATGATGAGTGTAAATTTTGTACTCATAGATTTATGATGAGTGTGAATTTTTGTACTCATAGATTTATGATGAGGGTAAATTTTGTACTCATAGATTTATGATGAGTGTGAATTTTTGTACTCATAGATTTATGATGAGTGTAAATTTTGTACTCATAGATTTATGATGAGTGTGAATTTTTGTACTCATAGATTTATGATGAGTGTAAATTTTGTACTCATAGATTTATGATGAGTGTGAATTTTTGTACTCATAGATTTATGATGAGTGTAAATTTTGTACTCATAGATTTATGATGAGTGTAAATTTTGTACTCATAGATTTATGATGAGTGTGAATTTTGTACTCATAGATTTATGATGAGTGTAAATTTTGTACTCATAGATTTATGATGAGGGTAAATTTTGCACTCATAGATTTATGATGAGTGTAAATTTTGTACTCATAGATTTATGATGAGGGTAAATTTTGTACTCATAGATTTATGATGAGTGTGAATTTTGTACTCATAGATTTATGATGAGTGTGAATTTTGTACTCATAGATTTATGATGAGTGTAAATTTTGTACTCATAGATTTATGATGAGGGTAAATTTTGCACTCATAGATTTATGATGAGTGTAAATTTTGTACTCATAGATTTATGATGAGGGTAAATTTTGTACTCATAGATTTATGATGAGTGTGAATTTTGTACTCATAGATTTATGATGAGGGTAAATTTTAAACAATGCTGTCTGAGATTAAAAAAATTTCATGAAAAAAATTCAGTTCTTTCTTTGCTCAAAATTAACTTTTAAAAACAAAAGACAACTGTTTAATATATCTAAATCATTTAGAAATTATTTTGTTATTTTAAACATTTTTTTTAACTTTAAAATTTTTGTGGGGCAAATCTAAATATTTTTCTTGTAATTTTTACTTTTTTTTACTATGTCATACTCATATAATTTTTCTTTTCATTTTCAGGTAAGTCAAAATATTTTGGATACCTATAATCAAGATATTTGGATCAAAAGAAAACAATGATGAGGTAAAAAAATGTATCTTTTTTTCTTAAAAAGCCTTTTTTCTCTTTTATATGTAAATATTTTTAGATTTTAGTAACACTAGCCAAAATGAAAGAAAAACTAATGGAGTAGGAAGAGTGGGTAGTTGGATAGTTGGACTACCTTGAAAAGTAGCATTAAAAACCCTGGCTTTTACCAGGGCTAGAACTCTGATCACAGACCTGGGAAGGAAATGCGCAACTATCTCAGGAATGAAGTAGGTTTATATGCTGATTTTTTTCAGGAAATGTTTTCTAATACATCTTTTTAAAACAAAAGATTAGTAAAAACATAAGTTTACTTGTTTTTATTTTTTTTAAGGAATTTTCCTTTTTAGTTTTAAACCTTAAATTGATAATTTGTGTAAATATTCAATGTCTTTTTCATCACACTTTTTGGATTGAGACTTAAGTAAAAGATATATCTGACTTCGAACCACTATTTTGTCAGTGTTGTGCATTGGGGTTCACCAGTACATTTTATTTATTCAAAACATTTATTTTCCCTACATTGACAAAAGAATTTATTTTCAATGAATAAACATTAAATGATAAAGAATGAAAGTTAGGTTATGACCGTTTTTCATATCTTCTGCATACTGTTTAATATATAAATGTCAATGTCTTTACTTACAGTTAGTTTGCTTGATTGTAAGAGGTGAGTGTAGAATCACATTGTCTTGATAGTGTGTAAAATGGATGTTCAACTATAGGAAAATAATAAACTGACCTTGAATGAAATTGCTGTTGGCTGAAGTTTATGTTAAGATTTGCATTGAAAAAGACAAAATGTATTTTTAACTTTTCTTATATTTTAATAGAATAGAAGATTCTAGATACAAAATTCATTCAGCCTCTCTTCTGGATGATTAAGAAGATGGAAGAAATTACTAGCCAAAATTAAATAATCAGATCAACTTGATTTAATCAGCTCCAGCATCATTCATTTACTGGAATTGGTTTTCCGATTATTGATGAAATCTTCATTTCTTATTTGTACTGAAAAAGTACTGCTGATCCATGTGAGCATAATGATAGTTGCCAAGGCTTAAAATATATAGTCTGTATCCCTTGCAAAAGGGTAAGACTTCCCCATCTAAAGCAATATCCTGTGTATGACACTAAACTGGTGGTGAGGCTCCAGTTTTGGAGAACTGGGTAGTATAGAATACCTCTTTTATTGTCATTACTCTCAGATGAGCTCTGACAGAGAAATAGCACCTGTTAGGATCTGATAAACAGTTCAAATAGATCTGTTTTTTAATTATTCATATGGGATAGGAATACTTGATACCATATAACTGGGTAAATTATTTGTATTAGACAAGAATACTTGATGTCATAAAAGAGAAGTCCCTGTAGTGTAATGGCTAAAGTGTTGGATTGTGACTTCAAAGTAAGTAAATTTGAACTTCAGTCATGCTATTACATTC
Organism: Sepioteuthis lessoniana; assembly: GCA_963585895.1. Lineage (NCBI taxonomy): Eukaryota > Metazoa > Mollusca > Cephalopoda > Myopsida > Loliginidae > Sepioteuthis > Sepioteuthis lessoniana. The sequence continues at coordinate 87,836,123 of OY757910.1, read as the reverse complement.
CCTTCAGACTAAAGCTTTTGGGAAAGGTATGAACCCCCTTATTCCACAAACTATGGGCTAACTAGTATCACTGCTGTTCTACAATAATAACAATGAAGTTTGGTAAGTTGTCAGAGTCAGCACCCAGCTGTGTAACAAGCTGAGCCAAATCTAAAACTGAACTCCAGAAGGAGAGTTATTTTATGACGTATTGGAGTTGTTCTATTGTGTGTACTTGGACAAGTCCATTCCCTAGGCCATTATTGGCTGCTGGTCTATGAGTGGATGAGTTTTTGTATAAATACCAGCTTCAGTTTAATAGTAGCCAAGGGTCTGTATTTCATTCAGTCCTTGCCCACTGGACTGGGATGTATTTCAGCCAATCGTGTATCCTGATACACAGATCAGGTCAGGTGAGTCTTGGCTTTGATTGCAGTCAGTTGAGGCTGTCTGATATATTTTTTAGGAAATCGGCATTCATATCATGTGTGCTAAGACCAGCTCTCCTTGAGCCTCAGACTCTAACTCTCTCAGAGGGAGCTAGGTTTATCGCTTGGCACCTGAGGCACCTCTCTTGAGGGGAATGCTGATAGGGCCCAAAGCATTTTGGGGAATGCCAAGCATGTCTGAGCTATGGACCTGCACCCAGGCCCAGCTTAAAAAAGGCCCTGTGCCTCACTCATGTGTAGGTAGGGCACTCGACAAATATCAGGGTCTGTATTGAGTTACAGCCTGTTTTATTTTTGTCTGCTAACTAGACTCTAGTTGGAATACCTAGCCCAGGTAAGTGTCATTGTTATTATTCTACAATGACTTTCACATTAAATAACCCACAAAGCTTGATATACCATTAAACAAAGAAACTAAACCAAACCTTGATGTCATAACAAACAAATGATTACAGATGATTGTAAAAAATGTTATGGAACATTGAATATATTGTGATGATTGTAATCAAATATGTACAAATGAATCAAATGTCGGCATTAAATAAACCATAAAGGGTTGATATGTCATTAATATACTATTAAATGAATAAACCTATTATATAGTATTGTGTAGCAACCACAACACATCAGTGATGGAGATGGGGTTTCTTTAGCAAATAATTTTTCATGAGGTTGAGTTGCCAGCTCCATGCTCCCTGGTTTTATATCTAGAGGTTTTCTTTTTCCTAGATGTTGAATTGAGCATATTAGTGTACTATTGTATTTACAACAACAACTGACTTGTTAAGTATAACTAAATTTGTAAATAAAGCAATTGGTATTTATAGCACTCTAGATTATTCTATTCTTGTATATGGGTGATCTCATTCCTTGAGTCCTGATTAGCTATTGGTCTCAGTGTGGATGTAGTGCTAGTTAAATATCCATCATTCTGCCTTATGCTCACAGCAATGCTGGAACTGTATTGAGTTACAACCTGCTCCCTTGTTTGCCAACTGGACGCAAGTTGGAATCCCACCGCAATGGTGAGTGTCATATTGCTTGTACTATATCAGGTGGATAACTTCTCCATGAGACTAGTTTTACAACTACAAGGTTAAAGAGTCAGTCTGTGCTCTACTTTTTACCCCTAACTGGAAGAAGAAGAAAAAGGAGAAATGGATTTATGTATTTCTTATGGGCATTAGCATAAAATGAAGCACAAACAGCCTCAGCTGTAATGTTAGTTCATTGAGTTATGCTACTTGTGCCCCTGCTAAAAAACACATACTGCAACTCCACATCAGAGTGAACATAGGAATAATGACAATAAAGAGGTAACTCCACACTTTTCAGACTTCCAGAGCAGGAGCCTCAGAGAGTCATTCCTACGACAGCATTCAAGTGTGTGCACCTATGTGTACATGTGAACATAGCAAATAAAATTATGTCAGTTTTGTCGGTAAGTTATCATTTATAACATTAATTTTTACACCCCACTGCATCCATCTTATATCTTAGCCACCATAATATGAGATAACTGACTTGTATATCCAGTTTTCAAAATTGATATAATACAATTACTGTAATAAAATTGTTGCAAATTGTTTTGTTATTCGTTTCTAATCAGGTATTTTGGGATCTTTATAGATAAGCTATTGTTTTGTTGATAGCTTTTATAATCAAATTGTTTAGCTATTCAAATAAAGCCATTTTCTGCCCTGAAACTGATAATGGCTTTGAGCTTTTTTATTCCTACTTGTTGAGTAAAGGGAAATAAACTATGTTGAGATTTTGTTTAATCAGTATATTTTGAAAACCTAGAAAAGTTGCATAAACATATGCATAACTCTAGAAAGTACAAGAAAAGTCTACTATGTAATAAATTTCAATGACTACCAAAACAAAAGACAGTAGATAAAATGAAGATATATACTGTAATTATTGATGTATAACATGCAAAACTAACTTAGAAGAATGAAATTCTGAAAAAAAAATTGCCCAATCAGCTGGGCCTACAGAATACACAGACTGTATCTCTGCAGATTGGTAAGACTCTCCTGAATGTCCCGAATACAACACTAAACTATCTGATGATTAGTCTTCAGTAATACTGGAACTTTGGATAACATGGAGTACCCCGTCATTGCCATTGCTCCTAGAGCCACTCTTGCCCAGAGTGGTAACACCTGAAAAGGTCCTTGCTATGGGTCAAATAGAACTGTTTGACATTTAAACGGTGTACTTTGAGATAGAACTGTTTTTACATTTAGCTGTGTGAAAAAGAATTGTTTATTTTAGCTGAATGGAATTGTTTGAAATGGAATGTTAACATTTAAACTGTACTTTTGCAAAACTGAATTGTTTCAAATAGAACTGTTTTTACATTTAACTGTGAGTAAACAAGAAACTGTGTACTTTTCAAAACTGAATTGTTTAAAATAGAACTGTTTTTTACATTAAACTGTGTACTTATGCTAAACTGAATTGTTTGAAATAGAACTATTTTTACATCAAACTGTTTATTTGTATTAGATAAAAAATAAGTGAAACCATTTAATGGTGTAAAAAAGATGAGATTGGATTTGTCTGGAAATATTAATCATATATGTAATATCTATGCTTAAAAAGAACTTGGGATTAAATAACTAACAATGGTTGATATGCCATAAAACCAAACCAGAACAAACATGGAAAAAATTCTCATGAATATTATGCACTGACTTTTTAGAACTTATTGCAGTTAAATATAGCATTTGTTCAACTTTTTAATAGTTTGTACTGTCTAAAAATAAGAATCTATACAGTTTACATTATGTCATCATAAAATTGATACCATTTTTAGACCAAACAAAACAGACATGCTCATACAAAAATGGAACAAACTTATGGTGAAAAATAAGCTCGTGTTAGGAGAAACAAAATTATAAACAAAACACGAGTTTTTATTGTAGACATAATTTACTTTCAGCTATCCTGTCCCAAATATGGTGATGGATATGGTTAGAAAAAGTTAATTATATAGTTCTCATGAATTCTATGCACCTCTAATTTTTGCAATGAAAAATCTGAATATATATATATATATATCAACAGTAAATAAATAAAATTTTGAAATAGAAAACCAAATTTAAATCCAACAAGCCAGTTATCTATAGCTCTTCCATGTGAGAGAGATTTTAGCCATATGCATTTACCCAGACCTTCTACCATGGCCGAGGTGAGATATAAGGTCAATTTTTAAGGGAACAACAGCTTTATATTTCAGAGTTTTCCTTCTTTTAAACTGATTGCCTTATGAAGGCTAAAGTGCCCGATCTGTTCAACTATTTTACCCATAGCCAGCAGGTTATGTTAAATAATAGATTGACTAAATCTTTTATATATATATATATATTATATTCCCACCATATCCTGTTTGCAGCACCATGTTGGAATTCTATCGTAAGGCTCAGTAGCAATGAGTCAGTGCTCACATGCGTAATAATGAATTATGAGTTGAAGTGAGATTAAATAGACATTGGGATGTTCCACTATTCGAAGGTGGCCAAGTCCATTCTCTGAACAGTGATTGGTTGCTGGCCCAGTGAGTGGGTATATTAGTGTATATATATATATATATACCAGCTTGCTTCAGTCATGTTTTAGGTGTTATGGGTTCGGTATCGAGTTACCACCCATTCTACCTTTTGCTGGGGCCGCTGAGCCGGTAAGTGTTGTTATTCTTGTTTATTCTGCACGTTAGAACAGTGATTTCTTCAATGTATAACACCAAGAGATAGATTTGTGTCTTTCTTAATATGAAGTGAAATGTAAATAACCTCATCTAGGATTTGAAACTGGTTCACCAGGTACATTTTTGATAACAATAACTCTTATGTCATGTTTGCCTCCAGTCTTTTAGCTGTATTGTAGTTTAGCATGATAACTGGTAGAAATTGAGGAGCCCCTCCCAACCTCATTTTTGATTTGCTGTGCCTCTTTTCCTGAATGGAAATAACCCATTTGTATCCAGCAGTTATGAATACGATTCTAACATGAAACATTTTTGACAATTAAATCCCCACTGTGATTGCAAAAGTTTTTCTATAAATAACATAAATTCTGACATAGACAATTATATTCCCACCATATCATAAATGCAGGACAAACCTTCCTTGTCAATTCAACTATAAAACACTCCAAATAACTAAAAACTAACTGAAGTCCTCTAAGAAGTCAAATCTTGGGTGGTGGTTGGTACAAATGTTTTTGTCAAAAATTAGCTCAAAAATGTTTACACACTATAATTGTTACAATAAAAGGTAAATTCAAATAACAAAAATGAGAGTTGCCTATTTTTTTTTAATCTTATAAAATGAATAATTTTCTATGAAAAATTTAATAGAATTTTGTTGAGAAACATTTTTTAAATGGTGACATTTAAGGGAATTATCAGTTTAAACATTTCTGTGTTTTGTCTGAATTGTTAGTCCAGCACATCTGAACAATTTGAGTTTGGCCATAAAAAGTCAAGAAAATTTTTGTTGAAATATATTAAATTAGCATACAAAAACCTACAAAATACAGATTTTAGAAGTAGGGTTTCTATTTACAATGTAATTACTTAGTCTAAACAATTTCCCACTTACTAATACACATCTATACCCTTTGGCTTTATTTGCAAATATCAACTTTGAAGTGGTGAAACTTGGATCTTGATAGTTTTCTTTCACTCCTATTATCATGGATTTTATTCAGATCGTTTATCCTAAGTAAAAGTAAAGTTGGTGACTGTAGTCGAGGGTGACCCAAAGGCTCCCTTTTCTATAGCTACAACACCAAGGCTTAGGGGAGGGCACTACTCCTTTCCCTGGATTGCTCCACTTTACTCTTGATCTCCACCTTATAATGCAGGGTATTAAGCAAGGCAGCATCAAGTTGTTTATCCTAATTAAGCAATAATGCTAAGCAATTATCTAATTCAAATTGTTTAGCATAACTGGGCAATAAAGCTTCTTATTCATTATTCGAGACTGTAGTGAATAGAAAAATTAAAAGAAAATGAATAAAATAAAAGTAAGTCCAAAAGTGCAGAAGTTCTCAGAGCCCCCGACACAAAGTTGGAACAATGCATGCCTAAAAATAGACCTTAGTGCACATAAAACAAACTCTTTGAGCAGTGATCATTAGATTGGAAGTACCTTTTCTCAGCTGCTGCTGGTGAGGGAGCCATGTGCCCACTTATCAGCAAACTGGTTCCCTCTTCCACTAATAGCAGCCATATCAGCTAACAGCAGTCGATATTAAAAGCACCTAATAGATTTATCAACCCATGGCTAAAAACACCAAATTTGGACATATCCACCCTGAAAACAACTAGTGAATTTTGACACTTGATTTGGGAGAAATGATGGTTCTAAGTCAAGGAAGACATTTCTCACCACAGAGGAGTGAGGTGAAAACCCAAACAAAATAAAGTTGAAATATAAAAAATATCTCCTCTCTCTGCCTCTTTCCTTTTTCTTCCTTTGCAGCCTTCACAGACAAGAAGATACCAGCAAATTAAGATGGGATAATTCTTACCAACAGTCATATATCTAAAAACAAATAAAAAAAACAACCAACAACCAAATCTTCTAAAACCTCATAAGACCCATACTCAGTAAGCATTCCCTTACCTAATAAGAAATAAAAATTAATTCTATGCAAAAATACTTTCCTGCGTCCAGTAAGTATAAATACCGAATTTGGTAGCTCTACAAGAAGCCAGTTGTAATGGATAGAGAAACAAACTCTTTCTTAAGTAAATATTGGCAAGGATATATATCAAAGATTATAAAATCTATTTGCCTCACAGTTTTCAAAGATTTATAACAATGAGTGCTTTCAGATAAGTCTTATGTGAGATTGTACTGTCTTCTGACCTTTAATACTTTCACCCATGATTCTAGCTACTAGTTCATCAAGAAGAGTTAACACCTTCTGGAAGGTCAGAGAGTCTGTAGAAATTTAGGGCAACTCATGTCACTATCAGGTTATGCTGTGGACATATTGAGTATTTGTATGTAAAAGTTGGGAAAAGAATGACAAATGACAAGAGTGCTTTGGGTCCAGAATGTTGTCTATATGAAGCAAACTACGTAACTCTTATGAATATCGTACAATAAAGATGGACTGGTAAAGAACAAAATGCATGCAAACTGAATTTTCTCATTTTATTTTTGCTTCTTTTTACATCAGTTTCCTTTGAGGACACATTAGGTATTTGCTTGTAAAAGTTGGGAAAAGAATGACAAATGACAAGAGTGCTTTGGGTCCAGAATGTTGTCTATATGAAGCAAACTATGTATTTCTTATGATTATTTTACCATAAGAGTGGACTGGTAAAGAACAAAAAGTATGCAAACTGAATTTTATCATTTTATTTTTGTTGAGAGGAACACTAGTTTTTTTCTATTGTCTTCTTATAAATGAAAAATATAATTTAGTAAATAAGAATGCAACAAACTGTATTGAAAAAGTCCTGGAGGCAATACACTACAAAACAGTAGCTGTATGGCCACCTACCACCCATCACAAGAACCATCCAAATGGGACACTGCTGTAGAAGAAAGGACAAACTCATAAGCGATGTGCTCCAATGGACCACCTAACATGGATGACAGCTAGAACCTATCTACAGCAGCTCTGTGCTCATACAGGATGTAGCCTGGAAGACCTGCTGGGAGCAATGGATGATAGAGATGAGCGGCGAGAGAAAGTGCTTGTTGCACAACATGATTATATATATACATATATAATAATAAAACATATATTGCACTTGGTTCGACACAAACCCATAAAGTGATTTAGTGACAACCAGCACTGTTATAATATATATCTATATATACTTAAAATTTAATGCTAAAAGCATTTTCAATCTATGGTGCTTAATGCCTGAAAATGCAGAGTAATGTTACTATATATTTCAAAGATAAAATAAGATTAAAAAAAAACAGCATGAAAACTCATAACTCAGCGTTTCACATTGTTGATCCTCAGGTGAGCTAGTATTCAACACATGTTGAGACATGCTTCTAATTATGAGGTTCCAGTTCTGGAGATTTGAGGAGTTTGCAGTACCCCTTCATTGTTATTAATCCCAAGTTTACTCTGACTCTGAGTGAGAGTACCTGTAGGGTCCAAACTATGAGTTAAATTAATCTGTTTAAAAATTACTTATGTTTGATAGAACTGTATTAAAAAAAAACTTTTAAAAAATAACTTCATAGAAAATTAATATAAGATAAATGCAATTCTTTAACCTCTAGGTATCAAATAACCCTAGACATGCCATTAAACTCAATCAATCATTATTGAGTAGTTCAGTATTTCCTCTAGATTCTGTCTTCCTCTTGTGACTATCATCATCATATCGCACAGGTAGCACAGATATCCCTGGCCCTCTCTCGCCACTCCTCCCTATCGTTCATCGCCCTAGGTAGGTCTTCAGGACAACATCCCGTATCCTCACATAGCTGCTAAATGTATGTTCGTGCTGGTTGTCCGGTTTTTGCACAGCCATGTTTGGGGGTCCATAAGAGTACATCTCTTATGAGTTCGTCCCTGCTTCTCCAGCAGTGTCCTGCATGTCTGGTTCGTCTAACTTGAATAGTTTTCGTGATAGGGGGCAGGTGGCCGTACAGTTGGTGTCTTGTGGGGTGTTGCCGCCAGGACTTGTTCAAGATTGCACGCTGCATTCTTGTGTAATTGCTGTCTAGCTTCTTCTCCAGCTGTTTTGTTAGCGTCCATGTAGTGCAGCCATATAGCAGTATCGAAGTGACCGCTGCCTGGAAGAAACTGCATTTCATTTTATCGGTTAGGTCTGATTTCCATATAATCGATAGCCTATTGATAGCTGTCCATGCTTTCGTTAACCTCGTTTCGATGTCCTTTTCGGTTGATTCGACGCTGCTTCCTAGGTTAGTGAATTTGTCTACTAGTTTAAGAGGGGTTCCTTCTAGAGTGGAGATCTCCCCCCGTTTGATTATAGCACATATATTCCGTTTGCTAAATGTCTTCAGACCACCGACTTGTTCTGTCAGTGAGGCTTAGAATATTCTGATTGTTTACCCGGAAAAGGTGTAAAACCTAAAAAGGAGTATTCACAGTTTGAGACTAAACTACATCTGATAGTGAGGCAAGTTCCAGGCAGTAGAGAGTACGCCTTCATTACCATTAGTTCCAGGCCTTCTTTGATTCAGAGAGGTAGTACCTGCTAGGGACCTATCTATGAGTCAAATAGATCTGTTGAAAAATTATTTGGGTTCGAGAGGACCAGGTGCAAAAAAAAACTCTTAAGAAACAACTATACAAAAAATCTAAATATAAACACAATTTTCTAACCTCTTGGAATAAAATAACCCTTCTCAGGTTGATATGACATTAAAATCAATGAAACCATCAGACCATCTATGTTGATGAGGCGGTTGCATAGTATGAAGGCAAAGAAGACTTCCATTTCATTTTTTTGCAGAAAGTTTGACTGATACAAATTGCTTGATCACAGTAAGATTATCTGTAGAAATTTAAAAAAAAAAAAAAAAAAAAAAACAGAGTTTGTTTCAAATGTAACTGAAAGTCCAACTGCTGTAAGTGATAGATTTGCTCTTTTTGATATGACAGGTTTCTTCTGTCAACATATTTCTTTTATTTCTTGTACTCTTTTGACCAGCAATATTGTGGATGATAACTGACACTATCTCGATCAGTTGTCACAGCTCTAATCACTTTCCTCTTCTTAAAAGCTGATTTTATATTTTCTACTGCATTTTTGACGTTTCATTTGACTGGTTATGAGGAAAGTAAGATGCTTTTTACTTTACTTTACACAGTATTCAAAAGATTTGTCTTTCTAACCTTGTACTCTTTAACAAGTGATGCTAGTGGTAATTTTGTCTTTGATATCGAGCTGTATAATGTCATATTTGTCAAAGAGATAGGCCCTCCAAACCATTATTTCAGATATTCATTCATCAAATGCTCCATGGATTCAATTCTTTGTAAGTGATATTTCATATACCTGCAATGATGTTCTCTCTGTATTAGGAACTAAACCAAAATAAACCCCACACAAATTATCTTTACCAATGTGATCAGATTTATAAGCAAAGCATAAGCCATCTCTCAGTTGTTTTATCACATCTTTCCAGTGATGGCAATGAGTAAGCTTGCCCAGTTGGCTGGAACTGTAGAATACACCAACTGCACCTCTGCAAAGGGATAAGAATCCCCTCCCATGAGTGTCATGGATATGACACTAAACAATCTGATGGTGAGGTTGCAGTAATGCTAGAGCTTTTGGGAATGCAGATTACCCCTTTATTACCATCACTCCCAGGTCCACTCTGGCCTGGAGTGGTAGCACCTAATAGAGTCCTATCTATGGGTCAAAATTAACTAAACTGAGTTGCTTGAAATAGTACTGTTTTTGAAACTGTACTCATGTTAAACTGAATTGTTCAAAATAGAACTTTTTTGACATTCAACTGTGTGTAAACAAAAACTATACTCATACTAAACGAAATTGTTTGAATTAGAACTATTTGTCGAAACAGAATAGATTGAAATAGAAATGTTTTTGACAATTAAACTGTGTACTTATGCTAAACTGAATTGTTTGAAATAGAACTGATCACCGGCTCATTGGGCTAGTGGGTTGAGTGTTCACCAATGGTCCAGGAGACCTGGGTTCAATCCCAGGTCACGTCATACCAAATACTTTAAAAATGGTATTTGATACCTCCTTGCTTAACACTCAGCAATATAAGGTATGTATCAAGGCTAAAGTAGAGCAATCCAGTAGCTATTGAAGAGGGAGCCTTCTGGTCGTCCTCGATTATGGTTGCCAACTTTACTTTATTTGTATAAAAATTGATTTGGCTTTAAATAACCTACAAAGGTTGATATGCCAAAAAACCTAACCAAACAAACAATGAGTAAGAGTAGCAAAAGCAAATGCTTATTTCATGGATTGGAGGAATTTTGTTTACATAGATGGAGAACTTTATTTCTTGGACTGTTCCTTTTATAAAGGATAGATTGCAACATTTGCATGGCCAACTCAAAAGTCTTGCAGCCCAATCAGCCGGGGTTGGGTTGCTGTAGAATACATCAACTTCATCTCTGCATAGGGGTAAGACCCTCCCCTAATGAGTGTCCTAAGTATGATATTAAACAGCAGCTGATGGTGAGGCTCTAGTCCTGGTTGTTTGAATTTCACATTGTGCTAATACCTTTGGAAAAAGTGTGAATCTACAATTCTCTCTCTAACTATGGATAAATTGTAAAACAGACAGGGTCCCTTAGTCTGGGCAAAGCAACCAGTCTAGGAGAAAGAAATTTATACATTTAAACCAGCTTTATTCCAATTAAAAATTGACCTAGAGTTAATCAAACTAACTATACTTTGCTTAACAAATTGATCTTTTGTCACATGAGGAGAGGTTGATTAATACGTACCAATATATATATATATATATATATATATATATATAAAACCTGAATGAGCCACAAAGTTGTTGGAATTCATTCGTAATGCTCATTAGCAGTGAGTAAGTACTCATTTGCATAAAAGAGCAATTCTACAACTTAAGGTGAGATTATATGGATATTGGGGCATTCCATTGCTCTCAAGTGGCAAAGTCCATTCTCTGGACGATGATTGGTTGCTGGTTCAGTGAATGGGTATATTAGTGTATGTGTATACCCTGGCTTGTTACAGATTCTGTATTGGATTACTGCCCATTTTACATTTTGTCTACCAGCTGGGGCGGTTGACCCGGTAAGTGTTGTTCTTGTTCTTGTTGTTTATTCTGCATGTTAGGCTTGTGACTTCTACAAAAGTAACAAGAAGTATAAAAAGGAAGTTGACTAAAAAAAAGCAAGGAGGAGGTAAAGTTACACAATGCACATGTGCTATTCAGTTTGTATTCTTTTTTTTTTGTGTGTTTTGTTTTTTAACATGCATTATAAGTGAATTGTATATTATTAAAATCTGCATCTACTGCTTTAGTGGTGACAGAAAAACCATCAAGTGCCAACTAATAACAAAATCATCAATATTTATTGATGTTTATTTTTATTGCATACATGATTTAAATTTTTTCATATTTAGCCCTGGGCATAGTTCCAAAGAATTAGATATTTGTTATTGTATAAGCCATGAATATGATACATTGTTCTATCAAATATTAAAGTGTTCAGTTTTTGTTTTTCTTTAGATGAAATATTATCATTGATTTTTTTGATAAGTTTTTTTCCTTATACCTCTCACTTTTGTTAACTGAGTTGTAGATAAAATTTTCTGAAGTTGTTTGAATTTCTTAGATGAAACATTGTCAGTTTTTGACTAGTTTTCCATGCTGCTTACTTCAGGTTGTAGAATGTAAAACAACAAAATTTTGATGAGAGAAAAATTGTGAAAAATTTTTCGAAAAAAAATAAATACTTCAGAAGGATGTGTGTGAGTATAAAACAGACCGTATGAAATTTTTAATCATGAAATCAAAATTGGTTATTTTTAGCATAACTTTAATAAGCATGATTGATCTAATCATCAATTAAACGTCAGTTTTTAATCTTTACAATATATTAATAATATATGATATTTAAAATGTAAAATATCAATGATACAGCCTCTCATATCATGTTAAATTTATACATACATATATACATATCACACACGTATTGCACTCTCACACACATACACACACACACACACACACACATATATATATATATATATACATATGAGGATAACCATCATGCTAAAAGTGACTCCAATATATGTTGTGTATATATATATATATATATAAGCATACAATATATACTGGAGTCACTTTTAGCATAATGGTTATCTTTATATATATATATATATATATATATATATGTGTGAGAGTGCCATATGTGTGTGATATGTATATATGTATGTATAAATTTAACATGATATGAGAGGTTGTATTTTTAGCATAATGGTTATCCTCATAATAAAAGCAATTAGTAACCTGAGTTCAAATCCAAGATAAACCAGTCCAGGAAAAGAAAACTCTGACTTTAATCCAGCTTTACTCTACAAAAAATTGACCTTGTGTCACATCCTGCCCCTAGCAGAGGAGATAACTTAGTAAATATATATAATGACTATATATATATATATATATATATATATATTAATTTGTAGAGTGAGGTTTCAAAACCAGTTAGCTAGTCTTTTTCTTTTACATCTTTTATTTTCAATAATCATCACGTTGAAATAGTTTGGTCTTTTTTAAAATGATCACACATACACGCATATGTATATATAACAGGATCTTGCGCCATCTTCTCCTGGATTTAAAATTATTGCTGCGCAGGTGATACTTAAATTTTTTAAATAGGGAGTTACTTTATAAACCTCTTTTTAGCCCAGTCAAAAAGGGTCTGTAAAATATTCTGACTGCATCTCCGTAGAGGGGGTAAGACCCTCACAATGAGTGTCCTAGATATGATACCAAACTATCTGATGGAGGGGCCGTAGTCCTTTAGCTTTAGGGAATGTGGTGTACCTCTTCATTAACATTACTCCCAGGTCCACTCTGACTCAGAGTGGAAGCACCCTATTGGGTCCCATCTATGGGTCAAATAGAACTATTCAATCATTTACTCTACTTGAAACATTTTAAATGTGCATAAACAAATGATTAATGGTAAACAGAACATGAAACCATTTAATTATGTGCAAATGAATGAATAATGTTGAATAGAATTATTAGTGTTAAAAAACAATACTTGAAACCATCTGTGTGCAAACAAATGGTTCTGGCTCATTAAAAATGATGCTACTAATGAACTATTTGTTTTATAAATATATGTATAAACAGGATTTGGCATTAAATGACCTACTAGAGTAGATATTCCATAAAACACAACCAATTAACCAATATATATATATAACTGGTGGAAGATATATTTTTGAGAAGCAGCTGCATGCCATTTTAGTTACCAGATGTGAAATGGTGAACATCATGCAGTTCTCTTTAAAGCTTGTTTAAAAAATGCGGCCCCTATCTTTTCTCTATATGCTGTTAACCTGTGGTTGGCTTGCTCACCAAATGTATCTTTTTGAGATTACTTCCTCAGAAGATACCTGAAAGCTGTATCCTTCATGAGGGCAAACATTTGGATGATATTATCTTTAAAATGAATATGAAGATAATGATAAAACAAAATGTGAAATTGTAGAAGTCACTACTCTAACATGCAGAATAAACAAGAACAACACTTACCGGTTCAACAGCTCCAGCTGGCAGAGAAAAAATAAAATGGGCAGTAACTCAATACCAAACCTGTAACATATTAAGCAAGCCAGTATATACACACACTAATATACCCATTCACTAGACCAGAAACCAATCACTGTCCAGAGAATGGACTTTGCCACTTGAGAGCAATGGAATGCCCCAATGTCCATATAATCTCGTCTCAATTCGTATCATTGCTTTTTACGCAAATGAGTATTTACTCACTGCTATCAAGCATTCCAAATGAATTCCAACAGAAATATTGTTCTTTCTTATAGTAAAATTAAATTTTGAATGTTGCCATTTTTTTTATTTACATTCCAAACTCAAAAGATGAATCATTTAGATGATATGTATATATGTACGTACATATGTATTATTATGATAATAATAATAATAATATGGACGTTTTAAGTGAATAATAAGTGACATCACATGTAAGAAAACATAGATGTGGCTAAGAAAGGGAAACCTTAAGAGAAAAACTGAATCTCTCCTGATAGTAGTACAAAACAATGCTATTAGAACCAATGATATTAAAGCAAGAATAGATAAGAAGCAACAAAATAGCAAATGTAGGTTATGTGGTGATAGAGACGAAACGAACAATCACCTAATAAGTGAATACAGCAAATAAGTATAGAAAGAGTATAATACTAGACACAACTGGGTGGGCAAAGTGATCCACTGGGAATTGTGCAAGAAATTTAACTTTGACCATACAAACAAATGGTATGTGCACAACCCAACATTTGTCCTGGAGGATGACACACACAAACTCCTGTAGGATTTTGACATACAAATGGATAACTTAATCTCAGCCAGACAACCAGACCTTATAATAATCAACAACAAAAAAACAGAGAACTTGCAGAACTATGGACTTTGCTGTCCCAGCTGATCACAGTGAAAAACTGAAAGAAAGTGAAAAGAAGGATAAATATCTTGACCTTGCTAGGGAATTGAAAAAACAGTGGAACATGAAAGTGACAATTATACCAGCTATAATTGGTGCTCTGGGTACAGTCATCAAAGGATTAATAAAGGAACTCGAGGACATGGAAATAAGTGGATGAGTGGAGGCCATCCAAATTACTGCTTTATTGAGATTGGTCAGAATACTGAGAAGAGTCCTGGCAACTTAAAAAGAGTTACTGTCACTCAAACTTCAATGAAAGACCAACTTAAGGAGTAGTAATAATAATAATAATAATAACAACAACAAACAAAAAAGCAAAATCTCACACTAAAAGACTTGGACAGGCCTAAAAAAAAAAGAAACCTTAATAGAAAAACTGAATCTCTTCTGATAGTAACACAAAACAAAACATAAGGATCAATTATATTAATGTGAAAATCAATAGTACACAACAGAATATCAAGTGGAGATAATGTGGTGATAAAGATTAAACCATTACTCAAATAATAAGCAAAAGTAGCAAACTAGTGCTAAGGAAGTATAAGAATGAACACAACTGAGTGGGAAAGGTGATCAACTAGGAATTGTGCAATGAATTTAAATTTGACTATCCTACCAAATGGTACATCATGGAGAACAAGATGCACAAAGTTCTCGGGGATTTTGAGATACAAACAGATCACCAATTCTCTGCCGGACAACCAAACCTTGCGATAGTCAACAATAAAAGAGAACCTGCCAATTAATAGACTTTGCCATTCTGAGTGACCACCGAGTAAAATTAAAAGATAGCAAAAAGAATGATGAATACATAGACCTTGCTAGAGAACTAAGAAAGCTGTGAAACATGAGAGTGACAGTGATACTAATTGTAATCAGTGCACTTGGAACAATCCCCAAAGGATTGGTAAAAGGACTGGAAGACTTAGAAATAAGAGGACAAGCAGAGACCATCCAGACTACAGCATTATTAAGGTTGGCCTGAATACTGAGAAGAGTCCAGGAGACTTGAGGAGAGTTACTATCTCTCAAACTCCAGTGAAAAACCATCCACTAACACTGGTGGGAAAAACTCTCAAGAAGTAAAATAATAATAAAAACAGAAAAATGCAAAAAGGAAAAGTTGACATTAAAAAAGTGCTTGATAATATTGTAGCAGAACAGGTATGAAAATAATTGAACTCTTGAAGTCCATTACTAGAAGTATCTTGTGTTGTGCACAAATGTCAGAGGGAAATATGAGAAAATTGGCTAATCAATCATAATTATACTGCAGTGTATAGTCTCAAGTTAAGATGAAAGTACACATAATACACATAAAAAAAAATTGATGTATATTGCATTAGGACTGTAGAAATAAAGGTTTGGTTTGGTTTCTTTGTTTAATGGCATCTCAACCTTTGTAGGTTATTTAATGCCAAAGCCATTCTCCGAGAAGAATAGTTGTGCTACTATTAAACCCATAGCTGGGAGGATAAGGGGGTTCATACCTTTCCCAAGGGTATTTGCCCGAAAGTGAATGTAATAGCGCGACTGTAGTACGAACTCGCGTACTACGATTCCGCAGTCCATCGCTTTAACCATTACACCATGAGGACACCCCCGGTAGAAATAAAGGAGAATATATATGGAATTAGATGGTAAATTACACAGAAAAAAATTATCAACATATAAACAAAGTGACTGAAAAGTAACTCCCAAATTCAAAATTCTTATAATTTATTTCTTGTAGAAATTGTAGTTAAGAAATGAATTATAAGAATAATTAAATTGGGAATTACTTTTCAATCACCCTCTCTCTCTCTCTCTCTCTCTCTCTTTATATATTCATATATAATTTTTATTGGTTTATTGAGAGAAATGAAGATATTTTAAAATGAATTAGTCCGCGGTACTTTGGGTTTTTATTTCCACACACATTTCAGACTACATGGTCCTCTTCAGGAGATCAATAATGTCTAGAGTCGCCTCTGCTTCTTGCTTTTACAGTAAAGATTATTTTACTGAGAAGGTTGTTTCAAAGTGAAGATTATTTTCCAGTGAAGATTCACTGTAAGATAGTTTTCATTTGGTAGCCACAGCTCTTGTTATGTAATGATATGCTGACAAACAAAAAAAAGGTATTCACAGAATTATATAAAGACAAGTTTACTTCCTTTGAAAAAATTCCAAGACATATTTGTATTTCTATGAAATGATTCTTTTAGAAAATAAACTATATTAAGATTTTTTGAATGAATCCAAGTTTTCTTTCTTTCTCAGTCTCCTCTCACCACATTTGGCTCTCTCTCTCTCAACTCAGTTTGACTCAAAAAACCAGAACATCTAAACCTTACAGCATATTTTTAACAGTTTTATTTGTTTTAGCTATTTTAAGCCACTAACTCTATGACTGTTTTCTTTAGTCTCTCATGTTCAAACCAGCAGCCATTTTGTTATTCATATTTATTCTATTCTTCATTGCTATCCACCCTTTAATTTTTTCCTTAGCTCTATTAATGTATTTCATATAGGCTAATTCATTATAACTTTTAGGTTATGACGGGAGTCTGACTAGACAGACAACATACAACCATGGGAATTATATAATGAAATTACAGTTTTTATCTTACTTCTAGCATTGGCTAATGGTCTTTCAATAGAGTCTAAGAGACAGTAACTCTCTTCAAGTCTCCAGGACTCTTCTCTGTATTCTGACTGATCTCAAAAATGCTGTAATTTGTAGTTTGTCCTCCAGTTTCCAAGTCTATTAGCTCCCTTTCCAAGCCCTTGGGGACTTTTCTAACAGCACCAATTACAATTGGTGTCACCATCACCCCCATGTTCCACAGCTTTCTTTGTTCTCTGGCAAGGTCTAAGTACTTATCTCTCTTTTTGCTTTCTTTGATTTTCACTCTTTGGTACCAGTAAAGTCCACAATTTGGCAGGTTCTTTTTTTGTGTGTGTTAATTATCCCTAGTTTTATTCTTCTGGCTGGGATTAAGTGATCTTTTTGTATATCAAAATCCCAGGAAATTTTTTACATCTTGTTCTCCAAGACAGATTCTAGTTTGTGCATGTACCGTTTGGTAGGATAGTCAAATTTAAATTTATTGCACAATTCCTCATGGATCACCTTCCCCACTCAGTTGTGTTCATTCTTATACTCCCTTAGCACTAGTTTACTACATTTGCTTATTAATAGAATAATGGTTTCATCTTTATCAACACATAATCTACACTTGCTATTCAGTTGTGTATTATCGATTTTCACTTTAATATAATTGGTCCTTATGGTGTTGTTATCAGAAGAGATTCAGTTTTTCTCTTAAGGTTTTTCTTTCTTATCCATATCTAGATCTTCTCAACTGAGATTTTGAAAGTTTGTCGTTTGAAATACCTGTACAGTTTTTTTCTTCCCATTTCTGTTTCCTTGTTATTGTTATTCCATTTGTCCTTATGTTGTCAGAGCTGTGTTACTGGCTGGTGTAATTGACCCTTTTTTACTCTTTTAAATGTAATCTTCAAATCCTTGCACTGATGTCATGTTCTTTTCTCCTTGTTGACATGAACTTGGTCCAATAAGGATTGAGGTATCCATTTGAATCTCAGAGTCCTACAGAATTTTGTGTCACATTTTCTAAGACATATTCTGCTCTGTGCATATATCATTTGTCTGTATGTTCAAAGTTAAGTCTCTTGCATAATTCCTAGTGGATCACCTTTACTGCCTAGTCTTACCTGCTCTTATATCTCTTCTATGCCTGCCTTCTGTTTTCACTTATGTGGTTTACTGTTTCATCACTTTCTCCCCATATAGTGTATACTTGCTATTCTCTTGTGTTTTATCTGTTTTAGCATTTAAATAATTCATTCTTATCGTGTTATTTTCAGCTGCTCTAAATAATGATTCCATATCTTTCTGTTATTTTCAAAATAATCAATATGGTAATGATATGGGGTTTGTATATATGTTACTATAACACAGTTAAGTTTCACATCACTGTGATATTTTTGTCCATGTTAAAACAAATGAATTTCCAAATAGATAATAGCCATATGGTATCTGTATTCATTCTCATCCCAATTAGAATAAATTTTCAAGGGAGATATGAATTAAATATGAGTAAATTACTTCCCCATGTTTATCTATTTGCAATTAATCATCGTACAAATTCCCCTTGAGTCGGCTCCTAAGCCAAAAATTAACCCACTTATTCATGGAATTTATTTGATAATTATTCAAGAAAAATACCAAGATAAATGTATATTGAAAAATGTTGTTTAAAAAATGCTCCCAATAACTATTATAAGCATAAAAAAATCCTCACTTCTGGAGATTTTGATGTGGTATGGAATTTCACTATTTTGGTTAGTTAATTTTGAATGGTGTCTTGAAGGTAAATATAGGATTCATGGTCAACAGTGTATTTTTCTTTTCACATATTAATCTATCATTTCATTTCAAAGCTGAAAGAAGATCATAGGTATCAACAGACTTAGATATATATATATATATATATAGATAGCTGGATAGATACTGAGATGAACATACTGAGACAGATATGAAAATAAAATGATGCATATATATATATATATATATATATATATATATATAGGGTATTATTATAAACACAAAACAGGATGGAAATAAATTTATAATCCAAAACATCCGACGGTAAAATTAGAAAAATAAATAAGTAAAAAAATGGAAGTTTAATAAAACAAGGAGATAACTCTTCACCTCTCTTCCTCTCCACCCCCCATTTCTATTCTGTTTTATTTCATCCATAAGATCTGAAGAAGTCCTGTTATATTTTTCTTCATGTTTTTGGTTTACATCAGAAACACAAAACAGGATGGAAATAAATTTATAATCTTAAAATAACCAGTCTTTGGTTTTTTCTTTAAAGAAAGTATATATATATATATATATATATATAAAGTGACTGACATAGATATGGAAAAAAACACAAGTTGTATACTTATGAATGAATAAATAGGCATGAATAGACTTAGACAAAAGAATAGTACATAGATACCAGCAGGCATAACAACCCCTTTGCACAGGCTGTATGTGATACAAGGTTAATTTTTTAAGCAGAGTTTTAACAGGTTTGAAATCAAGGTTTTTCTTCTTCTAGACTGGTTTCCTAACCAAGGTTAAAGATCCCTGTTTGCTCTACTATTTACGCATAGCTGGAGGGAGAATAATTGGATTGTGAAATTCAATCAGCTTGTCCAAGATTTTAACTCATGTTGCCATGTCATTTTTCTACAATATACATATATACATATACACAGAAACTGACTAGGATAGATATATTCAGACTGAGATAAATTGACAGGCATGAAAAAGAAAATGAGATAGATACATATACATACATAGATGAATAGGTATAAATAGACTTAAATAGATATATGTGTAACCTATCACTGAGCTTAAAGATTGCCAAAATGTGAATGAGATGGAGATTGATAAAATGTTTGGGTTCTTTGTTTAATGGCATATCAAACTTTGTAGTTTATTTAACACCAAAGCTATTCTCTTAGAAGAAGAGTAGAGGTACTATTTAACCCATAGCTGGGAGGTTGAGGGGGTTCATACCCTTTCCCAAGGGTATTTGCCCGAAAGTGAATGTAATAGGGCAACTGGAGTATGAACTTGCTTACGATTCCGCAGTCCATCGCTTTAACCATTACACCACGAGGACAGCCCTGATAAGATGTGATAGAACCATTTACAACAGAGATAAAAAAAAAAAAAAGACCTCACCAAGTTAGTTCTCCTATACTATAAAAAAAAAATTTACCTATTTCTTGATTTTGTTTATTAACTAAAAACGTAGGTACTATCCAGTTATCTATAAGTTCATAAAGATCCCTTCAGCAACATCAACATTGCTCTTATTTCTATTGATATCTTTTCACTTATCATTACTTCGTGACTTTCACATTCTATCAGAATTTTCCATCTTTATTGTCTCAGTTTTAATCAACCTGATATTCTTCTTTTTTAACAATCACGCTGCTTATCAATTCTTGTATTTTCTGCTTTTGTCTTTTGAGGGGAGTGGGTGTAGTGGCATTGTTCAGTTCTTACTTTTGTTAATTTTAATTGTCAGTCATGACTTCCAGGGTTTGGATTTTAGCATGGATAATATAAAATCAATAGTCATTGCATCCTGCCAAAATCATTTTCATATATTTAGCACCTTCTTACTTCCCAGTTAATGTTGTGTCACAAGAAAGAAGAAGAAAAAAGTCATCTCTAATCTGTCAAGAACGGAACGTCATTTTTCAACGAAATGATTTTGTAGTTAATTGGAACTTGATAGGATTGGATAGAGTTGAGAGTGAAGAGAGAGGTGAAGTTGAATAAGGAGTAGGAGGAATAGATTTTTTTTTTTTAAATGAGAGCTAAAATGTACAGGAAATAAAAAGAAAAAGATGGAGGAAGACATAGGGAAAAGATTGATGGGCAAAGTTTAATTGCTTTTAATCCCATCAACTCAAACTGTCATTGTATGCCTATCAGTAAACAACAGAGACTGAAAATAAAGAATAAGCACTTGGCAAGACTTGACCTATGTTTCTATTGCCTTCATGAAGCCTATGTTTACCATAACCTCTGCTCTTTTGCTTGAACTGTTAGAAGCCTACAGCTGGCAGTAGATCACATCTAACCATATAAACCCAATTTTCATTTTCCTCCACTCTTGATCAATCAACACTATATTTTATGGTTTTGTTTTTCTGTTGACAAGTAATAATATCATATTGAAGTAGTTATTAAAGCAACATGAATTAAGCAAATAATGGATAATGAATTTGAAATAAAAAGTATTCACCCAACTCCACCTCATAAACAGGATACGACACAAGTATAGCTAGTTTGAATTCAGTTTTCCTTCTCCTAGACTGATTGACAAAGCAAGGCTAAAGAACTGTAGGATTTGTCAGGCCGCGTAGGGCAATTAATTGCGTCAGCTAAGAGCAATCAGTCGTGAAGACAGAAAGCTAAGAATTGTCGGAACTGAGGAACAGGAGCTATTTATGGTGCCTTGGAGCATCCCATTGTGCACAAGGGGGTGATTCTATTGCATGGGTCGTGGTTGGCTGCTGGTAAGTGAGTAAAGGTATTTCATTATATAAACCAGCTTCAGTTTAGCATAGTAAGAAAGACTGCACTGAGCTACGACCTACTTTATTTTTTTCTGCCAGCTAGATGCTTTACAGAGGTATGTGTTATTGTTATTCTACAAGAAGAAAATCTGCCCTACTGTTTGGTGGAATAATAAAGGGATTCATGCCTTTCCTAAGAGCTGTAGTATGAAGTAAAAGTAAGTAAAGTTCGCGATCATAGTCGAGGATGATCTGAACGCTCCCTTTTCATTAGCTACTACACCAAGATGTTGGGGAGGGTGCTACTCCATTTCCTAGATTGCTCCACTTTACCCTTGATCAGTACCTTATAATGCTAAGTGTTGTTAAAGACGGCATCAAGTACCATTTTTTGAGTCTTTGGTATGACTCAATCTGGGATTGAACCCTGGTCTCCCTGACCATTGGTGAACACTATACCCATTAGGCCAATAGCATTAGTATGAAGTGAGATGCAAACAGCCCTATCTTAGGTTTTCAGTCAAGATATCAATTCAATTTCCTACAAAAACAGTAATGCTAAGAGTACATTTAAACCAAATGTAATGAGCTCAGTCACCTGGGACTGTAGAATACACTGAAAGCATCTCTGCAGAGGAATAAGACCCCCACCCATTGAGTGACCTGAATATTACACAAAACAATCTGATTGTGAGTCTTCATACCTTGAGCTTAGGGAAATGTGGAGTACCCCTTCATTGCCATTGCTTCCAGGTCCACTCTGACCCAGAGACGTAATACTTGATAGAGCCCCATCTATGGGTCAAATTGAACTGTTTGACATCTAAATTTTGTGAACTCTAATGATTTGCATTAAATCCAATTGCTAGAAATAGAACTGTTTGCCCATTCAACTGTGGGCAAACAAATGATTAACAGTATATAGAATTATTTGTATTAGATAGAAATACTTGACGCCATTTACCTGTGTGCAAAAAATATGAGCTCAGGCTTATTTTAAAATGTTATCAACAAAATGTGTTTACAAATAACACATATTTAATATATATATATATATATATATATATTTATAAAGATGATTTGATATCAAATAACCTACAGGGGTTGAAATGCCATGAAATCAAACCAAACCAAAATGTAACAAAATGTAGCTTAATATTGTGGCAGAGGATAGTAAACATCCACTTACTATATCCTTTGCTAACTTTGTCATTGTTTCTTTCTTGGATCAGTCAATTCTTGTGGGATTGGTTCCACACACCACGACAAAAGTTTATTGTTGAAATGAATGAATAAACAAAACACGCAAACAGAAAACAAATAACAGGAGAATGAATTGAAATATGTTTTTTATGCATTATTTTGGCAATAAACAACAATTTACTAAATATGTTTCTGCATAAGTATTAATCTTTGTCCGTGTGCTTAAATGGGTTTTTTTTGTTATTTTTTTTCTTTTTTCTGCTTACTTTCAAGTCAATACCAAATTCCTTTGAAAATAAAACTTGGTTATTATCAAGAATCTTGGGACTGATATTTTTGGTTCAGTGACAGGAGGATCTAAAGTCAGTCTATCTTCTGCTACAGAATAAGTAAGTTGGCCAATCACAGTTGAGTGTGGTTCAAAGGCTTTCTTTTCAATAGCTGCTACACTAAGTTGTAGGGGAGGGTACTACTCTTTTCTCTGGATTGCTACATTTACCCTTGATAATGCTGAGTGTTAAGCAAGAAGGCATGAAGTACCATTTTTTGAGTCTTTGGTATGACACAAATACCGGTCTTCCAGCCCATTGGGAACACTCTAACTATAATGCCAATAGAGAAGTTACAACTGAATAGAAAGGGGATATTCAGCCCCTCTAGATTTTGATGGCAAAATACAAAATTATGAGACAAACAGGTCTTTTTCTATTTTCAGACTTGATGAAGCACTAGAAATAAAGACTGATACAAAGTGTTACATGTTCAGAAAAAGGGCATTTACATTGCAAGTGGATCTTGTTGGCATTTGATTCCAGACAGGACTCAAAAACCAACACTTATGCTTATGCAATTCCTGTAAGAGAAATGAAAAAAAGTGGACAACAATATAATATTTTTGTATTTTCCCTACTTTTATTCAAATGTTAATCATCTAAAATGTTCAAGTCAGCTCTGATTGTGGGTTACAGAAATCCAATCGTCAATTGAGAAAAGAAGAAAATTTATTTGGTAGCCAAAAAGGGTCCATTGCCTTGGTCTGTGTTGATTCTGATTGGCCACAAAAAGCTCAATACTTAGTCATATGATTTCTCACCAATGTATCTGCAGTAACCTTGAATAGTCAACACACCCTTTGATTTTTTATCAACCATGATGAATGGTTATGCATTATAATGAGATTTTATTCAGAGCATAACATTATCTCTCTTTGATAACAGATTCCCAATGACTAAAAATTTGAAATGGTGAAAAATAAAAGAGAAACAAAAAGATAAATCTGAAAGAGCAAAAAAGATTTATTTTTAATTTTAAAAACTGTTTTCTTTTTTTCTTTTCTTTTTTTTAACCACTCTGAATCTCTGAATTTCATGATTATTGGCTGTAATTGATGTTCATCATTTTATTTTATCCAATGAAATCAATTCCTGTCATTAACTTCCTCTTTGATTGGTTAATTTCCTTTGATCCTTAACTAATTAAACAGAAATCGTTTTGCATATTAAGTATTTGACATTAGCTGCATCAAATTACTAAACTTGTGTGACATTTATAAATAATGTCATGTTTTTGTGTGTGCAGTTCAACTCAAAAGTCAGGTCAACTGATGACACTAAATTGTGTCCCTTAAAGAAAAAAAAAGACATTATTTATTTCCTGATGAAGTGGTTTTTTAAAAGCTGAAAAATATCCAGCAAGACACATGAATAATCTGAGGAATGAACCAAATGGTCAATTTCTTCAAATTCCCTAACTTTTTCCAGTTTTATTATTGATCTGTAAATACAGAGATGTTAAAAATGTATTCCATTCTACCTCCGTGAAAGCTTATCATTGTACAAAATTGACTTACCAACCCATAATAGTTAAATTGTTAATACAGCAGCACTGACACAAAACATGCTTCATTGAACACCATATGTATTGGAGAACTAACAACTACAAAACAAAGGAGACAACCACATATGAAGGGATACCAAGATAGAGAGCTCAAACTTCAACACTTATGCTCATGCAATTGACAAAGGCATAAATCTATATCTTTTCAGCTCAGTTATGATTAAATAGTTGGGTAGATTGGGCTCTTTGGTCTTTCCATGATAACCAGGAGAAGGGAAACTCTGAATTCAAACTAGCTGTACTTTTCTTAAAAAATGACCTTGTGTCACATCTTGTCAACAGCCAAGGAGTCGGATAGATATATACTATACAATATTTTAAGATAAACATATTTAATCGAAGCAGATATGGCTGCTATCAGCTGTGTGTGTGATGTTTAATCACTACAAGAGCATTTTTGTAAAAGTTGTAATCATTTTCTAACTAGCTCATACTGATAATTTTTCTCTGCTTTCTGACCAATGAGAAATGATAATTGATTAGTTAGAGTTGCTAATAAACCAATTGTAGAAGTCACTGCTCTAACATGCAGAATAAACAGCTCAGTGGTTCCTGCGAATGTCCAGCTGGCAGACAAAAATAAGATAGGCTATAACTCAATATAGACCCCATGACATGACTGAAGAAAGCCGGTATAAACCAATATATCCATTCCTGGACCAGCAACCAATCACTGTCCAGAGAATGGAATTAACCACATGCATGTAATGGAATGCCCCAACATGCATAAAATCTCTCCTTCCTTGGTTCTGCATTGCACTTCAACTCATTATGCAACTGAGCACTGGCTCATAGTTACCAAGCTTTACGTTTTGACTTAGATGAAATTGGACACAAGAAAATTTTGACACAAATTATTAGATATCACCAAAAAGTCCTCTTCTAATCCTTCTAAATATTTCTTTATATTTGTGCATTTTTAGTATTTTAAGTTACCATATACCCACCTCCAGAAAAACACTCCAGTTGCCTACTTGCAAGGTTTATTCTAGGGATAGCCTTGGTCATGATTAATGAAATATTCTTTTTTTTCATATATACAGTTACCAACCCTGTACAAGCAGGATGTGACACAAGGTCATTTTTTATGGAAGTTAACTGGTTTGAATTCAGAGTTTTCCTTCTCCTAGACCTGTTGCTATACCAAGGTTAAAAATACCAGTCTACCCAACTATTTTTTGCCCCTAACTGGAGGGAGAATAGTTGGATTCATACCTTTCCAAAGAGTATTAGTGCTATGTGGAAGGCAGACTGACTTGTCCAGGATTTGAACTCAGGTTGCCATGTCCATTTTCTACAACAATAACCATTACACAGCAGATGCTTCTTTTTGTATATAATATATACTTTTGTGATGATTATAGAATTTTGCTGTCAAAGGAGGTCATTTCATTCTATTCAAACTTGGCAGCCTTCACATCCTGGCTGTTGACTTCAGCCAAAGTGCAGTCACCAATTATCAAATAGATTCAACTTACCTCAAGCATTGAAATCTTATTGCTTTATTCTCTCCATTCAGGAAAAATGGACTCAACGCATGGACTAAGCTTTTTTGTTCTAACTGAAACTAAGTCTAATTGTATCTTTCATGTGTTCCTCATTCTCCATTCATATAAACATTTATTTTGTCACATTCTAGCCACCAATAGAAAGGCAGAATCACAAAATCCATTGTCTTATATTTGGGTTCACAGAACATCACATTTTCACTTTCACCTCAGGTGGGTGACAATATCCAGCCAGCTTCTGACATTACAAAAATGGCCAATTATAAGTCACTTCTGCAAAATCAAGGTGCTAGATCGAGCATATCTTGTTGCACCTAGTCAACAGGACAAGATGGTGAACTTGGTCGATTCAACTTTCTTCTAGCTGCTGGCTTTTTTCATAACTTATCTTTTTGTGCTCTGGTACCATTTGCTAACAATTTTACAAGAGTCAATGTTTAAGACATGTTGACTATTGGCTTGGGTCACAATCTGTCGGTGATCCTTTTTTTTATACAAATATTACATTGCCAGTAGGCTGGGGCTATAGAATACACCAACTGCTTCTCTGCAGAGGAGTAAGACCTCCCCACCAATGAGTGTCCTAGATATGTCATTAAACAAGCTGATGGTGAGGTTCCAGCAATGCTGGAGCTTTGAGGAATATGGAGTACCCTTTCATTGCCATCACTCCCAGATTCACTGTGGTCTGGAATGGTAGCACCTGATAGGGTCCAATCTATGGGTCAAATAGAACTAAACTGTGTACTTATGCAAAACTTGAAATAGAACTGTTTTTCAGATTTAAACTGTGTATTTATGCTAAACAGAATTGTTTGAAATAGAACTATTTTGACATTTAACTGTGTGTAAGCAAAAAACTATACTTATACTAAACTGAATTATTTGAAATAGAACTGTTTATATGTATTAAAATGGATTTGTCCTTAATAACCGACAATGTTTGATGTGCCATAAAACCAAACCAAACAAACAAATATTTTATATATATATATATATATATATATATATATTTTTTTTTTTTGTGGTGATTACAGACTTCTGCTGAAAAAAAGAGGTAACTTAAGTCTTTTCAAAAATAGCTACCTTTATATCCAGGCTATTGAATTTAACAAGAATCAAAGTATGCAGACATGTTCACAATATGGTACTGCCATAAAATAATTGTATGATGAAGCATCTGCTTTTTATCTAATTTCAGTTTCAAATGACAATGAGCCTTCTTTTCACTCTTAGATAATCAAATATTTTCATGCACAATTCTAAGAAGAGAATTTAGACTGTTTAGTGCAAAACCAAAAATATTGGGCACACAGTGAGAATCAAACTCAATTACAGCAGTCTGATTGCCTATCTCTCTGACCACTACACAACGAGGCATCCAACTGTGTATAATGAATTAAACAATGCACCAATATTTCATCTTCATCAAGTCATGCAGCAAGCAGGGATTCCCTTGACTCTCTCTCTCTCTCTCTCTCTCACCATTTATCCCTATCATTCATTGTTCTTAGCAGGTCCTCTACAAGGCATCTGAGGTCCACTATGTATTGATGAATGTAAGCTTTTGTTAGTTGGCCAACGCTGGTGTGTCCATGTCTAGAAGTCCACAGGTGAATGTTGCTTATGAGTTTGTCCCTGTTTCTTCAATAGTGCCCAGCATGTCTTGTTTATCTTACTTGGATGTTTTTTTAGATGGGAGGTAAGTGGCCGTAAAGCTGCTGTTTTGAAGAGTGCTACTTCCAGAATTAGTTCAAAATAGAATGCACCATTCTTGTCTAAATCTCCATCTCACTTTTCTCTCTGTATGTTTGAAGAGTCCGAGTGACTCAGACATACAGTAGTACTGACATGGTTACAGCTTAGAAGATTCCTGCTGTATTTCTTTTGTGATCAGATTTCCATATGATCACTAACCAATCAATAGTAGCTCATGCTTTTGTAATGTTTATGTTGATATTTCTTTCAAAGAGACTTATTTAACAGGAATGAGTATTGAATTGCTGGATGTTGGTGCAAGTCACTGGAAACAAAGACACAATGAAAAGATTATAAAAAATTCACAGAAAAGGAAAAAGTCAGACACATGTTCCAAATAAAAATACCACTCACTTTATTAAGAAGACATAAAGGACAGATTCTCTTATTCTATAAATTGTGTAGTTTTGCCAGGTTTGAAATTAAAAAATTCGCAACTCTCATGTGACTGTTTCTCACACCAACCGCAAGAGTTCTCATAGTTGAGCCTATTGTCAGCATCTGGTTCACCAGGAGGTGGAAATGTTATCACAAGGTTCACCAGGGTGGGAAAAATGCCTGCTACCACATTACACTTGTTTCTGAAAGGTTGTTCATTTATTTTAAATATTAATGAAAGTTTGGCTTTAAATAGAAACTGGTTTTAAATAACATCTATTTATTGTATTTTAGGAGATATGTGTATTGTAGAGAATAAATCTTAGATCCTGCCAAGTCCAGTCTTTAAACTCTTTACTGCAAAAGCCACCTAATGTGTTTTGAATACAAACAGTTTATGAACTTCGGAAAATATTTTACAGCAGACGATATCTCAAGTATCAAGTGACTGATTTCTTTGGCTGCAAACCAAGAGCAACATCTCAGAAGACTAAAAGAAAAGTTTATAAGTTGTTGGGAACAATACTGATTTTCTTTTTCTTTCTCTGAATTTATTTATAAGACAAACAATTAAAAATGAATGTATGTTACCTTAATTTGGTTGATTTTTTTCCAAGAGAGATAAGTGTTTCAAATGACTGAAGGAGTCATCAGAGTACCCTACCAACTATTTCTTATTATGACACCTCCCAATGCAAAAGGTCTTACTTGTAGGTGCCAACCTCTGCTCCAAATAATATACTCCACATTATTCTGACTTTTGAATCACTTACCAAAACTCTCAAAAAAGAAATATTCTTAGAGTCAGATGAAATTGAATCAACTAGTCAAATTCAAGTCCTATATGAGGTTATTTGCATTTCATATAGTGCTAATGCTCTTAGAATAGACTTGAATCTTTCTCTTCTTTCCTCAGCTTTGAGTAAATAGTTGGGCAGACTGGGTTCTTTAACCTTGTTTAAGCAACTAGTCAATATGATTCATGCTATTTGTTTGCCCAGTCAGCTGGGACTGTAGAAAACACCCTCTCACAGGTGTCCTGGATATGAAACTAAACAATCTGATGGTGAGGATCCAGATATGCTGGAGCTTTGAGGAATTCGGAGTACCCCTTCATTGCCATCACTCACTGGTTCACTGTGGCTCAGAATGGTAACACCTGATAGGGTCCTATCTATGTGTCAAATAGAACTAAACTGCATACTTATGCTAAACTATGCAAAGTTGTTGATAATACATGCATATTCCTCTGTATGATCAGAGGCCCAGATTGTGAGGAACCTGTTGCCTTTTTCAAAAGTGACACAAACTTCAAAGTTCTTGACCAACTTGAAAATCTGACTCATGTTTGGAATTGTGTTAAAAATTTCCTTCTGTACCTTACTTGAACAATCTTGAAACACTTTGTTTTGTGATATGTCTTCAAATAAAAGATCTTCTGCTCCATTTTCCAAGACATAATTTTGCTATTTTCATTGAATATATGAAAAATTTAAATAACCTATAATAGTTGGTGCAAAAAGATAAGGCCACCATGAAAAAATGCAGAAATTTGGATTGATCAACTTTTTATTTCAAAAAATCATATTCTTATTCTTAAATTTTGCAAATAAATTTATATATTAAATTTTTTTGAAAAATGAATTTATTTGATTAATTTACCATTAAATAATAAAATAAGCATGTTGTAAAAAGATAAGGCCACTAAAATAAAATCACAAATACCATCATTTAATACTTTGTTTTTCCTCTTTTTGCTTTAATCACTTCTATGCAACAATTTTTCATCGACCCTATCAGACTTTTAACAGTTTGATCATCTATTTTAGACCATGATTTCATAATTGCACCAGTCAAGGACACCTTTGAATCATATTGTTTATCCTGACCATAAACTTATCGGGCAACTATACCCCAGAGGTTCTTGATGGAGTTAAGATCTGGACTTAATTCTGGTCAGTCCATTAGCATAACATTTTTGTCGCTAAAAAACACTTTTGAATGTCTTGATACATAAATTGGGGCATTGTCTTCTTGGAAAATAGACCAATTTCCAACAATACAAAAGAAATCTTCCAAAAAATGTTTGATGAGCATGTCAGTGTATTGTTTTGAGTCCATGTTACCACTTACAAGAACTAATTTGAATATTCCGTTTGAACAAAATGCTCCCCATGACATTACAGAGCCACTTCCACTTTGGCGTTTTTTAAAAATCTTTTTTTCTTTCCTTAGGTCATGCCAATAGCAATGGAACCCATCAGGACCATCTAAATTCCATTTTTTCTCGTCTGTAAATACAACATCACTCCATTTTTCCTCGAACGAGACATACATTTTGGCCCAACTAAATTTTCCCTTTATGTGATGTTCATTCCATGAAGGAGCTTTTTGTCCCTTTGAATATTCAACATTAGGGCTATTTTTAAATGTTCTCCATATTATCCAACGTGAAACATTAATGTCACCAGGGAGTTGAATTTGAGAAACGGATTTTCCGGATTTTCTAATATCTCGGATAATGGCCTGTTTATTCATTGGACTGAGTTTTTCTGGCCTACCTGGAATCTTTTGGGGTATTTTGTTCTTATTTTTTGTGTAATTATTCACTTCACACCTTGATCTGTTCATTTTCTTGGTGATTTCTCGTTCTTTTTCAAAAGCATTGATCATTCCTTTCTCGTGATCTGTAAGAGAATTGCCACATCCCATGATTTATTTTTGATTTTTATTACTAATTTTTATGTAAAAATTAATCTTAACGTAAAAATCTGTGAGTTAATTTGTTTTATTGAATAAATTCATTGGTGGCCTTATCTTTTTGCAACATGCTAATTTCAATATTTTCTGAAATAATAATCAAAGAAAAAAATTTTTCAATAGATCATTTTATTACTAAATACATTTATAAAAATGTGAATTTTTGAAAGAAAAAAGTGGATCAATCCAAATTTCTGCTTTTTTCGTGGTGGTCTTATCTTTTTACACAAAAGTGTAACATAAAACCCAACCCAACCCAACCCAACCCAACCAAATCATATATATTTAATATATATGTATAAAGAAGATTTGGCATAAAAATAACCTACAATGGTTGATGTAACATAAAATCAAACCAAACCAGTCATATGATATCAAGTATTCTTATCTAATACACAATTATAGTTTCAAGTAGCTATTTCTATTTAACTAAACAATATTGCTGGGTGGGGTGCTCTGTTAGTGCTGAATGTAATTTTTTCATCATCTATGTCCTTGATAACAATGAAGTGTTAATTTGAATCCTTTACTCCTTCCTAAATAGAAGAATCAGAGTCTAATACTTTCTTGTATTATTTAGCCATAATTAAATCTGAAACATTTAGTCACAACTGTGTATGTATGCATTTATAATTTCATAGGATTTCCTTGTTGCTTCTCACGGTCTCTGAATCCCTCTTAGGCTTACCAATGGCAGCTGTGATACCTTTGATGATATCAAGAGGAACGGTTGCTGGTGGCAAAAGCCATCTGGTAGTTGAAAGTATGCATATACCTAATGCCTTTGCCACTGGCCGGATGCGACACAAAGTTAATTTTTAAGCTAAGAACAGCTGGTTTGAATTCAGAGTTTTTCATCTCCTAGACTGGTTGCCTTACTAAGGCTACAGAACTCAGTCTGCCCTACTATTAACCAGTTGCTGGGGAGAGAAGAGATTAATTCATGCTTTTCCCATGAGCACTAGTGTGAAGGGAAATGCAAACATCATTATCCAGGATTTTGAACTCAGGCTGCCAATTTCTTTCCGTGTCAATCATTGGTTTGGTTTTATGGCATATCAATCCTTATATGCTATTTAATGCCAATTTCTCTTTATAGACATATATTAAATATATAGGATTTGGTTTGGTTGAGTTTTATGGCATATCAACCATTGTAAATTATTAAATGCCAAATCCTGTTCATACATTCATATTAAATATATAGGATTTGGTTTAGTTTGGTTTTAAGGCATATCAACAACTGTAGGTTATTTAATGCCAAATCCTCTTTATACATATATATTAAATATATAGAGTTTGGTTTGGTTTGATGGCATATCAACCATTGTAAGTTATTTAATGACAAATCCTTTTCATACATATACATTAGATATGTATGATGTGGTTTGGTTGGGTTTTATAGCATAGCAGCTATTGTAGGTTAGTTAATGCCAAATCCTGTTCATACTCATATATTAGATATACCTGGTTTGGTTAAGTTTTATGGCATAGCAACCAATGTAGGTTATTCAATGCCAAATCCTCTTTATACTTATATATTAGATATATATGATTCGTAAACACATTTTGTTGATAACATTTTTAAACAAGCCTAAGCTCATTCTTTTGTTAAATGATTCCAGGTATTGCTATGTATCACTAACAATTCATTCAAACCTTAGTCATTTGTTTACACACAGTTAAATGATCAAACAGTTCTATTTCAAACAATTCGATACAGCATATCATTTGACCCATAGTCATCTGCTACCACTCCAGATCAGAGAGGACCTAGGAGAAATGGCAGTGAAGGAGTATTCTGCATTCCCCAAAGCTTCAGCATTACTGGAGCCTCAATATCTGATTGTTTAGTGTCATATCTAGGACACTCATTTGGGGAAGGGTCATACTGCTCTGCAGAGATGCAGTTAGTGTAGTCTACAGCCCCAGCCAACTGGGCCTGACATGCTTGCCTCCTGGTATATAAAAGTAATATATGAGTGATACAACAATAAGGATTGTCAACTTGGTTATCAAAATTATCTCTCAGGGAAACAAAATTGTACTTTGATATTTAACATTTGTTGCAAAGTGAACTTAAAAAGTTATATAATGTGGTTTTAAAAATTTCACAATGGATTTAAAATGTCACATAAGGAATTAAAAAGTTACACAATAGAATTTTAAAAAACTTACCAAATGGATTCAGAAAGTTGCAGGATGGAATAAAAAGTTACATTATGGATTAAAAAATTGCTTAATGGATTAAATGCATCTATTAAAATTCAAGCATTGCTTGCTCTTTTTTTGTCACTTTTTTCTTACTTAATAATAGTAAGAAGTTCCTAAATTGAATGCTAATCCATTTCGGACATTCAAATTTCAAGTAGACGAAAGTCATAAGTTAAAAATTATACATAAAACGTGGATCCTTTTAATTTTCTTTACCAAAGTATTCTTCCAAATATTTGGATTGTACTTAAAACAAATAAATGATTAATAAATAAATAAAAGAAAGGAAATAAAGAAAATGAATAATTGAAAGAAAATTGACTTTTTATTTAAAAGATATTTATGGATTATACTATATATATATATATATATTATGTCATTTGTAAATTTAAAATACTCGACATCACACTTGTAAATATGAAATATGCACTCACATTTATATGCTTGTTGTAGGGAGTCCCTATGGCATAATTGGCTAATGTACTGGATTGTATCATTATTGTGTATTTCAAGCTCTTACAGTCACTTTAGGACTAATACCCTTGGGAAAGGTATGAACCTCCTTATACCCTTGCTATATGTTGAATATTACCACTACTGTTCTTTTACAAGGGTGTTTTTGGCATTATATAACGCACAAATATTGATATGCCATGAAACAAAGAAACAAACTATTGCTTGCAAAGACACACACACACACACACACATACACACACATATATACATATATATATATATATACATATATTTATATATATATATACTTAGTAATATACAGATGCACAAATACAAACATATATAGACAGTCATATATATGTATAAATACACACATTGGAGCTGGTCTATTAACCCTTTCATTGCTGTTTTCCAATTTTCCCAGTGTCTATATTCTGGCAATAAATGACTTTTAAAAACAATACTTCAAAACCTTTAAATAATCATAAAAATTTACAATGATCAATGACAATTTTATGACCTGTTTCTAGAATAATAAAACAAACATTATCTGAAAAAAATGAGTAAATTTCCTCTCTTGTTCTGTCTTTTTTCTAAAATTAATGTCTATAAAACTTTAGGTATCTTCTTAAACAGTCCAGAAGACAAATGGCCCAAAAAATGTCGTTTTCTACCCACACAATCCCTGTATCTATTTTTTCTTTGAGTCTTACACTTGCTATCAAAACTGCATTTGGGAATTCATCTAGTGGGTAGAAAATACAGTCTAGCAAAATAAATATAGCATGATATTCAACTATATTTGCACAACATGGTGTTAGGAAATTGACTATAGTTGCATATGACAGTGAAGGGGTTGATTGATTGGTTTTTGTCAGTTTTTATAACAGTTTAATAAACAGTCTTTGATCTTTATCTAGTGATAACTGCGATGTGTACTTTCACATTCACATCTTTATTAAAAATATTGGAAATCCATTCATTATTCTCAAACATTGAGACTCTTATTTTTGTCAATTACAGTCTTTTAGTAATTTAATAGTTTTTCTTGATGAAGTGTTTATTTTTAATTTCAGGCTCTACCGAACATAATGATTTTTATCAAGGTTATTTTTAAAGTTGGCTCTCATTAGAGAGAGGAAAAAATTTTTCAAAAGATGAAATCTGATTAGAGATAAGTATAGACTTTCTATACTAATATGCTTGTTTATGACTATATATCCATGGTCTACATAACACTTTCTTCAAAATATGTAGACACCAATTAATCTCAGATTCCAGATTCATTAATGATTATATGTAGAAAAACGTTTATCTTTCTTCCATCACAATACAGTCCATATTACAGTATTTATCCAAACATTTCATCATAAGCAAGTTGGAATATGGGTGTGGAGTGATTAAAACACCCCTCACTGACACAATGAACTAGTGTGAAAAGACTATATATTGTGTACATTCAATAAATAAAAATATAGTTGACTTCCAATATTGTATCCTGTGTGTATTCATTACTTTTTACACTTGGACTACAATATAACTGATTGGCGATAAGGAATTTTGTATTGACTTATGCAGTATTAACAAAATTAAGAATGAGGACACAAAGAAAGTTCACCAAGTTAAAAAAAGTAAAAAATTCTACAACAGCAATTTTTTCCTCCTCTTTTCTCTCTAAAGAAAAAAAACACGGAGGACCCAAAAAGATTTGTTGGAATTGTAAAACTAATAAGAAAAAAAAACGGGGTGAAGACATGGAAAGACCCGAAAAATTGCATCAGAAAAACCTTGAACGATAGGAGAAGTGTTTTTTAAAACTCTTAGAAAAATGCTCAATAGAAAGTGACCACTATAACTCTAACTTTTTTTTTTTCACGATTCTGTAATTAACTCAAATGGAGAATTTAGGTTATGGGATTTGAAATCCAATATTTTTTTAAATGACCATGATATTAGAAAATTCTAGAAAATAGGATGCTGAAATCATTCTTTCATCATTCATTTTCTAAACCAACGGATCCTCGGAGATACAAATTGGATATTTTCAACTCCTGTTTTGACTTCAGCATTTTAATTCCTTTCCTGACAACAGCATTTAAACTCCTGCTTTGACTACAGCATTTCAACTCCTGTCCCGACGAAAGCATCTCAACTTTAGTTTGACTACCACAACTCTATTCATGCTCTGACATTCAGTGTCTTCATTCCAGCTCTATCATTTACAACTGTTTTCTCCTTCCTGCAACTTACAGCACAAGGGTTCTTTTTATCTCAAGCTGTTTATAAAACTTCTAAATTGAAAACTATCAATATCTTCGTCAACTCATTTGTTCTTCCTCTTAATATAACAAGAGTCAAGAGAACTCTACAACCTCAACAACCATTTTTGTATAAATGGTAATATTATCTGCCCTCATGTTATACCCATTTGAAAATAACGTGTCATAATTGCGGAAATGGGGGGCATAAGTTCTCACATTGTTGAAAAGAACCCAGAAAAAAAAGAATACAAAATTTACAAATATAGTTAACTTGACAAAAGCAGAAAATGCATTTGTGGTGGGAGAGCATAGTTCCAAAGATTCTCAACATTATACTATGGCAATCTGTGTTCTTGTATGGGAGGCTTGTGTAGCTTGCAGAATGATAGAGAAAAAAATAAATTTTATAATGATAATTACAATGATAAAAATAATTAAAATACAATGATCATTTTATGTGTGTGAGTGTATGTAGAAAACAGTTATGGCCAGTTCAATAAAAAATGATTTGTTCGACTGTGTGTGCATGTGTACATGTTGGGAAAGTGTACTGAATCACTGTGTCCATAGTTGGCCAAAGTAAAGAGGATAGAAATTGACTTTACTCATATACATGTGTATGTGTATGGGCCTTATGTTTTCTTAAGTCCACACGTGCGTTTTTACTAGTGGTTTATGACCTTTGGCGACAACGTGTCACGTTCCCTTAGTTGGTAAAAGAACATTGCATGCTTCTTTGCTCTGTGTCCTGTGTAATGCTTTCTGTCGTCCTTACCTCTTTAGCGAGGGAATGTTGTCACGTGTGTGTGTGTTTGGTTAGTTACGTTTGTTTCTTCGCTAAGAGTAAAAGGTAAGTAAATGAGAGAGAGAAGAAGTAAGAAGATGAAGATGCCATTAGGTTTTATATGAAGGTTTTTAACGGCAGCATGGAATAAAAGTTTGTGGTTCTGGTTGTTTCGGGGAGAAGCGTGAATGTCTCCAGAAAATGTTGCCCAGAGATGAAGTGGCTAGGTGTCAGAGCGGAGTTTTATATCGCAGTTGACATAGCCAATACGGGAGGTGACTAAAAGTCATTCCTGCATGTGGCATATTGAATTCATCTAATTCATATTCAACTGGGAACCCTTGGTCTAAGAAAATAGATGCAAGGGGTCCATAAATTAGATGGCTTTCCTCATTCTATCGATGCTGCTGCTACTATTGAAGAGCAGACAGTAAGACGTCTGTCATGAACGAAGAAGTTCTGAGAAAAAAAGGGATGTGTTTGGCGGCATCCCCAATTTGTGCTGCCCGGAAAGATGGTCCGGGTTGAATAGGACAAGTCATCCTGATTGGGTGAAAATATGCGTCGACCCTAACGGTCAAATTAAATTACGCGCCAAACAAAAATACGAAATTCTTTCTGCTACACCTCTCTCTGTCTGGTTGTGTAATCCTTAGTTAATTAGATTCTTCATTATTTATACTTTTTTGGAGAACTAAAGTGGATCAAAAATAGGATTTTGTTAAGTTTTATTGCAGGTCCTAAAATTCAAATGCGCAGACATTTTTTGACCAATCAAATTCATATAATTACTTATTTATTTTGGAGCCTAAATATTTTTCTGTGAATTAATTTCTTAGCCGGATTTTCTAGAATGTTCTTATTTTGTGTTTTTAGATGATGGGTTGAAAAATATAAAAGTGTAACTTCAATGTTAATGCGATTTTGATCCGAAATTTCTAGAATGTCCTTATCTATGTTTTTTGGGTTGATCATCTTAAGGCTAAAAATGTGTATTCTATGATAAAAAGAAAATTCCTGAATGTGAAAATGGACGACACCAATGTTAAATTCTAATGAGACACAGGGTCTGACTTGACATTAATAAATAAATTAACTTGGATAAAAATCGGCAGACCATTTGTAGAAATTTTGGTAAGGAACTGGTGATCCTGTTTCACCGATCAGCAGCAGTCCCTTGGGGTCACGTGGCGTCCATTATAAAAAAAGAGCCTCACAGGAGATTCTCTCTCTTTTGGTTCCACTACCAACAACTGTTAGCATCAGGTCCATTGTAGCAGCCCCTTGACGGCATACGTATTTTGGTACCTTCCACCACCCGGGACCCAAGAGCGACGAACGCACGTGCAGAGTTAAAAGGAACAGGACACACACAGTTAAGTTCCAGCAGGCATTTTATCTGCAAACCAACTACTTTACCAACTTTACCTTGTCAAACTTTAACTTCAACAAACCTAACCTTACTTTATCTTGCTCCTTGAACTCTCTTTTGTGAACTCTTCCAATTCGTTGTTTATTCCATTTGGTGTAAAACCCTGTTTATTATTGTTGTTGTTGTATATAAATTTTGTTGTACGTATAAGTCGTTCGTCCCTTTCTTCAAAAGCTGTCACCAATTCTCTACTGCTGTTTGAAGTACGGTTTATTCTTTTACAAAACGTAGGATTAAAACGGGCTTTTCGGGGCTCATAAAAATCCCCACACATTACAAGTTACTTTTTTAAAATTGCTTGCAGAATAACCGGTAAAAAGTTTACATTTGTCGGTGAATTCTATGCTAATGTATCATCTATGAACAAAAACTTTAAACTGAAAGCATTCGTCATGGATCGATCTCAAAACCTATTCGGAACCGGCAGTATCGGGTCTTTTGATTTATGGAACATACCAATAAATACGTTTTGTAATAGCATAAAGGCAACCTCAGCCAGTGCAGAAATTTTACAAAGGGAACTTAAATCAAATTTTCCAGAGATTTTTTTTCTGAAGGGTTAGGAATGTGCACAAAGGCAAAAGCAACTTTCTAATTAAAAGATAAACCTACAATCAGTTTTTAAACAAAATGACAAGTACCCTTTGCAGCTCGAGAAATAATTGAAAAAGAACTGGAGCGTTTAGAAAAAATTGGAGTACTTAGTAAAACCGATTACAGTGCTTGGGCGAGCCCCACAATTTACTTAGAAAAAGAACAACAAAATTCAGGTTTGTGCTGATTACTCTACTAGACTAAACAATTGTTTAAAAACTTACAACTATTCATTACCTAGTCTTGAAGTGATATTCGCAAAATTGAATGGAGGGAAGATATTCTAAAAACTCAATTTATCGGATGCATATACCATGGGAGGAGAAGTATACAAATATTTGACAATAAACGCACAAGGGCTTGTACAAATTTAATAGACTCCCTTTTAATATAAAAGTTTGCGAGGAACATTACAGTAAATAATGGACGCTATGTTAGGTGACATGGA
The DNA here is from genome assembly GCA_963585895.1 of Sepioteuthis lessoniana. Lineage (NCBI taxonomy): Eukaryota > Metazoa > Mollusca > Cephalopoda > Myopsida > Loliginidae > Sepioteuthis > Sepioteuthis lessoniana. Next base: position 87,796,700 of record OY757910.1, on the reverse strand, counting down.
TTTTACAGTTGCATATCTTGACGATATTTTGATACAAAGCAGAAATCGTGAAGAACACACGAAACATGTGAAATTGGTATTTAAAACAAAGAATACTGTCACGGGGTCTACCACTGAGAGGAGAGAAATAAGGAATTCCTACTACCCCTCCGTGTTTGAATTAACAGGCTGCCAAAGATTGACCGTTAAAAGAGAAATAAGGAATGTAGGTCAACTTCGGCCGGCCTTTGAAGGAAGAAAAGAATGTGGGTCAAGCTATCTGTACCCCGTAACCTCGCCCGGGTGAAAGAAATAGGAGTCCTAACGAACCGCCAGGGAAAGAAAGAAAAAAAGGCTAAATGATTGCCCAGAATCCTAAAGCGGAAGTAGCCCCCTTTCCGTCAGCAGAAATAGGGATAACGAAAATCAGTTTTGAAGAGAGATGTCGTTGTGAACAGATGGGGCGAATCTCATGCCAAACTCCGGGCGAAGAACCAGAACCGGGATTTTCAGGACAGTAGTTGAGATGATAAGATATATTGAAACTGCCGCTGAAATTACCGAGGAAAAGCGGAAAGAATCTTGGACAAAAAGAACCTATGCCTTCAAGCCAAAGCTATATATATAAAACCACGCTAGCCCGTAAAAGAGAAAATACTCTCCGTAGGAACCCGTCAAAAGATAAGTAAACATTAAGACTGTTTCTCCCTACACCCTTCATAAGTATTGCAATTACTCTCTCTCTCTCAATTTAAAGAAAGAAGACAGAAAAGGAAAAGGAAGAAAGACATTTATATTTATGTATTATCCGCTGATAATATAGCCGACACGTTGAATATGGATGTCCGCGTGTATATTAAAAACCTTGTCATGTTTTAATGTCCCCACGTGTTGAAGTTTATTCATTGTGTTGTCTACTGTCAAGTTGTCTAATTCAAGTTTGTTTTCAGCTTCGTTCGCCTCATGTTATTCTCGCCTAAATTGTCCTATTCTTTCCTTTAAAAATATTATACGGGAAAACGGAACTGTTGACTACTGTAGTTAATATTATTATATCAAAACCTAGAGGCTCATATCTTTCATTATCCTAGGAGTAGGAAGAACTAGTGACCTGGTGTGTGTGTGTGTGTTAACGTGAAGTTTGGATACCCCTTGCCAGCGGCGGTCAATCTAGCCCCAAATTAACCCCAACATAATCTGCCGGTTCCTATATGCCCGAGAAAGGACTCTGGACTAGGACTTATTCTACGAGGGATCAAGTGCCAGGCCGCCGAGTCTTCACAAGTGCGAAAAATAAATTCCCGTCTTGGGATTTTAATAATTTTGCCGTCACAATACGGATTTAAGCTAAGCATTGATAAATGCGATTTTTTTTAAAGAACAATTAAATGCCTGGGACAAATAATTGATGAATAGGGTCGAAAGCCAGACCCAGCTAATGCTACAGCAATAAAAAAAATATGCTTCCACCAACTAGCGTACCAACATTACAAGTTTCTTTTGAGACTTGCGAATTATTACAGCAATTTTGTTCCTAAAATGCACGCATTCAGAGCTCCATTAAATCAATTACTTAAGAAAGACACAAAATAGAGCTGGTCTTCTGAATATCAAAACACATTCGAAGAAATTATAAAAACTTTAACGTCTGACTTATCTCTTGCGCATTATGATCCTAATGAGATATACGTTGCGACTGATGCTAGTAACTTGGGATTAGGTGCCGTTTTATTACTCAAGGAATATTACGGTCAGATGGAAGCAGCAGCCCACGCATCAAGAATGTTATTGCCAGCAGAAAAAATTACAGCCAAATAGAAAAAGAAGCACTAAGTATAATATTTGCAGTAAAAAAGTTTAATGAATTTTTACATGGAAGAAGCTTCATCTTGCAAACGGACCACCGTCCACCACTATCAATATTTGAATCTAAGAAAGGCATACCAGCTCTACTGTGAATCGCCTGCCAAGACGGGGGAACCATTTTTAAAACTATTCATTTAAAATGTAATTCCTTCTATCTAAGGAAATAGGACACGCAGATTGTCAAGGTTAATTCCAAAACTAAGTGAACCCTTAGAGGAAACTGTATTTGTTGCATTAAGTACAGAAATGGAGATTTTAAAAATTACTTTGGAATACAGTGAAGGAATTACCAGTAAGCTTCGGGGAGAAGAGATTTAAAGCAGTAGTGATACGTGTTTGTAATAATTGGTAAAAACATAGCCAGACAGCGGGGCGGTTAATAACACACTTTTTCTCGGAGATGTGGAAGCCCGGTATCCGTGTGGGCAGAAGAGAATATTTTGTTTGATACTACAATATCCCCCCTGTTTAGTTACGTAGTGTATATATGTATAGTTCGTTTGTATATGTGTGTGTGTGTGTGTAAGGGTAAGTCTTTTATAATGTCTGTGAATCCAATTATTCTCCCTCCAGCTATGGGTAAATAGTAGGGCAGACTAGGTTCTTCAGCCTTGGTGAGGCAACTAGTCTAGGAGAAGGAAAACTGAATTCAAACCTGTTAAACTCCGCTTAAAAAAAATTAACCTTTTGTCATATCCTGCCCGAGCGGAGGGGTTGGGTAAATGTGATAATGTCTGTGTAATCTCTGCGGTGTCGAAATTCGGTGCTATAGAATGTCGTTGACTCGGCCGTCTGTAAGTTCTTGGCAACAGTGCGTCTAGAACATCAGGATGGTTTCGGTGCTCGGTGCAGATCGTAAGTGTAGCAGTATGATCAGGTCGATGTCCTGGCTTATTCCGTCCTTGATTAACCCGGAGTATGTCGATAGAGCCTCAAAGTGCTGATACTAGTCCAAGTTGATTTGTCGCTCGTGGACTTGGGTGCTATTGCATGATCTGGTTTGCTGCAATGGAAATTGCAGGTGCTTGCTGCTTATTGATGCAGCTGTCCGCTGCTTGGTGTTGCCAGAGCTTGTCTCCAGGTATCTGCAGCTAGATCAGTGAAGTGGACTTTCTTCCTCACTGGAATTGGTACGGCGCGCAGGTGGGTGTGATTACGGTGGAGTCTCGCTACATTTGATATTTCCACCGCGTAGCTTCAGGGTTTTTTATCCTTCTGAACGATGATACTAGGGTTCCACTTGTTAGGTCGATTTAATTTCCGCACACGTTGACTAGGATAGAGTGGTGGTAGTTCCTTCTTCAGTTTTCGGTGGATACTGCACTTGCATGGGGCGTCAATAAAGGGTTTCTTTATTATTAGCTTTGTGGCCTCACTAGAATTGCCAATCCTGTCAAATTGCTCTGGGTATGCAAACTTTAGTTGATCTATAGAGGAGATGGGTGTCGTAAGTTTTGGTTAGTATATTTTTCTTTAGAGCATTCACGAGTATGGTAATTAGTCCCAGCTTCTCACTTTTTGGGAGTCCTGCGACAGTTGGTCTTGGTATCGTTACAACGTAGAAGGTTGTGCCTACTCACTTGAATTCCTGTACTGGTATAGGGTGTTGATAGTTCCCAGGCATCGGATTTCGTCGCCACTATGAGTTTCGTATGTGAGTGGGTCGAAGGATGGTGAGAGCCTTTGGTGAAGTTCCATGAATTTGTTGGAATGCGCTAGAGTTGATTTTCATGGGAAGTGTGTGATGTGTCTTGTATTTTAGGTGAGGTGGTCTGATGTTCAGGGTTATAAAGACTTTGTCCCTGGGCTGTCCAGTTATACTGTCTATACATTTTGCACTGACAGATATGGAGTGGAAGTGCTGAAGGTAGTTTTCTTCAACACTCTCGACGTCGATGCAGTTGATGTTTTCTTTGCACCTTTGTCTCCTGTGTTCAACTCTCCTCTGGTGAGGATGACGATAGTTTCGGCATTTGCTCTTATGATGTCTGCTTTGTCTCCTGTCTTCTTTAAGGTGTTTTGTTTTTCGACATTTTGCCCAGTGTCCCTTACTTCCACTTGCAGAGCATTCATCATTGTATACTGGTCACTGTCGTGGCTTCTGGTTGGTGTTGCAGTTTCCACACTTTCTGCTCTGGTTGACGCTATACATTCTTCCAGCTTTAGTTCAATTGCGCTCGTTTCCTACTGTAAAAAAAATTGTAGGTGACTATAATCGAGGGCAACTGGAAAGCTCCCTTTTCAATAGCTACTACACCAAAGTGTAGAGGAGGGCGCTACTCCTTTCGCTGGATTGCTCCACTTTACCTTTGATACGTACCTTATAATGCTGAGTATTAAGCAAGAAGGTATCAAGTACCATTTTTAAGGTCTTTGGTATGACCCGACCTGGGATTGAACCCTGGTCTCCCGGATCATCGGCAAACACTCTATCCACTAGGCCAATGAGCCGGTTTATATTGTAAAGGCTTCTTATTTTATGCCTTCGCTGAGCACATTTACTTATGTTGTCGCCTTTTGGATTACTGTAGAGATCGTGGCGGAATGCATCATATGGTGTAGAAAATATAATGAGCTCTGTGAGTCTTTCACTCAACTCTTCATCAGTAAAGTCAGACTTTTGTACCTGTGTCCTGGCTCAGATAATGAAGTCGTCTAAGGACTTATCAGCCTTCTGTCAGTACTGCATGGCGTAAAGTCTATGGATCCTGAAGTTTACGTTCACTGGCTTTCAAAAATTTTCTATAGATTTTCTGGTGATCTTTTCTGGTGTTCCGCGAGGCCACTGGCGTTTAGACGTTTTAGTCTTTGGTCCCCTACACCGCGGCAGATTTTTCTAGCTTGCTTAGTTTCGTCCGTAATTTCCTCGTCCTCGATGTAAAAAGTCATTTTTTGTTTGAAAAGCGACATTGCTTCATTCAAGTCTGGGTCAGACCAATTCTTGATCGGTAAATAATGTACCATGACGTATTTGTGAGAGGCTGTGTCGTTGGTAGGGAGGAAAAACGATAGTGTTGTCTCCGGAATTTTTTCTTTTTTTTAGCAAGTACTGATATTTCTTATCTTTCAAATGGGAAGTGTCATTTTAAAAAGTTATATTTTAGACAATATTGTAAGAGAAAATTCATCGGTACAAAGGTTTTTGCTCACGGATATCCGAGTTAGCAATATAGTGTCGATATCTTCTCGTCCCACGTGCATTGTAATTCTTTTTTTTTTTTATTACTCGAGTTTCATCTGGGAGGTTTTTATTGCTGGTTCTACGCAGTGTGGTAGTCTCTTCGGGCGTTCTGCTTTTTCACTGCTGCCACCAAGTAGTGATATGTGTTAGTAACGATAGGTAAAGAGCCAGACAGCAGATCCCGATATGGTTACTTTCGTTTTCCGTGTAGGCAGAGGTGAATGTTTATTTTGTGCCATATTACAACAAAAGCTAAATTTGATAAATCTATTACAGAAAAGAAAAAAGAAATCATGAGCTGGCAAAAAAAAAGTCAAATCACGAAAACATCTTTGCTTCTGGTGATGGTATTCTGTTATATGGTGAGCGTGTGGTGATACCGGTATCACTGAAAAAAAATATTGAAGTTTTTTATTCAGGACATCAAGGAATCACTAGGAAGAAGTTCCTTATGAATGGGATTTATAACCTTATTGGGATAGATGGTTTCACAAAGTTGCCGAAAGTTGAAGACCTACGAGCAAAAGCTCAATAAACTTTTTGTATAAAATTTTCTCAAGATTTGGTGTTCCAGATACAATTGCATCTGATAATGGAACTCAATTTACATTGAAAGAATTTAGAGATTTATGCAAAGAATTTTCACTTAACTATGTGACAACCACTCTGTTCCATCCCATGTCTAATGTCCAAGAAGGATGCTTCACAGACACGTTTAAGTAAGCATCAAGAAAAGCAGATGGAGGTGAAACTGAAGACGAATTATTACAATAATTTCTCTGAGTGTATTGGATAACTCTAAACCCGAGTACAACTTAAGGATTGTCACTAGCTGAGCTTATGTTAACTTGAAAGATTAGATTGGTATTTGGTAAACAAATACCTACCAAAAAATGTTTAACAAAAATTATACAACAAAATTTTTCAAGCCTGGCGAAAAAATCATTTTTAAAGAGTATAAAAAATGGAAAAGTCTGCTGGAAATTAGGCATTATTGAAAAACGAACTAGAAGACTAGTGTATATTATTAAACATACCAAATGGATTGTTAAAAGACACTATAACCAGTTTAAAAAGAAGTATGCTTCTGAATCAAATTATTGTGAGGAAGAACCAATAAAGGTCATCTATGATTTGTTTGAAGTACCTGAACAGAAACGCTCTAGCAAGTGTAAAAGACAACCATATCTAACTTTGGACATTAATCTAAGGAAGGGAAATTTTAAAAGAGGGAGATGTTGTAAAGTGATAAAAACACCCTTCATCAACACTATGAACTAGTCGGAAAAGACAATATATCATGTACATATTTTGTTCAATAAAACTTATAGTTGATTTCCAATATTGTCTCCTGCATGTATTCATTACTTTTTATTCTCAGACTATGATATAAAAGATGCAATTTTTTTAGCGGAGTAAAACTGGTTTATATATATATATATATATATATATATATATATATATATATATATATATATATATATTATTTTTATAACTATTTCTATAACTTGGGCAGCATGAAAAAAAAACAGATAATGCAATTTGTAAACAAAAAATATATTACAAATGAATATATGTAAAATAAAAATTATAAAAAAAACGAAAAGACTAACACATCAGCATTATTTGAAAATAATCAACCAGTACTGCAATGCCTTGCCAAAAGAAAAAACACAGTTACCTAAGCTAATACATAAAAGTACTCAATACACAAAGTAGACCAAAACTATATATATATATATATTCTCGTTTCCTCATGGAGATTTTGTAAAATATACAAGACTTAATTTCATGGACTAATAGTGTCCATAATTTTGCTATTTTATAGCTTTTATACCTGCTCTCTCATCATAGCTCTGAGCTTTCATTTTCTACAAAATCTCATGAATATATATATGAGAACCTTGAATATACATTCATAAGATTATAATCATTCTCACAATTTATGTTTTAGACCTGCTCAGTTATAATAGTATCAATCAAATTTTAATGCAAAACCTTTCCTTATTTGCAGTTTTTCTTTCACAACATTATTTAAGAGAGTCATTCAATAAATAAGGGGAATTCCTTAAAGAAAAGATAAATAAACATTTTTTACTGAATTCTTTATCCGTAAATATAAACTCCACATTATTTGGGATTAGGTTGCAACTAAAATTATCTTAATCTTGCAAAAAAAATTTTAATTCAATTCAAAATGGTTGCAAATTAGAGTGCTCTAGGCTTAAGCAAAGGTCTGTCATGAAACGTTTAGAAATGGGCTAAACATGACTTTGTCACTAAGAGTCTGAGTCGAAAAGACTGTCTATAGAGTGGAAACACTCTGACTCTCTGGTAACAAAAAATTTCTAGGCACAGTGGTCAGTAAATAAGGTCAAATTGACAGTCTTCTGTGACATAAAAGGAGCCATTACTCTTAATTTCCTTGAAAAAGATGCACTTTTAAACAGTGCATTTCTATTGCCAACTCCTTTGGCAAAATTGACCTTATTTATTAAATGATCCTTGTGTGTAAATATAAATATATATATATATATACAACCAAAACCTAACAAAAAGAACTTTATGAAAGTTTTATGGAAGCAGTATAGCAATTTTCAGTCCAATTTGTATGTATAATTCCATTGACTAATCCTACCACACAAGAAGGTGTTGTGCATTGCTGGCCTTGTGCCAGACGTAGATTACCTTAGTAAATGGGAGCAGTATCAGAAAAAGGCTAGTATGCATTGTCTATAAAAATTTTAATGCAGATAAGATTTTTTTATCCTTTGAAAATAGTTAAACAAAACATTATCTCTTCTTAGATCTTGAGAAACTAAGAAAGTATTTACTCATACCTCCACCATGGGCAGAAGCGACACAGAGTCAGTTTTTATGTCGAGTACAGCTAATTTGAATTCAAAGTTTTCCTTCTAGACTGGTTGCCAAACCAAGGCTAGAGAGCTCAGTCTGCCCTACTATTTACCTATAACTGGGAGGAGAACAGATAAATTCATGCTTTTATCACAGACATTAGAAAAAAATAAAATGCAGACTCTTTCAAAATTTAAGATTTAGTTGACAATTCCATTTCCATTCTTTCCATTGAAGATAAAAGTGAGAAAGCAAGAGTGTGTGTGTGTGTGTGTGTGTGTGTGTGTGTATATATAGATAGATAGATAGATTGAGTGATAGAATCCATTAGGTATACCTGATAATTATTTTCTAAAAAACTCTCAGTGTCCCAAAATAGAACTAGTATAAAACTTGAAATCTTAAGTTAAAAAGTCTGCAAATGAAATTGAATGCTATTACTAAAAATTTAATGTCATGAGAACACTTCAATCTTCAGCAACTAGAAAACTACATAATCATATATATATATATATAAAATGTCTAAAGAGTGTAGTGTTCTCCTGAGATTAAAATTTCAGTAACGGCATTTGATTCCATTTCTCCATATATATATATATATGAAGTATTAATGAAGTAAGAAAATCCAAAATGACTACGTAGTTTTGGTTTGTCTTTTTTTTTTTTGTTTACTATCTGCTTTTATTTTACTTCATCTCATGTCACGTCATGATATTGACAATAAACGTTTCAATTTCCTCAGAGGAAATAGGAAAACCTGCATGAAAAAAAAAAAATTAAACTGCTGGAGGGATTGTGTAGACCCTCACCAGCAATATCTTAACTTGCACAGTTGAACTTAAATTATCCAAAAGTCTAAGATAAGCAACAGCTGCATGTTGTAGTAACTTGCTAGATTCCAGTCATTAGTCAGAGTTTATCTTCATGGAGATGCTCCATTGTTTGTTCAGAGTTACTCTCCCAGTCCTCTGTCTTTGACAGCTAACATAGAAAGCAATGCAGTACGAGTTAAGGAATCAAGCTTTTAGTTTCAAATTCATAATTGTCCTCCAAGACTGGTTACCTCCCAAAGATAGAAAGCTCAGTGTGCCCTAAACAAAGGTTTGCAAGGAAAAAAGTAGTAGTGAATGTAGACAGCTTCAGCTGAAATTCGAACTTGATTCACTGATTTCATTTTTTATTCCCCTAACCAATGTGTCGCCCATACCTTCTAATTTATAATATTGAAATTTGTTCTCGACTTTCTTATCTTCTGGTTAATTCAATAGCCTGGAAGCTGTACCACAGATAAAAATAGGATTTGCTTAATTATTTTAAGCCATTTTCTTTATCCTTGTTATTTGTTTTATAACATTTTGGCCATTCTGTTTGCTTGCTATCCTCAGGTATCTGCAGCATTCAATAAATGTCTGCAAACTTTGAGTAGAAACATTTATTTTATCTGTAGGATTTTGTGATTCTCATACAGTGAGTTTTCTTGTTGCTGAAGATTGTAGTATTCTCATGATATTAAATTTTTAGTAATAGCATTCATTGCTATTATTCTTGATATTTTTTGGACTAGTTTTTTCATCGCTACATGTCTTATTCAACTTAGAAGTAAATTTTATTTATTTTGTACACTGGCCTGATCTTTCTTAGAGTTTCTTCTGTTACTATACTTTCACCTATAAGTAAGAATACCCTCAACAATTTTTCCTAAAATGTTGTTTTCTAAACTAATGGTACCTGGATTTTATTTTGTTATATATTTTCAAGGTATTTTGCTTTGAGATTTTTATCTTGCCTCTTTGGTGTCTTTCATGGACTACCAGAATGTTTTCCTTTTTTTAACCATCCTATTTCAGTTATATTTGAACTGAATTTTTGACACAGCTGATTGGAAACAAACATTATCTTTCCCCCCACTCCACTGTGGATTGGCTTCTTGAATGAGTTTGATGATCCTTTCCATTGTTTCCGGTAACAATGCTTTTGTCAGAGCCATATTTCCTTTCAATTAGGTATGCATTACAGTTTTTGAGGCCTTCAAGAACTGCTTTTTGACTGAAGACAGATTTGCATATCTTGCCTTCTGCAGGTATTGGTTTCCATAATTTTTTCCTTAATATTGGGTTTGTCCATATTTTCCTCCATCTGGCTAGGAAATAAATCATACCATTAATATAAAAAATTTTGTTGGTTTTAAGGATATTTTATGAAGTCAAAATGTTCAGCGTCTTATCTGTCATTAGTTTATTTACTGCTAAATAAAAAACCTAAGTGAAAGTCCCCTAAGTGTGCTTAATTTCATTATTTTTGCCAGGGGTAGTATTTCTAACTGAACATTAAATCATCAAAACTGATATTATTAGGTATTATTTATGACTAAACTGTATTGCTCTAAAACTTTGTAAGCAAACATAAAAATGCATAAATAAGTGAGTGTGTTTATTTTTTGACTGCTACATATTCATGTGAACTAGACTAGTTCACATATCTCAGCAGTAACATCTCATCTACTGAAATTGATGTCAATATACACCTTGCAAAGGCATCAAATGCTATTGACAGGTTATCATTTATAAGGAAATCTAATGAAATAAAACAGGTTTTCTTCTGAGCTGTAGCTGTATCAATACTACTATATGGACATGTGTAATATAATGGCCGAGGGATTTCGTTTTATATATCTAGCCTTTCAGTTTAGTTAGGCAGAGAACCTTTTGTTTAGCGCATGGGTTAGTTAGGTGCAAACATGAGCGCAGGTGTCCATGCGTGCACAGGGAGGACGTGTCATTCAGAGATGTCACAATAGAAATCCCAGATAGGGGGATGTGAATGACGTCATGCAGCGGAAGCGTGGGCTGAGATTTGAGAAAAGTCAGAGTTGAGTTTTGCCATCCGAAGAAGAAGGTTGACTTTTGAAGCTCGCCAAGGCCTTGCAGCGGGTGCCGCACGTGGTTTGGGCCAGATGGAAAAGTCGACATAGGAAGATTGTGCCTCTCTCTTCCTCATGTCGAAAAGCCTTTTAACTCAAAGGTAATAAAATGTTTCGTACCTGAACTAAGAAGTCGTAAGTGCTTTTTGTGTGTCGGGATTCCTGTGTTATCTATATATGAGTTATGAACATTCTATGTACGTTTCACGTATTCATGTATGACTATGTAACACATGGACATGTAGAGAAAAAGCTACCTGAGAATTACATGATGCACCACATAGACATGTAGAGAAAAAAGTTACATGAGAATTACACAAGAATGTTCCTTGCTGTCATGAACAAATCATGGAAGCAACACCCTAGAGAACATCAGCTGCACGGCCACTTGCCTTCCATCTCACAAACCATTGAAGTAAAACAAAAAAGATATGAGGCACTACTGGAGAAGCTTCTCTCAACGATTCCTGCACATTAACATGCCAGTGTTGGCTAATCAGCAAAGGCTTACTTACATCAGGATGCAGCCTAGAAGACCTATCAGAAGCAATGGATGATAGGGATGGCTGGTGAGAGAGACTCAGGGAACCCTGTGTTGTCTGTGGGACTTGATGATGATTATGATGATGACATATTCATGTTTTTAGTTTCAGTATTCCACAGTAGTAGAATTTGGTAAAAAATAATATTTGATAATATCCATTTTTATAGCATAACGTGCTATAAGAAATAATAAAAGTTTGCTACCTTTGATTTAGAAGAAAATCAATTTTTCATTCAAAAATTGATAGGAATATTCTTGTTTATGGGTGATACTGCTAGTTGTCAGCTATTTCAGTTCTGAGTAAGCTCACTGCTTCTTAACTCTGGTGATTTGTTGGGAATTTGTTGTTTGTGCTGTCGCAACTGAACCAAATCAAATAAGATTCCTTTAGAGTTTAGTAATTCATAATTTTTGCCTGGAGAAATTTGAGATTTGGTAAAAACTAATTTATACCTTGGGAGTTGAATTCAATATCAGAACACTCCAGACCCCAATTTGAAAATCTAAGTTTGCTTGACAAAATAGAAAATTACAAATCTCTGACAGAAAATTATTGAATGCAAAGAACCATGTCTTAAAGCTGTGATGAAATTGGTAGTAGAAAATTTGAAAAAATAAAGCAATCAGCAAATAATCATTCTTTGAAATTAGGGCTCTGTTTGCCCTGTCAACATTATTATTAACTAGCTGTGGTATATATTTACCAACCCCTCCACATCAGCAGGATGTTATAGGGTTTGGCAAATTACCAAAATTAGCATTCAGTTTTGTAACAAGCTGAGTTGGATTTGAAAACTGAACTCCAGAAGAAGAAGAGTTATTTATGGTATACTGGAGCATCCTATCATGTGCACATGGGCAAGTCCATTTCCTGGGTTGTGATTGGCTGCTGGTCTATGAGTGGAGGTATTTCTGTACAAATATCAGCTGCAATTTTGTATTGTTGCAGGAACTGTATTGGGTTACAACCTGTTTTATTTTTGTCTGTCAACTGGACGCAAGTTGGGATCCCTAGGTTGGTGTTATTGTTAACATTCTACAGATGTGACACTGCGTCAAATTTTAGGGGAGTTTAACCGGTTTAAATTCAAAATTTGCCTTCTAGATCAGTTGCCATATCAAGGAGAAAGAGTTCGGTCTGCCCTACTATTTTTCCTAAGCTGAAGCGAGAATGATTATTCTCTATGTGAAATGCAAACAGCTTCATCCAGAATTTGAACTTTCATTTCCTTTTAAAATAGCTAACAAAATTTTTAACTCACTGCAGTATCTGCAATAGGATGTAACATTTTTTCTTCAAGATCATGTTTCAATTTGTGATCAGGATTTTATAAAAAGACCATGATAGATTTTAGTTTCAGACTTTTGTATACAAATACCCCATCCCCTGACAGAACCTGATTGATTGATTAATTTTAATGGCATGGCAACCCATCTACAGTTATTCTATGCCTCGAGGTTTGTGAATCACATTCATTGAACATTTATATTTACATTTTTTTATAGTTGTTTCAGAAAAGGTTTGTTTTTTTTGCACACGGTCCTATCAAATACAAATTATTATTAAACAGATCTATTGCCCATTTGGCTGGGGCTGTAGAATACACTAACTGCACCTCTACCGAGGGGTAAGAACCGTCCACTGCCAAGCGAGTGTCCTAGATATGACACTACACAATCTGATGGTGAGGTTCCAGTAATGCTGGAACTTTGAGGAATGCAGAGCACCCTTTCATTTCTATTGTTCCCAGGTTCACACTGGACCAGTGTGGTAGAACCTGATAGGGTCCTATCTATGGGTCAAATAGAAGTAAACCGTGGTTTCAAGTGTTTACTGTTTATGCATTTAAACTTTATATTTATGCTAAACTGAATTGTTTAAAATAGAACTGTTTTGACATTGAAATTGCATACTTATGCTAAACTAAATTGCTTGAAATAGAACTATTTTGACTTTAAACTGTGTACTTATGCTAAACTGAATTATCTGAAATAAAACTGTCTTATTAGATCCAAACAGGTACTCTCATTCCAGGTCAGAGTGAATCTGGTAGTAATAGCAATGGAGTATTGCAAATTTTCTGGAAATATAGAACTGAAGAATCTCCCTAAGATCCAGGGTGGGGGGATAATCTTACCACTGCAGTTGATGCAACTGACATATTCTTGGTCCCACTTAGAGTGCTGGGGAGAGGTAGCTAATAGGTTGTTTTGCTCCCATTTCCTCCATTCTTGATCAACAAGAAAATTTTTTTTTTCAAAGTTGTACCATTAGTAAAAGAATAGGACTCTGAGCTAACACTTTGTACATCATGTAGCTAATAAAAATGCCTTTTCAATATTGGCGGCTCACCTATAGAAAAATATTTTTATTGATCTGTCTATATTTAGACACCATCATATAATTATTGGAAAGTCAATGCCGATCATATAACAGGGTACTTGAAACTCATCTATCATACCTATGATGCATTTCCATCTATTAGCAAGAGATACCACTCACTGTTGCCAACAAAAACAGTGGATCTGTCTAAGGTAAATATCTCATGACAGTGACTTTATCTTTGTATGAGGTGAGTTCAAAATGTATTGAGACTGAAGCTGTATTTAGAACAGTTGGCTGAGGCTGTAAAATACACTAAATGCATCTCTGCTGAGGGGTAAGACCCTCCCCAAAAATATGAAAGTAAAAGTTCACTCCTTGGATGGAGACACGGACAACTTCGACATTGTAGCAGGTGTGCCGCAATGAGACACATTAGGCCTATACCTGTTGATCATCTGCCTAGACTATGTGCTTAGAACATCTATTGATAAAATGAAAGATAACGGCTTCAAGTTGGCAAAGGAAAGAAGCAGAAGATACCCCACTCAAACAATTATGAATGTGGACTATGCTGATGACATAGCGCTTCTGGCAAATACACCTGCCTAAGCAATAACTCTGTTACATAGTCTGGAACGAGCAGCAGCTGGCATAGGCCTCCATGTCAATGCAGATAAAAAGGAATACATGTGCTTTCATCAAAGAGGTGACATCACACAAAATGGTAGTTCTCTGGAAGAGTGAACCAGACATGTGGGACACTGCTGGAGAAGTGGGGACGAACTCACAAGCGACGTACTCCTGTGGACTCCTTCACATGGATGAGCAAAGGCAGGACAACCAGCTAGAACCTATATACAACAGCTCTGTGTTGATATAGGATGTAGCCTTGAAGATCTGATGGCGAGAGAGGATCAAGGAGATCCATGCTGGCAGCACAACATGATGATGATGACTCCAATCATGCTGGAGTTTTGGGGTATATGGATTACACAGATGTAAACTATAAGCAAACTGTTTATTTTCTTCAAAATAATGCCCTTAGCATTCAGCACACTTATTCCAGAGAGTTTTCCATTGTTTGAAGCACCTCTGAATCTCTTCTTTTGATATGGTATAGAGTCTTCCCTTTGTAGGTGTTGTTTTACTTCATGCTAATTCCTTTAAGAAAGGCATGAATCCATATCTTCTTCCTCCAGCTATAGGTAAACAGTTGGGCTGACTAGGTTCTTTTGCCTTGGTAAAGCAATCATTTTAACTTACTCTCCATTAAGAAAGACTTAAAACTTAATTATCCATTCTAGTTTGTCATATTCAAATTTAAAGGAATTCATATACATATATATATATATATATATATATATATACATATATACACTAAGAAAAAAATAATGGAATTAGCATACTTACAAAATCTTTATTTCAGTTTTTTTTTTTTTTTTTATTTAGCAGTAAATAAACTAATAGTAAATATCTTTTTTTATTTAATAGCTGAAAATTCTGGCTTGATCAAATTTTCCTTAAATAAATTAGATGAAATCATTTAAAGTGATATAGCTTTTTTCAAGGCATGCAAAGGAAAATATTATGGAATAACCTTACGTAGAGGAAAAATTATGGCAAACATTCTACCACTAAGCCAATGGGCCAGTCAGTACATTACTTAAAAATGCACCTTTTGTTGCATCCTCATGTGGTAAGGCAACCAGTCTTAGCAAAACAAAACTCTGAATTCAAACAAATTGTACTTCCCTTAAAAAATTTGAGTTTATGTTGTATCCTACTCATGGCTAAGAGTTGGGTAAATGCATACATAGGAGATAGATAATGAAAATGTATACATCTATATAAACACAAATAGAAGGTATGTGGGCTGGTGACGGTTTTAATCATAGGAAATGGACTTGATGCATTCCATGGCTGATGATATTTGCTTGTTTTGTTACATGGATAAAAGATGTGTGATATCTTTATGTAATTACATTATGTTATTGAATGTGAGAGACATGTCCTTTGACCATGCAACCTGGGACAGGACTAAGACAGTAAACAAGTTTGTGATGATTCACATGATAAATAGTTAAAGAGTTAGGCAAGCACACTATTGTGAGTGAATTTGAATCTCACTAGATGATATTTACCCAACCCCTCCGCTCAGGCAGGATATGACACAAGGTCAATTTTTTTAAGCGGAGTTTAACAGGTTTGAATTCAGAGTTTTCCTTCTCCTAGACTAGTTGCTTCACCAAGGCTGAAGAACCTAGTCTGCCCTACTATTTATCCATAGCTGGAGGGCGAATAATTGGATTCATACCTTTCCCAAGGGTATTAGTGCTATGTGAAATGCAATCAGTCCAGGATTTGAACTCGTGTCACCGTTTCCAATTCCTGCGACGATAACACCACGGGCACCTCCATTTCTTATTTACCAACCCCTCCGCTCAGGCAGGATGACACAAAGTCAATTTTTAAGAGGAGTTTAACAGGTTTGAATTCAGAGTTTTCCTTCTCCTAGACTAGTTGCCTCACCAAGGCTGAAGAACCTAGTCTGCCCTACTATTTACCCATAGCTGGAGGGAGAATAATTCATACCTTTCCCAAGGGTATTAGTGCTATGTGACATGCAATCATTCTCGTCCAGGATTTGAACTCGAGTCGCCATGTCCATTTCCTACAACTATAACCATTACACCATGAGCACCTCCATTTGAATCTCACTAGACACTCCATATTTCTGACCTTATACCAAACTAAAATAAGCTTAGTATATTGGGGTGCCTCATGTTGTGTAATGGTTAAGGAGCTAGACAAACCAAGTTGGGCAAACCAAACATGCAGGACACTGTTGGAGAAGTAAGGAGGAACTCATAATCGATGTACTCCTGTGGAACCCTTCATATGGACAAGCAGAGGCAGGATGACTAATTAGAACTTACATAAACCAGCTCTGTGCCAATATGGGATGTAGCCCTGAAGACCAGCTGGAAGCAATGGACGATAGAGAAGGTTGCCAAGAAAGGGTTAGGGATATCTGTGCTGATGGCGCGACATGATCATGATATGGTATATGTTTCATTATTATCAAGCTGTGCTGATAGCATAAATACCTTTGATTCTCTCAGTAGAAGTTACTGCTCTAATTTGCTGAATTAACAAGAATAACAACACTTACTAACTCAGTGGCCGCAGCTAGCATCTGGCTGGCAGACAAAAGTAGAATGGGCGGTAACTGAATACTGGACACGTAACACCTGAAACATAACTGAAGCAAGCTGGTGTATATATACACTAATATGCCTACTCACTGGGCCAGCAGCTAATCACTGTGCAGGGAATGGACTTGGCCACCTTCGAATAGAGGGACGTTCTAACGTCCATATAAACTCACTTCAACTTGTAATTCATTACACATGTGAGCACTAACTCATTGTTACTGAGCCTTACGATAAAATTCCAGCATTCTCATCATCCGTTCCTTTTAGTCATCTGTTGGTATTTTTTTGTAAAGCTCGGTAGCTATGAGTCAGCAACTCATTTGCATAAAAATGATGAGTTATGAGTTGAAGTGAGATCATATAGATGTTGGGGCATTCCATTATTCGCAAGTCACTAAGTCCATTCTCTAGACAGTGATTGGTTGCTGGCCCTGTGAATGTGCACATTAGTGTGTATATATATTTATACTGGCTTGCTTCAGTCATGTTATGGCTCGGTATTAAGTTATTTTTTGTCTGCCAGCTGGATACTAGCTTGTGCAGCTAAGCCGGTAAGTGTTGTTATTATTGTTGTTTATTCTACACATTTCAGCAGTGACTTCTACATCATCGTATTTGGTAAGTCTTCTAGACGGCACCCAATGTCTGAATAGAGTTGATGAATTTAAATTTTTGCTAGTCAGCCAACACTGGTGTATTCATGGGTTCATAGGAGAACATCCCATGAGTTTA
Source organism: Sepioteuthis lessoniana (assembly GCA_963585895.1). Taxonomy (NCBI): domain Eukaryota; kingdom Metazoa; phylum Mollusca; class Cephalopoda; order Myopsida; family Loliginidae; genus Sepioteuthis; species Sepioteuthis lessoniana. The sequence continues at coordinate 87,779,081 of OY757910.1, read as the reverse complement.
TTCTTACTAATCCAGCAGTCCACAGCACATCTTTCTCAGATGGTTTGCAAGATGGGAGGTAAATGGCTGTGCAACTGCTGGTTCCAGGATTTGTTCAAAACAGCATACTTGTGTAATTTCCATCTTGCTACTGCTTCAAGAATTTTGTAAAAAATCCAAGTGGTGCAATCACACAGTAGTATTAAGATAGCCACAGCTTAGATGAATATCTGATTTATTTTATCAGAGAAATCAGATTTCTTATGGTCAATTGCACTTCATGCCTTTCCTATGTATATGGTGACATCACTTTTAGTAGATGAGATATTGCTATTGAGGTATCTTAATTTGTCTACAAATTTCAGAGTTATGTGATTTAATGAGAAGATTGCAATATCTTGATTGAAATACATCAATCCTGTTTTATTTAAATTCACAAACTCGCTTCTCCTGGCTATGCAGCAGACATTCATCTTCAGCATGCTCATCATTATGATTGCATAATTGAATCAAGTTCATGGTATAACTCATATATGTACAAGCTCAATAAAACTCTCTTCATGGAAAAAGTATTTGTTGAGAACTTCTATAATTCTATATTCATTTTTGTGAATGTTATTCATATTGAAATACCATAAATTGTGTCATATAAGTAAATCTAGCTTATAAGATTTTTTTCCTCAAAATTCTGGGTTAAACCTATACTTACTGTATATCTGTATATCTTCAAACATACAATATGCTCCTGGTAGAATATATGAAACATGCAAATCTTACACATTGAAGCTTATATTCATATGAATTCAGAATCTATTGTACTATCATGAAATTGCACTGATAAACAACATACCATAAAGTTTTAACTGGTCACCAGGCTACTGTGACATTCTGGATAATGTTTAGTATCAGCTGTTGGAAATGGCATGTAGTATAACATTAATATAATACTTAATTAGCATTAAAGTTTTATTATTTTATATTAAAGTGAGTAAAGTTGGCAACCTTAGTTGAGGGTGACTCAAAGGCTCCTTTTTCAATAGCCACTACACTGAGGTGTAGGGGAGGCTGCTACTCCATTCCCTGAATTGCTCTACTTTACCCTTGATCCTTACCTTATAATGCTGAGTGTTAAGCAAGGCAAAATCAAATACCTTTTTTGAGTCTTTGGTATGACTCAACCTGGGATTGAAACCCAGTCTCCCAACACAAGTTTGAATTAGAAGTGTTTGTGACAGTCTGGTGAAGTTATGCTAAGTGGTACATATCGATTATTAGGAGTACTGTTAGATTAGTTGAGCATTCTGTGGCAAAGGTTTGGATTTTAGCCCCGCTGTGTAAGTTAAACCCTAGTCTTGTAGAGATTTTTCCTGCCTTAAAAAGTTGACTCATATGTCAAAATTTACAGTAATCCAATTGAATTTATTCATATTAATTTTCATACAAACAACTCACTACCTAAACAGGGCCATCTTCTCAGATATAAGCAAATAGATGATCACGTAGACACATACATGTGTATATATATATATATTGCATATATATATATCCATACATGCATATATATATATATATATATATATATATATATATATATATATGTTGCATCTATGTATGAACTACCAATGGCAAAAATTATGGATTTGATTCCTTTGTTTAATGATATATCAACCTTCATGGGTTATTTAATGCCGAAGCCACCCTTTTAGAAGAATAGTAGTGGTCCTATGTAACCCATAGCTGGGGACAAAAATTATGGAATATGCATACTTAGATGTTCACATTGATTTTTTTTCCATTTAGCAGTAAATAAACTAATAACAGATAAGTCACTATACATTTTTTAAATGACTGAACATTATGACTTCATAAAATATACCTTTGTCTGGTGACATTTGAATGAAACATATAAAGATGACTGGCTGAAGAATACAAGTAAATTTTCCAAGTTATTCATGTCATGTCATTTAAATGACTATCATCAGTTTACCATTCAATTTTATCAATAAAATCGATTTAAAAATATCAAAAATGATCTTGTAAGATACAAAGGGATGTTTCTTCATAGGAATATGTGGGTGGGTTCAATCCTGTTTGGTTTTTATCTCTACTCAACCATGTATATGCCAATATATGTATGCATAAAATCCATGTTTATGTAAAAATGTGTGTACATTTAGAGAGAGAGAGAGAGAGAGAGGAAATTAGATATTTTTAACCCTAACAAGACCACAGCAAAGGTTATTATGAAATTTATGTGTTTATTTCACAATTTTGTTTTTAGTTTCTTGACAAATTTAAAGGATTCACCTTTCTATTTACTTTTTGAAATTCTTAAACCTCCCACAGTTACTTATAAAGGTCATTTCCCTTTAGGATTTTATTTTGAGTTGAGTGCAAATTTGAATACACACACAAAAAATCTAATCAAGATGCAAATGTAATATTTCTGTGTTTTTTTTTTTTGGTTTTTTTGGGGCATTGATCTGAAAATATATATTATCATAATTTTTATTTGATTTTTGTATCTTTACATACTCAAGTATCAATTTTGAGTGTGCATATCTGTATGAGTGCATGTAAGTATATGAATGTATGCATGTGTGTGAGTGTGTATATATATATATATATGTTTATATATATATATATATATATGTGTGTGTGTGTGTATATATATATATGTATATACACATATGCATATATGTGTGTATATATTTATATATATGCATGTATGTGTGTATATATGTGTATATATTTATATATATGCATGTATGTGTGTATATATATATATATATATATATATTTATATATATGCATGAATGTGTATATATATATGCATGTATGTGTGTATATATTTATATATATGCATGTATGTGTGTATATATATATATATATATATATATATTTATATATGCATATGTGTGTATATATTTATATGCATGTATGCTTGTATATATTTATATATATGCATGTGTGTGTATATATATATATGCATGTATGTGTATACATATTTATATATATGCATGTATGTGTGTGTATATATCAATATATATAAATGCATGTATGTGTGAATATGCATGTGTGCGTGTATATATATATATATATATATGCATGAATGTGTGTGTGTGTGTATGTATATATATATATATATATATATATGTATATATATGTGTTTGAATATGTCTGTAAATATATATTTCTACATGAGTCATTACATGTATATACGTATGTGTGTGTATATGTGTGTAATAATTCAGGGTCAGACCAAAAACACACACTGGCTTTGTGGTGCCATCTTGAATTTCATTGACCTCTAACAATGGAAGATATCCTCAGAAATTCTGCTGATGAGAAAAGAAAAAATCTGAGTTAAGGAATAAGATATCACAATATTAATAAACACATTTCAATTTTTTTTTATACTATGACTATGAGAAAATGGTAAATATTTTTGTGCTCACCTTGTATATTCAACTTTTAATTTTTAGCGTGTTCACACACACACACACACACACACACACACACACACACATATATATATATATATCTTTTGAGAAGGTTTCTGGTACTTCTAATTATAATTCATGCATATAAGATAATAGAGAGGTGTCCTCGTGGCGTAATGGTTAAAGCGATGGACTGCGGAATCGTAGTAAGCGAGTTCATACTCCATTCTCGCTATTACGTTCACTTTCAAGTAAATACCCTTGGGAAAAGTATGAACCCCTTATCCTCCCATCTATGGGTAAAATAATACTACTACTGTTCTCCAAGGAGAATAACTTTGGCGTTAAATAACCTATAAAGGTTGATATGCCATTAAACAAAGAAACCAAACCAAACCAAGATAATAGATATTTCAGTATATATATATATATATATATACACATTATTTGAAAATTAATAACTAAATATATTGATATATGTATACTCACTTTGTATTTTTATTTTATGTATGTTTCTATATAGTTATTGATTTTAAGTGTATATGCAAATGTATACATATTTAATTTGAAGTTTTTATGCATCCGTAAGCAGACTCTTCTAACATCTAGTTGAATATGCTAATGTAAACACATAGTTCACCATGTGTGGTTAAATTTAAATGTGTATGCATATATCTAAATATATGTGTATGCCTAAACATTTCTAAATGTACGCATATATTCCAGTGTGGTTTTCTTTTTCTTAACTATTCATTAATCAATTTTAAGTCAATATTTAAATATATATGGAATTTAAAGTGTTTGTACACACAATTGTGCATGCACACATGGCAGCAGTTTTTCATTAATTTATGTTTGATTAAAAAGAACAGACAAAAAATGTAATTTTTTTTTACAAGCAAGGGAATGTAAATTCACATTGAATGAGAGCGGAAATTGTTTGAAAGATTCAGGACTTTAAAAAAAACCTCAAGAATGATACAGTGTTTTGATAGAATTTTGGCAAGGTTAATTTTCCTTGTCTTAAGCCATTTAAAGAATAATGTGAACTGGCTTTTTATATATTTGTTTCAAATAAAGTTGTTATTGGTTGTTGAAGCTGTGGTAGACATCATGTAACTATAACAATTCAAACATGGTTGTTTGTCCAGTATAGGAATTTGTAGTTGTTTAGAGTGAAAGAAACTTCATTTTAATTGGCAACTGAATTCATATGACATTCATTTAGGTAAAAGCTGTTAATTTTTTTAAGTTGGTTGTTGCTAATTACAAGATTAGAGAGTTTTAATTTTTGCAACAAATAATTTGTTTTTCAAGGTCATCTGGAGAAATGAAGTAACAGGATGTGTTTGAATGCATGTTCATCATGGTTGTAGGTTGTGCGTTATTGAATGAACATTAACTACAAAATGGATGAATGTGCATTAAAATGTAATACACATCACTGCATTTCTTCAGTCAACCCTAAAAAATTTTATGAAACTAATTATTTACTACAAAAATTTAAAACCGTCAGTCTTGTAATTAGCAAGAATTGACTTTGACAATAAATCAATACATACAAAAGCTTGAAGTCCCCAAAATAAATTTTACTGAAAAGATTTTACTTGTCTTTTCAGCAGGTAAAAATCAGGAAATTGTTTTTTTAGGGGAGTGCAATTTTTTCTGTTAAAATATGTTACTATGTTTCATTTCTTTTTCTGTTTGCATTATTATTTACTCTATTTTCATAAATGTAATTTTTTGTGTCATCTTTTTAGTCATAAACTTTACTTTCAAGCATATTTGAAACAAAAAACATCTCCAAATTTGTAAGAATTTTAATATTATTGCCAAATGCTTTGTGTCTTATGTCAGAAAAAGATTTATTTGATGACATTTAGATTGTTATTTTGAATTTGATGATTTAGGATTTAGTAAAGAAAAATTATCTGAAACAAAATATTAACCTCATACCTACAGTTCTTGACTATACTCATTTTCACACATTGATTATATCTGTGAGAAAGGTTTGTTATACTACCATTGTATTATCCATAATTTGAAGTAGTATACTATTTCTAATATTCTGACATTCAAAGGATGCAGAATATGGTTTTCAGCTTGCTCTCCTAATAGCAGAATTGCATTTGATTAATTTTCATCTGACTGATAAAGAATTAATTATATGTTAACAGCAAAAAAAATGGCTCATGGTCCAATTAAATTAAACATATCTGAAAACCCTTCAACAATGTTTTGCAAACAAGATTGTATACAACACATTAAAAAATATATATGTTAAAATTGGCCTTCCACAGTGGCAAAAAGATTAGTAATTGACAGATTTGGACAGAGGAAAACAAGACATGTGTGTTACATAGAGAGAAGAAAACTTTTTAGGGGCTTATGGGATAGAAAAAAAAGGGCAACCAAAAGGGGAGATAATTGTAGGAGTTTTCAGACTTGTATAGTACTCTTTCAACAATATATTTTACTTATTAATGCTTATCCATCAAATCTGATGATACACATTAAATAAGCCAAAACTTAATAAAGGAACTACACGGGATTTGCTTGTCATGAGGTAGGATTATCTAGAACCAGCCAACGAGCCATACGGTAATGCCATTATAAGTTTAATAAGGATTATTATTTAAAAAATATCAAAAGAACAGAGTTGGAATTCTATGCATAGAAGCTGACATGATTCTTATTTGTTCTTGTGGATCAGAAATGACTGACTTTTTTTTTCAAATTTTGTCATTATTTTTGTTATAAGTCTTTTCAACATGTTTATCTTATTATCTTTTTGAAAATTATATTTTAGGAGATTCTCTGATGAAATGTTTTCTTTTTATTTAGCATGGGAATAATTCTTATAGTAAAAGAAATCTAACCGCCTTTTATCATTTGTGAAAGAGTCGACCTTTAACACACTGTACTTGTAAAATCTTTTTATGTATATGATTAAAGCACCTGGTTTAATGTGTAATTTTCAATAAAAAATAACAATATCTATGTGTTCCCAAAAATATACACTAGTTATTATCCTTCATCATCAGCATCATCATCAAACCTTTCATTTGAGTCTAAGGAGTGCAACCATATGGTAGTACTGACAAGTCTACAGTTTGGAAGAATTCCTGTGTTATTTCATCAGAGAGATCACAATTACAAAAAGGTTGATAACCTGTCTATAGCAGCCTATGCATATTCTGATATCATTAAAGAGTTTCACCTGAAATATATGTTAATGAGAGTGTAGCTTTATTATAAAAGTTATATTGCATTGACAGCTCATTTCTTGAGTCTATGGCCATTGGACACCAAAAAGACTCTGTTCTTCTTACAGCAAAAATTGAATTGTGAGTTATTTTATTTTCATATCTAATTATTTGTTTTATTTTCATATTCTATAATTGGTTTTATTTTTTTAGTTTCATATTGTTTTATTTTATTAATTTACGAAGATCTTTGCTTCGATGTGGCACAAGGCCGAATGAATGGGGCACCAAATGAGACTCGAACTCACACATGTAGGTTTGCTAGTCAAACTAATTGTTTTATTTTATTACTGTCCAGCAATTGGGCATGAGTTTCTACTGACCTATTAAATGGGGCCCACTACAGTGTGTACAAATTCTTCTCCTGTACTGGATAAACTTCCCTCCATGTGATCAAATGGAGAACCACATGAAAACAAATGTTTGGCAATCTATCTATTCCAATACTCATGAATCCAGAACTACATTAGATTTACCAGCTTCTGGTAGCAGTTGCTTTTGAATCTCTGAGTATCCCACTATAAACCACTTGCTAGTTATGGGTGTGCCCACCTGCAAGCTATCCCAGTATCTCTTGTGTGTGATCCTCATCTACAGGATTGATGGTGAACAGTTGCAGATAATGAGGATCATAAATATAGCTGGGGAATACCTTCAGACACCAAGAAACTTCACATATAAAAACTATTCAATGTGTGGAACCAACTTATCCCAAATTCGATGAATGACCTCACTCACATATAAACTTGATATAATATATTGACACTAGCATGTCACAATAGAAGGAAATGAAGATAAAAATAATGGTGTGACAATCAGGATATGTGTTCATGAAGACTTGAGTGCAAAAGTTTCCCATAGGCATGTCACCTTGCCATAGAACAATAAAAAGAACTTGTATATAATATGATAAGTAAAGAATAAAGATGCTCATATTGTCATTCTATACAGTTCATATATGTTATTATATTGTCATTTTTAATATCAAATAACAGGAGTGAAAAAGGAGCTGTCAAAATGAAAAAAAACTCAAACATTAAAGGATTTTGTTGGAATTTTCAATTTGGTCTTATTGATAAAGAAATGTTTCTTTCTTCATCTTCAGTTGAAGAAAAAAAAAACTCATTTTTTTCTTATTGCATTTATAGATGAATTGCAAAATCTTAAAGTGGCAAGCAGAGAGCAGAACATTTAAAGCTCCATTCACCATATGTTATCTTCTCTTTTTTTTAAAAAAGAATAAAGACTGCATCCATACTAGACACATAAAAGGAGACATTTTTCTATAAAACACATTCGTGCAATGCAAATTGTGGAATAAACCTAAGAAATTAGAAGGGACATTATTTATCAGAATCTAACAGAACTTTAAGGATCAGAAGTGTGCATGTATTGAAAGAAGAAAAAATCTGGGAATCATAAAAGAATTTGAAATCTCATTGTAAAGTAGCAGCACAACAACATAAATGGAAATTGCTTTATTCTCCAAGTTTAAGAAATTTAAGTGCATAGCTCATATAAAAGATCTGATGGTGATGTGTCAGTTTGTTGGGCTATAGTTACATGCATATATATATATATATATATATATATATATATATATATATATATATATATAATGATGAACACTGCCGTTAATCTTGATGTATGAGGGCCTGACAGTACGGTTAAATATATGAACTGTTAGGCTACCAACATATATGATTTATTTATTGATGTGATAATTTGTGAAGAGCCAGACAGCCACACTTCTTGGATGAGCTGATAACAGAAAAAGGATGTAATAATATGCCACAGATTCTCCTACATAACTCTCCTCAAGTTTTGAATAAAGGATTTTTCCTTCTCCTAGATCAGTTGGCTTCACCAGAGATGAAGAGCACAATCTATTCAACAATTTTACTGATATATATATATATATATATATATATATATATAATTTCACTTTTATCTTTTTTACTTTTTAAGCTTTTAGTTCTATCAAAGATTTTGGGTCTGTTTGTTGCATTAATTTATATACATATATGGAGAGAAAGAGAGAGAGAGGGCTAAAGTAACAAGCAAGAATATATTTTGCTGTTATTTATGCATATGATATAATATATAGTATATTCATATGTGATTTATACATGTGCACATTGTCGGGAAAAAAGTTTCTGTGAAAAAAAATTTAGAGTTTTAAAAATGATATAAAAGAAGTGATGAAAATGAACTGGTAATGTAGTTTATCCCCTGATTGAATTTAAATTATTTTTTGGTATCCAAGAGTCTTCAATTGACCATTTTATGACCTCTGCTTTTGAAGACACTATCTATATCTATATAGTTTGCAACATTCATAAATAGTGCGTAATATTGGTGAAAGACCTTGCATATCTGAGATAAGATAGAGTAGACATAGTCAATGGAACTTGGTGACTGTTACTTTCTTTCATAATCCATCATTCGACCAAGCACCATTAACTCCATGTCGACACAACTATAACTTAGTTTATACATATATAGTATATATATATATATATATATATATATATATATATATACACACACACAAAATCAAAAAGATTAATAATTCATGACTCTGAAATTCACAACTCCAATCATTGGTTCAAAATAAATCTCACCTGATGATCAGAGTCATGAAAATTCAAGTTGTGATGTATTCATCTTTCTTTCATTTTATATTTTGATATTGAAATATTTTCTCTACACTCTATAATTAAATCTATAAGAATTTTAATTTTTACTGAATTAAAGTCTTTCTTTCTCTCTCTCTCTCTCTCTCTCTCTATATATATATATATATATATAGATAGATAGATTGATAGATAAAGTGTGTATATATATATATATATATATATACTCAACACCTCTGCAATGAGCAGGACATGACATAAGTTCAATAGTTTAAGCATAGAACTGCTAGGTTTGAATTCAGAGTTTTCCATATGGTTGCTTTATCAAGGTTAGAGAACCCAGTCTACCTTCCTATTTGTCTGGGGGAAGATTAGATGGATTCATGCCTTTCCAAAGAGCATTAACATGAAATGAAACACAAACTGCTTCATGCAGTGTGTGTAAATATATAAAAACTTATGACTGCATATGAAGTCATGGGCAGCAGATAACATCATGGACCCTCTTTTGGAATTTTACATTTTTAATTAGCTCTCTTATAATAGCATTGGGCACTTATAAAAAAAGTTTTTTTTATGAATTCTGGGCAACAAATTGCCCAAAACATATATATTTTTTTATCATAGAAACAAACATAATCAGAACTTTTGTAATAAATTGATTTTTAAGATTATCAGGAAATATCATTTTCTTATTCTTCCTCTCATATTTGTTCAACTTTTTACTTTTCTCTGTAAATAAAATCCAGCATATCTAAAAGCCAACTTGAATGAAAAATTCAGAGATGATCAATGATAGTCTGTAATTATTTATTTGATAGTCTGAGCCTGACAATCTGATAGGTGGCAATGAAAAGCAACTAAAATTAAGATGAAAGAAAACACTATTCAAAAATTATAGAGAGTTATTCCATTTTGATTCAAGTTGATCAAGAGATAATTATTAAATGACAATGACTCCTAATAATCCCTAGTCTGTTGAACTATGCCCGAAATTTCCATAAAAATAAGATAGAAAAAAATCTACATGTTTGATAACTTTGCTTGCCTAGTACTTGCTGTATTTGTTATCCAATAAATCATCTGTTCAACTGAGAGTCAAGGAATGATTTCTTTTCTCATTCAGATATTGAAAGATTTATTACCTCTACTTCCAGATCCACTGAATTTCAATCATTATAGTAAGATAGGAATATTTGAAGCCATTAAACTGTGCACAAATTCTTTGTGTTATAAAGGAATACTTGATATCATATAAATATGTACAAATAAATTATTATTATCACATCAGATTACTTGTTTGAAACCATATATGCTATATATATATATATATATATATATATATATCCTTCAATTCAATACAAGCAAAAATTCTTCTTTTTTTTTTTAAGAAGAAGGTAATTTTTCCTGATATTCATTTTGAAATATTTGCTTTCCTCTCTTTGGACCAACAACAATCATTTTGAAGAAGCTACTGCCCTAACGCACAGAAGAAAATAATAAACAATACTTACTGGTTTGGCGGCCTGGCTGGTGTCAACTAACAGACGAAAATGCCAATGAGCGGGCCAGCATATATGCATGCTGGCATGGCCACTCCTGGGCTCACAGCCAATCACCACACTGGGAATGAATGAGACCACCTGCACATTGTGGAATACCCTGATGCGCATATTATCTTTCCTTCCTGATGCTCATGTCACTATTCACTTTCACACGTAATTCAATATGTGTACTACACTCAAGTACAGAACTTCATCACATTTTATATATATATATATATATATATATATATATACACAAGTGTCTTTCAATAAATAAGGCAAATTTTATCAAAGGAATTGGCAATTGGAAGCACTGTTTACAATTACACCTTTTCAAGGAAATCCTTATTAATAGATTCTTTCTAGTCTCAGGAGACTCTTGGCATGACCTTTTTTAATGTCACCTGCACCCAGAATGTTTTCTTTATCAGAGAGTCTTGATTAAGACAAGAAGTTTTCCCCTCCTCTTTGTATGTGTGTGTGTGTGTGTGTGTGTGTGTGTCACACACAATAATAAACATATCAAATATCAAAGAGGGGTAAAGCAGACTCAAGTAAATACACTCTAAGAAAATCTCTTTATAAAACCCACCAGAACCTACTGAAAAACAATCAAACTGCAAACAAGAGTGAGTTCAAGTCTCATTGAGAACCCTATTAACAAGACCTTGTGCCACATATGTTCTCTGATGAAAGCAACAAGCTGGAAACATACACATATATAACGTGTATGTACTTCGACAAAAGCAACAAACTGGAAACATACACATTTATAACACATATGTAAGAACAAAATAAATAAATTAAAAAAAATACAAATCTCTTCATGGACCTACCTATTTTAAAATATATTCTTATTCTTTCTTTAGACCTACGACAAACATATATATATATATATATTCATTAATTCAATCATAGTCATTAGCTAAGCTTAAACTTAAATGAATTACACAGAAGATTTGTTTATAGCAGTGAAAGTTTGCATAGAACCAACCACACTTTTAGATAAGCTGATAACAGAAGAATGATGCTCAGATTCTTCAAAAAGCACTCCTCATGTTTTAATTACAGTTTTTTTTTCTCCTTTGAAAAAAAGAGTCCAATCATATATATATCGCTCCCCCATGGGGGTTGAGTACTCTGGCAAAGGAATTGTCGGCTGCCGCTAGCGTAATGCAAAGCTCTTCGCAAGAATTGAGTACTCTGGTAACCAATAGGGTATAAAAAATGTAAACAAAGGCTGCTGTTGCTAAAATAAATACCTTAAAATTCCCTTAGCCAACGTGGTCCGCTTGGTGGCCGAGAGGTCTGGAACTTAGTCTAGCGTAAAGTTGGACAGGTTTCGAGCGTCCTGCGTGTCTAGCCACACTGAAGAGTTCTGATAGAATGAAACAGTCTGTCTGTGGATGACAATATATATACATATATTTCTGTACACAAACACACACATGGATTTCTCTCTTCAAATGGTTACTTGCTTGGTGTTTTATGACATATTAACCTTTGTGGATTATCTAATGACAAATCCTATATATATATATATATATATATATATATGATTTGTAAGTGAATAGATTGTTTATACTTAATTTTTAAATGAATTGTTAGATTTCATTTGTTTGCACACAGTTAAATGGTTACAAGTATTCATATGTAACAGTAATAATTCTCTTTAATATTAATCGTTTGGCTGTACACAGAGAAATGGTTTCAATTATTTATATTCCACATTAGTAATTCTATTTATCAAGTATTCCTGTGTAATATAAATAAATTGCATGAAGCTGTATGGTTTCAAATAACCAATAATAATAATTCTTTGTAAATTATTGAATAAATCTATTTAACTTTAAAATAGGACTCTAACAGATACTACCAATCTGGGTCAGAGTGGATCTGGGAGTAATGGCAATGAAAGGGTACTCTACATTCCCCAAAGCTCTAGGATTTGAGCATCACTATCAGATGTAGTTTAGTGTCATACCCAGGACACTTGATGGGAGACAGGGTCTTCTCCTCTGCTGAAGTGCAGTGGGCATTTTCTACAGCCCCAGTTCACGGAATGGCCTGTCTTAAATGTACTTTTAATGTACGACTTCCACACTCTAATACCTATATAATTTCTGGGAAAAAAGACAAAAAAAACAGGACTTTGATGATAAAACAATGTTCCTTACTATTTGTTTTAGTAAGGATAAAAATACAAAGAAAGTCATATAATATGACATAAACATATATATATATATATATATATATATGCAGATGGAGAAAGAGATGTTTAACTCCACATTTGCATATTAAACCTTGGGCTTTCTATATGAAAGCATTATTACTGGAATCTATGTGTTCAAGTAAAGAATAATTTTTAGATTGTGCAGAATAAGCCTTGGAGAAAATATGTGCAGTTTTGTAATTTAATGTGAAATATTGGGGAATTGCAATTAAGAAAAAAAATTAAAAATGGAATATCAAATAAAATAAAGGAAAAATAGGAATGACACCTCTTACTGCGATAACATCCTCAAAGATGGATAGAAAAAGAATTTTATTCACAAGAAGCCCTTAATTAAATAACGATCACAAGGAATTTTATATCTTTAGATATTTTTTTTTTTTAATGATTATAGACAAAAAGACTCGCATGCAAATTATGCACATATGAGAACTTAATAACTACTTTATTCCTCCTTTTGCCGAAAACTGAAACTTGAACGTCAGCAATTGTTGATTTGAGTGGTTGGTTGGTTGGTTGGTATTATGGCATATCAACACTTGTTGGGTTACTTTATGCTGAAATCCTGTTTGGTTTGGTTTGGTATCATGGCATATCAACTATTGTAGGTTATTTAATGCCAAATCCAGTTTATACTTATACATTAGATATATATGATTTGCAAACTTAAGTCAATAAAGTTAGATAGTTCCAAGTATTGTTATGTATCACTAACAATTAAACAACAGTCATTTGTTTACACATTATATAGTTATAATGTAAAAAATAGTTCTATTTCAAATAATTCAATTCAACATAGCTCATTTGTTTGCACTCAATTTAAATGTCAAACAGTTCTATTTGAGCCATAGACATGACCCTATCAGATGCTACCATTCTGGGCCAGAGTAGACCCGGGAATGATGGCAATGAAAGGGAATTCCACATTCCCCAAAGCTCAGTTATGACTGAAGCCTCACCATCAGATTGTTGAAGTCATATCCAGGACACTTGTTGTAAAGGGTCTTAACCCTCAGCACACGAGCAGTTAGTGTATTCTGTCGCTCCAGCCAACTTGGTTAGAAATTCTGTCCTATCAGTGAGGCTTAAAATATGGACATTATCCTCTGCAGAGGGGTAAGACCCCTCAGCATCCCAAAAAAAGGGGTGTCCAAAGTATGTCACTAAACTGCATCTGATGGTAAGGCTCTAATTCTGAAGTTCTAGGGAGTGTAAAGTAGGCCTTCATTGCCATGACTAATCATTGTAAAATTTATATCTACACAGGTGACGAGGTAAAATCTTAAATATGCCAAGTTCCCCAGCAGCACAATAATGGTATATGTACCTCCTTAATCTGTGAATACCATCCTCAGTTCTGTAATATTATGATATAAAGTTGATAAAAGTTTACATATCTCTATGAGCATAATTACCTGTCATTGTGCAGTCTTTCCATTGTACTTTGGCTCGGTTGACCTTTGCAATCACCCTGAAATTTAGGAAACTTTTTTTCTGCATATTGCGAGAGAGAACAATATTCATCATCATTCCTACATCTGTTAGAAAGGTCAAACTCGTGGAAATTTGGTTAGATATAAAGGTTGGTTGGTTGGTTGGATTTTATGGCATATCAACCTTTGCAGGTTATTTAATGCCAAATCCATTTTTATGCAAAAATCAGTTCTATTTCAAACAATTTAATTTAGCATGAGTACACAGTTTAATTGTCAAAAACATTTCTATTTCAAGCTATTCAGTTATATCGAACAGTTCTAATTAAAATAATTCAGCTTAGTACAAGTATAGATTTTATTTACATACAGTTAAATGTCAAAATAGTTCTTTATTAAACTATTCAGTACACAGTTTAAATATAAGTACACTGTTTAATTGTCAAAAACATTTATTTCAAGCTATTCAGTTTTGTCAAAAAATTCTCATTAAAACAATTCAGTTTAGCATAAGAATGCAGTTTAGTTCTATTCAACCCATTGACAGGGCCCTATCAGATGCTACCATTCCGGGCCACAGTGGACCTGGGAGCAATGGAAATGAAGGGGTGTTCTGCATTCCCCAAAGCCCCAGACACACTGGAACCTCACCATCAGATTGTTTAGTGTCATATACAGGGCACTCATTGGGGTGGTGGTCTTACCCCTCTGCAGAGGTGCAGTCAGTGTATTCTACTGCCCCAGCTGACTGGGCAATACACAGAGTTAATGTCAGAACAGTATTGTTTCAGATAATTCAGTTTAGCGTAAGTACACAGTTTAAATGTCAAAACAGTTCTATTTCCAGCAATTCAGTTTAGCATAAATATGCACTTTAAATGCAAAAAACAGTAAAATCAAGAAACCATGATTTTGTTCTATTTAACCCATAGATAGGGCCCTTATCAGGTACTACTACTCCAGGCTAGAATGGAGCAGGGAGTGATGGCAATAAAGGGATACTCTGCATTCCCCAAAGTTCCAGCATTACTGGAACCTCACCATCAGATTGTTTAGTGTCATATCCAGGACACTCGTTGGTGGGGTGTCTTACCCCACAGCGGTGTATTTTACAGCACCAACCGACTGGGGAATAGATATAAAGGAAGGTCATGATTCAAATTTGAATATACTATTTCTGCCCCTACCCTTCTTACCATAATAGCAATTTATCCTGGGTATGACTCTAAACTGCATCTGATGATGAGGCTCCAGTTTCAAATATCTGGCCGCCCTGTCAGCTGGGGCTGTAGAATACGCTGACTGCACCTCTGCAGAGGGGTAAACCCCCCCCAACGGGTGGCGACCCGTGATGCTTAAGGACGGGATCCTGGTGGTTGAGCAGTACTTGGCCTGAAAATCGAGTGGTCAAGTCTCTTGCAACACACCACTTTGGCCCTTACTGGGCTAGACAGGCGGTCGGAGAGGCCCGATCCGATCAATTGGCTGGTCATGACAGTACTCTCTTAGATTTTTTTTTTTTTTTTAAATCTAAAGGAGGACGATGGCTGTAGGGTCAATCATGCTGTGGAAAGACTTGTAGTCCTTTCTGTCCCTGGGGAAGTAGTTATCTTGGGAACGAAAACCCAGGGACAAAAAATTAATTCGTCTATCACCAGCATGAGTATACTGAACATGTAGCCCTGGTGTTGCTAGGCGAATGGGTTTCCCCCTAGGCACATCCCCATGTGGGGCTCTGAGGTGGGTGGGGAGCATGTTCAATGAAACTCATCCAACACTTTTATGGCTTCTGTTAAAACAAAAACCCAAGCAAAAAGACCTCATATTGAATGTGATTCAGACAATGATGAGCCATATCCAAGGTTCATCATTCTAGAATCAAAAGAAAAACTACTGCTGACAAAACTATCCCCCTTCATCATAGAAAAAAGTATTTCAGCTCTAATAACACCCAAAACCATAAAAAAAAACTTGAAAAATGGAACCATCCTTATAGAGGTGACAGAAAAAAAACAAGCTGAAATAATATTAAAGCAAAAAAAAAAAATCCACAACATAGACATAAAAGCTTACACCCATGTGAGATTAAACACCTCTAAAGGGGTGATAAGAAATGGAGAGCTATCATTATGCTCAATAACGGAAATTAAAAATGAACTAAAAAAACAAAATGTAATAGACGTCAAAAGGATCACAATCAAAAAATAAAATGAAATAATTGAAACCAATACCTACGTTTTAACCTTCAATAATAAAAAAAAAAAACCCTTAGAAATGAAAATAGGCTATACAGTGGTTAAAGTTAAGACATATATCCCTAATCCTAGAAGATGTCATAACTGTCAGAAATATGGACACCTGAAGGAGCACTGCACAAGAAAACAAGTGTGTGTTAAATGTGGAGAGCAGGAACCTAACCACATAGAGGAATCCTGCAAAAACAGCTTAAACTGTAACAATTGCAAAGGGAATCATAGAGCAGACTCAAAGTACTGCAAAATCTGGGAAAGGGAAAAGGAAATTATCAAAAGGAAAATCACCAAAAACATCACGTTTCCTGAAGCAAGAAGACTTAAAGAAAATCTCTTTAACAAATTAACTTTCTCGCAGGTAACCAAGACTCCCTCAAACCAAGTAGAAAACGAAGCAAAAACACATATAAAAACAATAAAAATAGAAGAAGAATTAACAAATTTAATAAATGACCTACATGAACTAATCAAAACCCTTAAAACTATTATACCCAATGTACAACTAACTCCAACTGACAAATCAAAAAACATCCCTTCAACCTCTAGCCAAAAATTAAAACGCTAACGATCAAAAACAGAAACCGATCAACCTCAAGAACCAGAGAAAAAGAAGAAAAGCAAAAACCTAATCAACACACCCCTACAAAAACCAAAAATAAATCCAGAAACATAGAAAGTATGGAAACCCAAATGGACTCGACACCTAAAATTGAAAATACGAAAATTAAATAATATACCCTAAACCCAAGACACACACTACATAAATAGTTATGGCCAAATACCAAAATACCCACAAGATAATCCAATGGAACTGTCGTGGCTACAAGGCAAATTACAATGAACTCCAGCTGTTAATAACTGAACAAAATGCTACCATTATATGTCTCCAAGAAACATTCCAAAAAAGCCATGATAAAACAAATATGAAAAATTATGAGCAATACGACTACATATATGACACGGGACTAAGAGCTTCAGGTGGTATATCAATCCTAATAAGGAAAAACATTCCCCGAAGCAAAATCAACATCAGCACCCCCCTACAAGCAGTAGCAATTTCAGCGACTTTACACAAAACCACCGCCATCTTCTCTATATACATTCCACCTCAAGACCCTATAAACGAAGAACAGCTAAACAACGTAATTAATCAACTCCCTAAACCATATATATTAATGGGAGATTTCAATAGCCACAACATTTTGTGGGGAAGCAGGACAACGAACAAAAGAGGTTAGACCCTTGAAAAAATCATTAATAACAACAACCTATGTCTCCACAATCGGAAAGCTCAAACCCACCTAAGCTCATCCTCAGGTACATTCTCTGCTATAGATCTAACACTCAGCGATCCAGCCACCTTCATAGAATATAACTGGAGGGTACATGAAGATTCCTGCGGCAGTGACCACTTTCCAATCATAATAGAAAATACTAAACCAGGAAAATCAGACCCACAAACAGTTTCAAAAACCCCACGATGGAACTTCAAAAAAGCAAACTGGCAAGCCTATAAAAAACTATGCCTTGACACCCTAATCCCAGAAACAAATACAAACACCCTAATTAATATAGCAAACAAAACCATACCTAAAACTACAACATCCCCAAAACATAACAATCCCTGGTTTACGGAGGAGTGCAAAACTATGATCAGAGAACGCCAAAGAATCCTCAGGAAATTTAAAACCAACCCTTCATCAGAAAATCTAGACAAATATAGACAACAAAGAGCTAAAACCAGACGCATAATTAAAGAAGCTAAAAGGTCTACCTGGAGAAACTTCACTGCAAAAATAAACTCAAATACTAATCCCAAAACAATTTGGAACTTTGTAAAGAAAATATCAAATAAAACTGTCCTCACTCCTATAAATCATTTCTCCCTAGGAAGCACAAAAGCTTTGAGTGAAAAACAAATAGCTAATCTGATGGCAGAAAACTTTGCCCAAGCATCATCTACCAAAAAATATTCCAACAAATTCAACTCCATCAGAATCAAAGAAGAAAAGAACAAAATAAAGTTCACCTCTGACGATACTAAATCCTACAACCAACTTTTCACCCTAGATGAACTCCAAAATTCATTATCCAAATCCAATAACTCAGCTGCTGTTCCAGATGAAATTCACTACACATTTCTTAAAGAATTACCTACAATTTCTCAGAAATATCTCCTAAACATATATAACAATATCTGGATCTCAGGCAATATCCCTACTTTATGGAAGCAAGCTACAATCATCCCCATCCTCAAAAAACAAAAAGACCCAACAAATCCCACCAGCTATAGGCCCATAGCCCTAACTAGTTGTGCATGCAAAACTTTAGAAAGAATGATAAACCAAAGACTAATATGGTTTCTCGAATCAAATAAACTGCTCTCAAACCTACAAGCAGGCTTCAGAACAAAAAGAAGGACCAGGTGGTTCATATAGAAACCCTAATCAGAGAAACATGTATAAAAAAGGAACATCTGGTGGCAGTCTTTTTTGATCTTGAAAAGGCCTATGACACAACATGGCCATACGGAATTCTCAAAGACCTTAAAAACTTTGGGTTACAAGGTAGACTTCCCATCTTCATCCAAAATTTTCTTGAAGACCGATCTTTCAGGACACTGATTGGCAGCACATACTCTGATCCGAAGCCACAAGAGGTGGGAGTTCCTCAGGGCAGTATTTTATCAGTATCCCTATTTATGATAAAAATAAACAGCATAACATCCTGCCTCCCTCCAGAAATCAAAGGGTCATTATATGTAGATGACTTCCCCATCTGCTATAATTCCCAAAACATGACAACCATAGAAAGGAAAATACAACAATGCATAAATAAAATCCAAAAATGGACCACAGAAAATGGATTTACAATTTCAAATAGTAAAACAAAATGTGTACACTTCTGTCAAATCCACAAGATGCACAACTACCCGAAACTTACATTAAATAACACTGAAATACCCATAACAGATGAACATAAATTCCTTGGCATTATCTTTGACTCTAAATTATCATTTATCCCACATATAAAAAAGCTAAGAATTAAATGCAATCAAGCCATGCAACTATTGAGAGCCATAGCCCACACAGACTGGGGTGCTGATAGAAAGACACTTATCAAGCTAAAAAAGATCTCTAATAAGATCAAAACTTGACTATGGCTGCTTCATATACGGAGCAGCCAGAAAATCCTACTTACAACGACTGGAAACCATACACCACCAAGGACTTCACCTCACTTTAGGGGCCCATAATACTTCCCCAAAGGAAAGTCTATACATAGAAGCAAACGAACCCCCTCTCTATTTAAGAAGACAAAAATTAGCACTACAGTATTACATCAAACTCATCTCCTGGCCACAAAATCCTGCTTATGACTACACCGGCAAAACAAAATATGAAAACCTGTATCAAAATAACCAAAAAAAAATCAGACCTTTTAGCTTAAGAATAAGTGACCTCCTCAACGAAATCAAAATCAACACTAAAATAGTACACCATACCATACTCTCCAAAACGGCACCATGGACCATAAGGCAACCAACTATAAACTTAGAACTGGCTAAGTTACCCAAAACAAAAACACACCCCATCACTTATCAAGAGAAACTCATAAAAATACAAAATAAGTTCCCAGATCACTATCACATCTATACAGACGGATCCAAACAAGGAAAAAAATTAGGTTGTGCTGCTATTTCTCAAAAAAAAGAAACCCTAAAACTCCTACCTAATGAAGCTTCAATTTACAGTGCAGAAACCACAGCCATTGATCTAGCTATGAATATCATAGCAAATCATAAAGCTTCCAAATTTATCATATACACAGACTCCAAATCAGTCCTACTAGCACTACAGAACAGAGATACATCATCCCCCTTGATCACAAAGCTCCTAAACAAACTAAACACCCTCTCTAAAAATAATAACATCATATTCACCTGGATACCAAGTCACATTGGCATCCAAGGAAATGAAAAAGCAGACAAAGCTGCAAAAAAAGCTCTTCAAATTGATATGTGCAAATCAAAAATCCCACATAAAGATCTAAAACCAACCATAAAGAAATTTATATCAGACAAATGGCAGAAATCATGGGACAATCAGACCAAAAACAAACTCCATGAAATACAAGAAGCTATCGGAGAGTGGCCAACAGGCTACAGAAGTAACAGAAGAGAAGAAGTAATACTTGCCAGATTGCGTATTGGGCACACCCACATTACTCATTCACACCTGTTAAAAGGGGAGGATGCCCCAGTGTGCCCATCATGCAAAGTACAACTCACAACCAAACATATCCTTCTAAATTGTAACAACCTTAAACATATCCGCACTAAGTACTATCAAGCAAGAAACCTGAGGGACATCTTTAAGAATACAAACCCTGAAAACATTTTTTAATTTTCTAAAAAAAAGCAACTTTTTCAGTAAGATATAACCAAACATCTCTATAGAACCGCTATTTTAATGACTGAAATTAAAAATAACCTTTTTGGCATTAAATGACCCCCAGGGGTTGATATGCCATTAAACAAAACTCAAACTCAAATATCTGGAGAGTTTGCTGTACACCCTCATTGCCATTACTCCCAGGTCCACTCTGACCTAAAGTAGTTGTATCCATTGGGATTCAGTCAATGAGACAAATAAATTTTTGAAGTTGTTGAGTTTGCTAGATATAAAGTCAGCACTCAGTCACATAACAAATTGAGTTACGTTTTTGTTGTGGCCTTGTTAGGGGCCAGAAATAAAGATACAAGAGAGGAATTGAGTTAAATATATTAACAAAGACCAGTAGTACAAACATATACAAATGAGAGGGTTACTAGCAAGACTGTTTGGCCCTACTCTTAGGGATGTCTGCTAGAATACTGACTTCTACCTTAGAGCAGTACCTGCCACTATCATTGGGGCGTTCACCTGTGTGCATGTGGATAAGTCCATTCTCTGGACTTTAATTGGTTGCTGGCTAGGGAATGGACAATTGTGTATATATATATACCAGCTTGTTTTTTAGTGCTGATGTGGGGTCTGTATTGAGTTACAGGGCATTTTATTTTTGTCTTCTTGCTGGACTCTAGTTGGGACCGCTGAGCCAGTAACTGTGATTGTTGTTACCTTACACATTAAAACGGCAACTTCAACTTAGATCTGTTTGAAAATTATTTGTATTAGATTGGAATACTTGATACCATGTAACTGTGTAATTTGTTTGTATTAAGAATAGTCAGTTGATGCTATAATTGTATACTCAGGATTACTATTATGAGTTACTTGAAACCATACAATTGTGTGTAAACAAGTTGTTATTAAATAGAAGTAGTAACTTGAAAGTACATAATTAAGTATAGATTATTAGTATTTGATTGGAGAGTTTGAAACCATACAACTGTGTACTAATTATTTGTATTTGTCATGAATACTTGATGTCATATGACTGTGTGAAAAAAGCTCTTAAGAAACAACTACACAAAAAAATTAAATATATACATGTAAATGTATGTAATTCCCTAACCTGTGGGAATAAAATAACCCCAAATAAGTTGACATACTCTTAAAATCAATTGATCAACATAATAGTTATCATTGTATGAAATGGATCAAGCAACCTGTATTTAAATCCTGGATAATTGGTAAATCATAGATTAGTTTGAATCTTTTATTTGGCATGGAATATCGATAATTTTAAAGAGAATCAAACCATTATATGCAAAAAGGAATTGCTGATGCCTGCTGGAGTCAACTCAGTGAAATTAACACGTTATAACTTCTAAGGTCAGTTGAGAGCTAGGTCTTCATTGGAGGATTGTAACATTATGCAACTATAAATTCTAAAGGTTAGAAATTAGATTTTAACTTTGAATTAGTTTGCCCAGAGCCATTTAGAAGCATGAGCCAAAATAGTGTGGTCATAATTTCCATCAGTATTCAATTGCAACTCCCAGTTCTGTATAACTGTTGTGTGAAAAGATGTCCGAGATGAATAAAAGAATTGTGCACACAAAAGAGTTAGCTTCATTATTATTCGACATGCTGAAAGAATATCCCAGTGAAAAAAAGAGATCAGCCAGGAAGAAGAAGATCCTATTTACCAACCCCTCCGCTCGGGCAGGATATGGCACAAGGTCAATTTTTAAGCGGAGTTTGATAGGTTTGAATTCAGAGTTTTCCTTCTCCTAGACTAGTTGCCTCACCAAGGCTGAAGAACCTAGTCTGCCCTACTATTTACCCATAGCTGGAGGGAGAATAATTGGATTCATACCTTTCCCAAAGGTATTAGTGCTATGTGAAGTGCAATCAGTCTCGTCCAGGAAGAAGAAGATGATACTGTGAGGATCAACCATCTTCTGAAGAAGAAAATAGACTATCCAATATAAGACTGTTTGCATTTCACATTGTGCTACTGCTTTTGGGGAAATTATAACTCAATGTTGTCTTCTCCCAGCAAGAGATAAATAGTTGGGTAGACTGTGCTCTTTAGCCTTACTAAGGCAACAAGTCAAGAAGAAAAACTCAATTTAAACAATATTGGCTTTGTGTCACATCCTGCCTATGATGAAAAAGTTGGTTGGATACAATTTACCTCTGTCCTATAATGGCTGTTATATTAAGTGTATTAAATCTATGTGCAAATGTAACAATTATTTTGGTTTGACTTGATAGCATATAAACTATTGTTGGTTATTTAATGCAAAACCCTGTTTTTACATATATATAAAATATATGATTTGTAAACATACACAGTTAAATGATCAAACAGTTCTATTTCTTACAATTCAGTTCAGCATAAGTCATTTATTTGCACTTAGCTTAAATGTCAAACAGTTCTATTTGACCCATAGATACAACCATACCAAGTGATACCACTCCAGGCCATAGTGGACCAGGGAGTGATGGCAATGAACTCCACATTCTCCAAACTTCCTGCATTACTGGAGCCTTAACATCAGATTGTTTAGTGTCCTACTCAGGACAATTTTTTAGAGGGTAGGCTTATGCCTCTGCAGAGAAGTAGTCGGTGTATTCTACAACCTTAGCCGACTGGGCTAAACTATTTTGGGACAGGGACTTACAGTCAAGTCATTTTTCAAGCACTGGCTTCTGGAAAATCACCAAAGGGTCTGAACTCTTCCATAAGTAACAAAAGTATCTAACTAAGTTAGCTCAGCAAACTAGTATGGGATGGAAGTATCTTTTAAATCCCACTTGGAAGCTTTACTCTACCAAAAAATCCCTAATTTAAGTACAAAGGAATTCACTTTATTCAAGTCACTATGTTACATAGCCAGATATACGGATGTGGGAAATAGGCATAATATTCATAAACATAGAAATCCCGAAAATACAAAATTCATGAAATTGGTTCAGGTACGAAACTTTTATTCACCTTTTTGAGTTTAAAGGTTTTTCAACATGAGGAGAGAGAGACAAAATCTTTCTATGCTGACTGCTTTTACGTCATCAACTCTCATCCCAACCAACGCTTGGCGCCCATAGCACACAAATTCGTCTGGCCTCGTCCAGATCTGAAAGTCAACCTTCTTCTTCCGAGGCAAGGACTCAACGCACTACTTTTTCTCAAATCTCAGCCCACACTTCTGGGGTGTGATGTCACCCAAATACCCTGGTCCCAATTCCTATCTGGGATTTTTATTTTGACATCTCTGAATGACACATCCTCTCCGTGCGCATGAACACCTGTGTTAATGTTGCACCTAACTAACCCATGCACTAAGCAAAAGGTTCTCATCCTAACTAAACCAAAAGGCAAGATATATAAAATGAAATTACAACTAAACTCTCTATCATGCAGTGATTGTATTTAGAGCAGTAGCATACAAAATTAAGTACCACTATTTACTTTAAAAAGACTTTTATCTTTATTTTGTGTTTATTTGCATATTTGTAAAATCAGCACTGTTTTATAAACTGTAATATCTACTATCCAAATTACCAGATGAAAACCCATATGCATTTATTTCAAGTTTAGACAAGTTTTGAATTGTAGTTAATTAAGATTTCAGCTAACATTAATTAATCTAAGCAATTAAAATAGTTATATGCATTGGAATGTTGTCTCTTCAACTAATAAAACTTTGCTATTAAACAAAAATAAAAAGGCTTATTTATTATAACGGAAAGCAAATGATTATGAAATATTTGAAGTTTAATTATTACAGACCTGGAATTACAAACAAAAAAATTACATCTAAATCCTGTTTTCCTCTCTTCATGCAAAAAAAATATATACATGTATATGTATACATTAATAGTTAAGGTTATTGATCATATGAAAATCTGATCTATCAAAGAAGATAAAACAGCAATTCTTCCGAGCTGTTGTGGAGTCATTACTACTCTATGGATGCACCAAATGAACACAAATGAAACAACGAAACATGGCGAGAAAATTCTAGATTAGAACTACACAAGAATACTGTGTGCTGTCTTGAACAAATCCTGGAAGCAAGTCTCCACAAAACAACAACTCTACGGCCACTTACCTCCCATCTCACAAACTATCCAAATAAGACATGCTGAGTACTCCCAGAGAAGGAAGGACAAACTCATGAGTGACATTCTCTTATGCTCCTACACATGGATTGCCCAGTTGGCTGGGGCTATAGAATACTCCGACTGCACCTCTGCAGAGGGGTAAGACCCCCACCAACGAGTATCCTGGATATGACACTAAACAATCTGATGGTGAAGTTCCAGTAATGCTGGAGCTTTGGGGAATGCAGAGTACCCCTTTATGGCCATCACTCCCTGCTCCACTCTGGCCCGGAGTAGTAGCACCTGATAGGGCCCTATCTATGATTTAAATAGAACAGCATACTTATGCTAAACTAAATTATTTGATTAAACTGAATAGCTTGAAATACAAATGTTTTTGACAATTAAACAGTACTTACATTTAAACTGCATACTTATGCTAAACTGATATGGTTGAAATTGAACCATTTTTGACATTAAAACTGTACTTACACTAAACTGAATTGTTATATATAACTGTTTGAATAAACTGAATAGCTTGAAATAGAAATAATTTTGACAATTAAACTGTACTTACATTTAAACTGCATGCTTAGGCTGAACTGAATTATTTGAAATGGAACTGTTTTTTGACATATAAACTGTACTTACACAAAACTGGATTGTTTAATATAGAACTATTTTGACATTTAACTGTGTGTAAACAAATTCTGTACTTATACTAAACTGAATTAGCTGAATGAGAACTGCTTGACTAAACTGAATAGCTTCAAATAGAAATTTTTTTCACAACTAAACTGTACTTACATTTTAAACTGCGTGCTTATGCTAAACTGAATTCTTTGAAATAGAACTGATTATTTACATAAAAAATAGATTTGGCATTAAATAACCTACAAGGGTTGATATGCCATAAAACCCAACTAACCTATACGTGGATGTGTTGGCCGCCCACCAAAGTCTTTCATCAGCTATATGCAGGCATAGGCTGCATCCTTGAGGACCTGCTAGGAGCAACAGATGATTGGGATAGATGGCAAAAGAGAGAATCAGGGAACATTACTTGATGGTTAATGGTAGAATTCTACCAATAAGTAAGTACACCCCAACCAAGTTGATTTTCTTTTAAACCAAAGATACCAGGAATTTATTTCTTGTGAAACTTTGACAGCCTAAACAGATATCATTACACATTCTTATTACCAAATTTTGCAGTATTTCACTTTGAACAATGCAGTTATTAGCGTGCTTGATAGAAGGGAAGATATTTTGTTGAGTCCTCACTCTCTAAAGACCAATATTAGCATTAGTATATCCTCATTTTACTAACATTAAACAGAATGGAAGGAAAGATAAAATAAACTCCGTTACACATCTAAGAACATTTAATATTTAATATTTTATATATACAATATACATAACAGCAGTATTAAAAGAAAGAATACTTAAACATGTCCCAACAAATAAAGATATAGAGACATTGTTTAATGAACAAGCAGTATGTAGAAGGGGTACAAAAATGGAAGAAAAGCTTAGGTGATGAGTATTGGTAATATCACTATGGTAGTGATTTTATTATCCTTTAGGAGAGTCAAAGACAACATCTCTACTTTTCAAAAAACAGGGGAAAGTAGAGATCGAGAAGGAGTTTCTGGGAGTGTCTTGTGACACCTTATGAGCTCCTAACAGGCATGTAAATTATTTAAGGGAAATAGTTATTTCTTGTGTCTCTATAAAGTTTACCAGTTTTATAATTTAGGGGAAGTCTATGGAGTAATGGTTAAATTATTGAACTATGGTCTTGAAGGAAGTGAGTTGAAGTTCTAATTACACTATTCAGTTCACTTTCAGACTAATACCATTTAGAAAAGCATGAACCGTTTTATCCCCTTTTATTATGTTGAATACTATCATTGCTGTTTTTCTACAAGGATGGCTTTGCCATAGAAAAATCCACAAAGATATAACATGAACAAAGAAACCAAACCAAATAATTTAGCTTATTGATCTGTCAAAATCAAATGCTACCATAATATTTGTGTTTACTAGAATAATTCTTCAGATTTGATGTGATCTTGCCTTGGATTAAAGTGTAGTATCTGAACCTGTGGAAATCTCATGGTTAATTAAAGAAAAAATATAAGATGTAAAATATAAATGTGAAAACAGTTATTATTTTAAATATAGAATTTAATACTTTCTCAAAAATAAATACAAAATGAATTTTTCCCAGTCAGCTGGGGCTGAAGAATTCACCAACTGCTTTTTTGCAGAGATGTAAGACTCCCCTAAAACAAGTGTCCTGGATATGACACTAAACAATCTGATGGTGAGGTTCCAATAATGCTGGAGCTTTGGGGAATCCAGAGTACCCCTTTACTGCCATTGCTCCCATAGTGGTAGCACCAGATAGGGTCTTATCCATATGTCAAATAGAACTAAACTGTGCACTTATGCAAAACTGAATTGGTTGAACATTTTCTCTTTAGTGGTGGAGATCACGGTATACACGGCTGATGAGACCTAATAAGGTCAAAACAGCTGTCCAGTGTTTCCGTATGTCATGTGTAGGGGTTCGCCAGATTTTCTGGTCATGGTAATTCAATTCACAATGAATTGCTTAAAATAGAACTGTTTTTGTATGCTAAACTGAATTGTTTGAAATAGATGTATTTTGGCATTTGTGTGTAAAGAAAAACTATATTTATACAAAACTGAATTGTTTGAATTAGAACTGTTTGATTAAACTGAATAGCTTGAAATAGAAATGTTTTTGATAATTAAACTGTGTACTAATGCTAAACTGAATTTTTTTAAATAGAACTGTTTATTTGTATAAAAATGGATTTGGCATTAGATAACCTACAAAAACTGATATGCCATAAAGCCCAAACAAATAAAGAAAATAAATTGGGGAGTTCCTATGGCTTAGTGGTTAATGTGCTGGACAGTAATATCATAGTAAGTTCAAACTCCAGTTGTGCTATCAAATTAACTTTTGGACTAATACTCTTGAGAAATGTATGAAATTCCTTATCTCTTAAGCTATGGGTTAAATAGTATCTCTAATGTTTGTGTAAAAGTATAGCTTTGACATTGAATAACCCATGAAGGTTGATATGCCATTAAAAAAGAAACCGACCAAAATAAATATACCCTGATGTATAAATACTGTACTACTAATAAATCAGTACAACTCGAACAAATTTTTTTAATAAAAAGTTTATTTTCTGCTAAACTAAAAGGTCTATATAATGGGACTCTCACAGGTACTACTTTTCCCAGTCAGAGTAAACCAAAGAGGTAACTTGACAATCTCAAGACCTCTGTTGCATCACCACTGGATGCAATTTAGTTCATTTAGTTCAAGTGAAAATAATATAGATAAAATCTGAGTGAAAAATGAATAATGGTTGAAAATGCTTAAGCTAATAAAAGATTCCAAATAAAATTCAACAGAAATCTTCTTTTATAGCCACAAACAAAGAGGACAAACTTTGAGCCCATTAATATGAATTCTGTTGGCATATACTGAAAAGATGTCATTTTTATAGTCCTAAGTACAATGTTATCCTCACCTTTTAGTTATTAATTATTGTCTCAGCATACTCAGCTGACCAAATATCCTCTAACATCTGACAAAACAGAGTCTCAAGTCAACAACCTCTCTATATTAGGAAAAAATCTCAGCATTCATTTCTTCAAGTATCAAAGTATTTTTAAAATCACACTGAGCTTTGCTCATTTTATAAATAAACTTTTCAATTATATTTCAGCAGTTATTGAATTTTCCCTATTCTTTTTAATAACTTTGTATCTTATTTGTTGACTTGTCTCAAGATTCTATAAAAATAGTCTGAATTTTTCTTTTCTTTTCCATGCCAATATTAAATCATCAGGAAATCCAATCATTTAACAAGAACATAAAAGCATTTTTAGCTCTTCATTATTATATTTTTTGTTCAAGCAAAGAAAGTCTGAAGCATTGTATCTTCAACTGAGTGGATTTGTGTAGGATTACTAACTTTGTGTGCCAAAGAATTTCTGCTAATGATCACCAGATGGTGTTGCCAAAGAAGTATATCAAAACGAGACACAAAAATCTCTTTGCAAGATGCCTTAAAATCTGCCTCATCCCCAAAGGATAGGAACATTTTTATCTCCAGCTAACCTTGTCTTATTTTAAACATAACACTACAGAATAATGTATGGCATAATATTACTTATTTAATCACACACTGATGTATTTAATTCCACACAACCAACAACAAAGGAATTCTTTTCAAATATGTATGTATTTACTCCCCCCATAACTAGCAAGATTTGAGAGAAGGTCGATTTTTGAGTGGAGTACACCTGGCTTGAATTCAGAGTTTTCCTTCTCCTAGACTGGTAGCCTAACCAAGGTTAAAAAAAAACATTCTACCTTAATATCAATACAGAGCTAGGTGAAGAATAGATGGATTCATGCCTTTTCTATGGGCATTAGCACAAAGCGAAGTGCAAACAACCTTATAAATGATTTGAACTCAGGTGTCTTGATTCTATATCTTACAACATAACCATAATACTAAGAACACCTCCTTTCAAATATGTAAATCTCTCACAAACTTAAATAATTCTTTATAATTGCACATAAATATATGTATGACACAGACATTTCAACATACAACTCTTTATTCACTGCTTTAGTAACTCATTTCATAATATATTCTCCTTTCTATTCTGATTGTTCTGACAATAGAATGTATTAGTGGGAGTCCCTATGGTATAATGAATGAAGCACTGGACTGTGGCCTCAAAAGTAAGTAATTTTGAACTCCAGTCATGTTACTCCATTCACTTTCAGACTAATACCCACAGGAAAGGTATGAACCTTTTTAACCCTCCAGCTATTGGTTAAAAAGTATCACTGCTGTTCTTCTACAAGGATGGGTTTGGCATTAAAAGGTTGATACATCCTTAAACAAAGAAATCAAACTATACAAAAATATGTTACTGTATTTGTTCTTGAATTTATTCTTGAAAGGAAGGAACATTTCTACACCAAATATTTCTCTACATATTTTTCCCTTTTCAGTTTTAATCACACACACACACACACCCATATTTATAGTCCTTAAAGGCCATAATATCTTTAATAATATTGAATATCTGGGATATCAACAGTATATTACAGAAACCCAAACTACTAATTGCAACTAATAGTTTCACATTTTCACAATCATTAGACAATATCATATATCTACCAACTACTCTGTCTGAGTAAGACAGGACACAAGGTCTATTTTTTGAAGTAGAGTTTAATAGATTTGAATTCAGTTTTATTTCTTTGGGACCAGTTGGCATACCAAGGTTAAAGAACCCAGTCTGTCCTTCTATTTGCCCATAGCTGTTGGGAGAATCGTTGGGTTCATACTTTTCAAAGGGTATCAGCATTATATGAAATGTAAACAGCCTCATCCAGGTTTTGAGCTGGGATTACTGTGTCCATTTCCTAACCATTAGACCACAAATATCTCCTTCTCAAGAACCTCAGAATGTGAAACTTATTGAAAATATGTAATTTTGATTTCTGTATTATACTTATATATATACCCATTAAGTAGTGATGATAACATGGAGTTCCTTGACTCTCTTTCACAATCCATTCCTGTCATCCATCATCCCTGGAGGGTCCTTTAGACTGTATCCAATGTCCATACAGAGCTAATGAACAAATGTCCTTGCTGTTTAGTCAAGCCTTTCTCATCCATGTGTAAGAGCCTATAAGAAGATAAAATGCAAATAATGAAAGTTCCTAAAAGTGCTCAATGTTAAAATCAGCGAGCAACCTAAAACCCAAAATATTCAAATTATGTACTCTTGTGTGGATCCCACAATTGTCAGACAGAAATATGAGAAAAGCTGGCAAATCCACCATATATATATAGGGAGGAATGTAAAGTTGTCGACTGTACTCAACGGTGACCTGAAGGCTCCCTTTTCGATAGCTACTACACCAAGGTATAGGGGAGGGCACCACTCCTTTCCCTGGATTGCTCCACTTTATCCTTGATATGTACCTTATAATGCTGAGTGTTAAGCAAGGCGGCATCAAGTACTATTTTTTGAGTCTTTGGTATGACTCGACCAGGAATTGAACCCAAGCCATTGTCAAACACTATAACCATTATGCCAATGTCAAGTAAATTGTATGTAATATCTTATTATTTTAGTTTTTACCATTTAGGAAAAGTAAATTGTTTATTAATTTTGACTCTTTCCACAAGGCAAATTTAATCTTAAATCCCAAAGACTGTGACCAAAAAAAAAAAAACATACTTTTGTGTATGTCAAATAAATTTCTTCTCTTCTTTCATAATTTTTTTAATTCTTCTATTTTTATCCATTTTTTCCATTTCCTCTTTCTCCATTCATCCTCTCTTTCTTTTCTTAGCTTTTTTTCTCTCTTTTTCTCTTCACTATATTTTCCTTGCATAACCTTTCTTCTTTAGTCGTTCTTCCTCCTTATTTTTGCCTTCCTTTCCAGTTTTTCTTCATTTTTTTTTTCTAATTTATTTATCCTTCCTTATTTCTATTAGCAATTTCATTATCACCTTTTCAGTAGCTCTAACCAAGTAAAAAATAATCCTTTTATGCTCCTAACTTTCTTTGCCAAAGTATTCCCCAAGCATCAAACTAACAGATTACCTTCCGTATATGTCTAGACATTTTCCTTGCAGATGAAAAAAAAAATTGTTTTGCCTCCAGAACTGACACAAGTGTAATAGTAATAATTCTATGAGTATTACTGAAAACATTCTATTTGAAATGCTGAAATCATTTTTTTTTCTTATTGAGAGATGCTTTTTTCCCAAATGGTTACAGTACTGCATTCTGAGGAAAGTTCCCATGACATAGTGGCAAATGTAATGCACTATGACATCATAGTAAGCAAGTTCAAACTCCAATCCTGTTATTTAGTTTCCTTTCAGAGTGATACCCTAGGGAAAGTTTTATCCTCCCAGCTATGTGTTAAATTGTACTACTGCTATTCTTCTGAAAGGATGGATTTGGCATTAAATAACACAGAAAGTTTGATATGCCATTAAACAAATAAACTACACCAACTCAGTACTGCATTTTACAATTACATTTGACATTTTCCAGTAAAAATTATGATTTCAAAAACTGTTACTTTAGAATTTTTAAATTACTGTGTTATGATTGTACAATTTATGAAAATTTTTCCATTTTTTATTTCTGGACAGAAGGTGACATCTTCTAATTAGCCCAAATTAAAAACTTTTCTCATCCCCCAGTGATATCAGTATTGGAAAAATAAGGTCTAAAAGAGTTCAGCTTTGGGTTACCCTTACTACACTTTTAACCTGGACTAGATTACTAATGACTAAAGTAAATGAAAAAATATTTTATTCTACAAACTTTGCTTTTATCACCAAGGAGTTTATAACAAAAACATGATACCTGGGCATTGTTACATGGAAGTCACTGATCTTGAAAAACAATTCACTTCTGAACATTTTTCATTATTTTGGAGTTAAGATGTACCATTCTATTTTTTCAATATCCTTCACATCATCAAATCTTACCCTTGAAATGAATTTTCAGTCTAAAAAACAAGAAAAATTAAGTTGGAGCTAGATAATATGCAAGTTGTTGCACCATCCAAAAACTTGTGTACTTTTTAAAACCTGAATATATTCAGGTGCAGAGAAAAGGAAATTTTCAGAAGGTCAGTTTTTCATGTACATATATGCATCTCTAGATAGCATTTTCTCTTTTGAACATGCTTGATTAAGTATGACAGACACTTCATGTCTGCCTATTTTGTCTTTGATTTGTTTATGTATGAGTTGTTTGGCTTTGGGATGGAATAAATTTAGAAAAGCTCTGTATATTTCCCATGTTACTTTTGACCCTAACTGGAGCCATCTTCAGGAGAGCGAATAATCAAATGACAAACATGATGACTAGTCATATGTATTTATATAAGAGTAGGAAGAAGAAAAAGTGGGAGAGGAATTTACTAATAAGAATTTTTGCTTGAGTTCTGAGAACTGGGAGGACAAGAATTGGCTGGAAATATGCTATAGGCATTTTAGAATGTGGTTGCTACATTCAAAGTTGATCTTGTTTAAGGAAGGATATATATATATATATATAAAGTCATTCATGTACTTATGATAAAAGAAAATAGGCAGATTATCAAATAGTTATCTACTGCAACAACACCTGCCACAAAGAATTCAAATCAGCAGGTTCACCAATGGCCTGGGAGACCTGGGTTCAATCCCAGGTCAAGTCATACCAAAGATTGAAAAAATGGTACTTGATACCTCCTTGCTTAACACTCAGCATTATAAAGTAAGGATCAAGAGTAAAGTGGATCAATCCAGGGAAAGGAGTAGCACCCTTCCCTACACCTTGGTGTAGTAGCTATTGAAAAGGGAGCCTTCAGGTCACCTTCGACTATGGTCGCCAACTTTACTTTTTACTTAGTCTAACAACAACTTCCAAAAAGATTAAATCTTTTGTATGCCAAATTTGTACTAGAGACTTTTGAAAGTCCCACAGGCATGAAAAGTGACATCTGTTCATGGATAATTATTTTTACAAAATGATATCCTGTAATGACCATTCTCAAATTTAAAGGGGCAGCCATCATACATGGTGCATTCAATAAGATTCAAGACTTTTTTTGTACAGGCATTTAAAATTGTCGTAGACTCTTGAAAATTCAGTATGTTACTGCTATACATTGACTGATCAATTTTTATGACTTCAGGTTCAAATAAACAGCTACAGTAGGAATTGGAATACACCCTACTAAAGCTTGATTGTCACAGCTGATGAATTTTAAAATGCAATCTGGACGTCAGGACACTTTAGAAGAACGATATGCAATGAAATTCTGTTTTTAACTTGGAAAAAAAAAACGTATGGAATGCTTCAGACTGCTTTTGGACCATATTGCATGAATTGAGCATCAGTTTTCGAGTGGCATAAGAGATTCAAGGAAGGCAAGGAGTCTCAAAGGGATGATGAGAGGTGTGGGAGGGGTAAAGAAGTCAATACACCAGAGTTGATTGGCCAAACGGTTAGGGTTAGTTGTTACTACGTTGAGGTTTTAAGGGAGATTCCGTCGGAAGAGGCCAGCACTCTTCAAATTGGGTCTGTGGCATTTCCACCAGGACAATGCACCAGTCTACAACTCCATCCTTGTCACATACTATTTGACCAAGATGGGCATCAAGACAGTTCCTCAGCCTCCCTATAGTCCAGACCTTGCTCCCTGTGACTTTTGCTTATTCCCTAAGATAAGAGGCTGTCATTATGAGACAATTGAGGAGATGAAAGAGGCTGTGACGAAGGTCATTGACACAAGAGGACTTCCATGAGGCCTTGAAGAAGTTGTTGGAATGGTACAACAAGTGCATTGCAGCTGGAGGAGATTACTTCAAAGGGGACTAGAGTTTCATGTGTGTACTATCAATAAAAGTGCCCATACGTAAAAAGTCTGGAAACTTGTTTAATGATCCTCGTATATATAATTATATCAATCGATTCTATAGATATACTTAAATGTGTGTGTGTTTGTGAGTGTGTTACTACATTCACCCAATGTGGGTTAAGCTGGGTCCACACACTGAATTGATATGTGAGGTTTCTCTGGGATTGGTGATTGAAGGTAGACCATTGCCTCATTTTCTATCACTGTTCATAGATCCTATGGATGAGAATTTTTCACAGTTGCCCAGCTTATCAGATGGGTCTTATCCCAAACTCTTCCTTTCTACATATATGACAGTTTATTAGGGAGGCATTATATTTCTCTCTTTTACCTGGGTTTTTTTTGTCAGTACTAATTATTAGTAGTTGGTTAGCTTGACATTTTTTATTAATACTAACATAAGTGAGTGGATTAATTAGGTATAGATTGGCATATCTACTGGGTTCATTATATAGGCATTAGTTACACTGGTAAGTAGAGAATGCAGGATCATTAGTTGACTGAAATCCTTTAAAATTGCTTGAATAAATTGAAAAAAGAAAGAAAAAAGCCAAGATAGAATAAGTCAGAAGGAAAGAGGAATTTTAAAGAAAAGAACACAGAAATGCAAGAAGAAATACAACAGTATAGAAAGTTATAATGACAGAGGAAAAAAACAAAAAAAAAAAGAAATCAAAGAACAAGAGAGAGAAAAAAAGAGAGAAAATAGCGCAATTTAACTAGTTATTAACCAGGAAAAAACAGATATTACTGTTAGTGTTCTTTAATTGATCATGTTGGTAAGTGAGAGATGCAGGGACATCAGCTGACTGAAATCCTTTCAAAATGTTTCAGTAAAAAGAAGAAAGAAAGAAAATGGAGATAGAATAAGTTGGAAAGAAAGAGAAATAGAAATGAAAAGAACAGAAAGTGATGCAACTGAAGTATTCAAAGTTAAAGAAAGAAAAGAAGAAAGGAAGTGAAAGAACAAAAGGCAGAGAGAGAAAGAGAGATTCTGAATAAGACGGATATATTTGAATTTCTATTCTATGATTTTCTTTAGAAATGAAACTAAATAACGTGTTTACATATATTGACAGTTGGAGTCCTTTAATCTTATAATGGGGTTCCATAACAAAGGCATTTCTCATTTTTCTGTTGTGAGACTAAGTTGAACAACCGATATATAAGACACATTAAGCTTTACATGTAAGCAGATAAGAGAGGCAGAGGCTGAGTTTATTCAGTTTCAAGGTTAATCGAGTCTTTAAAGAAATATATATATATATAATGTTAATTCTCAGAGATATAATTTTAATGAATTATCAGTAAAATGGTTAGTGATTGAGAATGCACTGATAGATGCAATCAATAATAAATAGTTTGACAAATCTCGGAAAAACAGATCAATACAAGCAATCTGATATTAACACAGACATACACAAATAATTGAGCTGAATTGTTATAATTGGTAAATGTTTGTATTTTCTCAAACCAACTGCCAGGATCAGGCTGCAACACAAGGTCAATTTTTAAGCAGATTACAGCTGGTTTGAATTCAGTTTTCCTTCTCCTGGACAAGTTGTCACTTTTTCATTTTTTTTAATCGGATGGTTTCAAAGTAAGATATACAAATTACTAAACTTTATTTTTAAAAAAATCATTACTTTTATCAGGTTATATAGCTGGCTACTCAAAAACTGAGTTGATACAGGAAAAAGAAGTTTTTTGGCGATATATTATGTAGAAGCCAAATCTAGATAAACAAATTGACAGATATAGCAGATTTTTATATATATATATATATATATATATATATATAATCATTAAAGAAAACTGATATTTGGTACTCCATAAAAAAGAGATCTCAATATATTGGCAATTTATATCTATCCTAGAGAGTGCTGAAAAGTGCTCAGCCTCTAGAGCTAATGATTGCATGGACAAGAAAGTGACTGTTACCAAATGCCGTTGACTCTGTGTCTACAGTGTCCTGACTTATATATATATAATATAATAATAAATGAATATATATTACTTTTTATATATATATTTAATAGTATAGATGCTTATCTGTGACCACTGGTTTCATGTTGTCTTTATCTACCTGATGATTGTCGTATGAAGACAGCATGGAACCAGTGGCCACAGATAAACATCCATGCCATTAAATATATATGAAAAGTAATATGTATTTATTTATCATTATATCATATAATAGCTCTATCACAGATATTGAGCTCTCTCCAAATGATACTCCATTTGGTCGGTCACAAACCCACCAAGTGAGATAGTGACAACCATTTACTGTTGTATATATATAAGATAGTATTTAATCCAATAAATCTGGAATTGGGAACAATTCCAAACAGGACAATTTGAATATTCAAATATTGAATATTAAATTCAAGTAATCCTGGACAAGAGTTCAATCCAATTAAAATCCACAGAGCAAATTTCTTTTTAAAAAAAAAGACCAACAATTGGTCACATTAAGATAATAAATTTATTTCCATCCTGTTAAAAGCATTGATATAAAGTGATGCTCTTAAAAATTAACAGGACTTCTTCAGATCAAACAAAATATATATGTATATATATGGTTATACTAGATGAAGTACCAGTCTTCAGTGGGTAAAAGGTCAAGATTTGTGCAAAACAATTCCTTATTACTGATGGGGAAGTGGTAATTATTTCTATCAGTCAAGTTATATAAAACCTTTGTATATATATATAGTCTTGAAAAATCATAGAACTTTTATGAAATAAAATCATTATTGACGCCCTGGCATCTACAGACAATTATCATATTTCTACGTACTGGTCTCTTTCTTTTCTTCATTGGTGCAACTGGAATACATATTGTGTTTTTCTACTGTTGTTTTGTTTATTTGTTGTTTTTTTTTGTTGATTGGGAAAAAAGTCATTCTTTCATTTATAAGACATCATCCCCATCCAATATGAGGTGATGTTTTATTTAAGCTTCAAATAAGTTGATTGTTTCTTTGAACATCTTGAACTCAAATAACTATGGTTGAAGAGAAGATGATATGAACTATACAGCCCAGCACAGGGATTGAACTCACAGCCTCTAGGTTATGAGCAATATCTTTTTATCAGCATTCTGTCATCTTTGTTAATTGAAATGGTTCAACTTGTAAAAAGATATAAAGATCCAAGGCAGTTTCTCTCGGCAGGATACTTCTTTTCTGCTGCTTGGAAAAACCTTTACAGCTAAGCTTTAATTTTCTTCTTAATGTTTTTTTTTTTTTGAGAGGGGAAAGCAGAAAGCAGGGATTAAAACTGAAAAAAGAAAACTGTTCCTTAATTTAAATTATAATAATAACATATCTTCAATGAGTTTTTGAGCATTAAGCTAGATGAACAAGACATGCCGGACACTGCTGGAGAAGCAAGGACGAGATCGTAAGTGATGTACTCCTGTGGACCCCCGCATATGGCCAATCAAAAGCAGGACGACCAGCTTGAAAATTCATACGGCAGCTATGTGATGATACGGGATGTAACCCTGAAGACCTGCCGGAGGCGATGAATGATAGGGAAATGTGGAGAAAGAGGGTCTGGGATATCCATGCTAGTCGCACGACATGATGATGATGATGATTTCATTCTTCTTAACAAAGTCTACACTCTTTGTTATTCACTAAAAATTATAAAGTCATTCATGTACTTATGATAAAAGAAAATAGGCAGATTATCAAATAGTTATCTACTGCAACAACACCTGCCACAAAGAATTCAAATCAGCAGGTTCACCAATGGCCTGGGAGACCTGGGTTCAATCCCAGGTCAAGTCATACCAAAGACTCAAAAAATGGTACTTGATGCCTCCTTGCTTACCAATCACCATTATAAGGTAAGGATCAAGGGTAAAGTGGAGCAATCCAGGGAA
This sequence comes from Sepioteuthis lessoniana, assembly GCA_963585895.1. Lineage (NCBI taxonomy): Eukaryota > Metazoa > Mollusca > Cephalopoda > Myopsida > Loliginidae > Sepioteuthis > Sepioteuthis lessoniana. Next base: position 87,740,385 of record OY757910.1, on the reverse strand, counting down.
AGGAGTAGCATTCTTCCCTACACCTTGGTTTAGTAGCTATCAAAAAGGGAGCCTTCGGGTCACCTTCGAATTCAGTCATCAACTTAAACATTTTTTTAATTTTACACAGGTTGTTTGTTCTGACTAAACTATAATGTTATGCAGTTATTTTATATATTCTACTTGAACAACCAATAAATCTAATAAGTATTGTTTATTTAAATGTGGATAATTATTTTAGCATATATTTACTGAACTCCTCTGTCATTGGCAGGATGTAACTCAAGGTCAATTTTTAAGCAGAGTAAAGCTGGTTTGAATTCAGAGTTTTCTATCAAGACTGGTTGCTTTAGCAAAGATAAAGAACTGAGACTACCCTACCATCTACCCATTTCTGGGGAGAACAGATAGATCCATGCCTTTCCAAAGAACATTAGTGTAATAGAAACTGTCTTGTCCAAGATTTGAGATCAGTTCACCAATTCCATTTTGTATGATGATAACCATCACACAAAACACGAAGATTGAGAATTTAAATTCTGTACAATTAATTCTCTAACGGTAATATGGTTGTTTATTTATAGAGACTCCACCCTCAATAAGAGCCTTCCCTCTCCCCATGGGGACAACATTTTTATGTTAAAACCTTGGCTTGGATCAAATAAATATGCATTTCAAATTTTAAGGCTCGACATCAAACTTTGCACAAATAACCAAAGGAAAGGTATTAATCCAATTATTCTACCAACAGCTATGGACAAATAGTAGGGTAGACTTACCCACTTAATCTTGGTATGACAACCAGTCTAGGAGAAGGAAAACACTGAATTAAAACCTGTTAAACTCTGCTTAAAAATTGACCATTTGTTATATCCTGCTCATGCAGAGGGGTAGATAAATACAGACTTTATGTCAAACTTGTAAATACAAATAAAGAAACTCCAACAACTGGTATATTAGAAAAAAGAATCCATTAGACTTCCTGATTCACTGTGTGGTAATAACAATGTGCCTACCATTTAACTTCTCTGTAAGATAGTACTTTACAACAAGAGAACTTCTCATGGGCATATTTTGTGTGGATTAATGAAACTATAAATTAATTTATGCACCAAACAAAAATACAAAGTTCTTTCTGCTACAAACTGATAAAAACATGATGTGAAACTTTATTTTAATGTTTTCCATGTTAATTTTCTTGAAAATAGTTTCCTTGGCATTCAACATACTTATTCCAATGATTTTTTCATTAGTCACAAGCAACCCTTAAACTCTTGATATGAAGCTCTGCTGTTATATTGCTGTGACAACTTTTACTTATCTGAAACCAAAAGAACATGCTGCTTCATGTGTCTTTCATGGAAGTGGCAAAATGAGCATTGTGAGGGCATTTATGGGTCAAGTAGATCTTGAATTGTGCCTATTCAATCTCAATACACTTTAATCAAAATTTTATATCCAGTAAAGCCTCATTCTGGATTTGAACTCAGTTTTCCAATCCCATTTCCTATGAACCGGAAGTCCTAGAGTAAGGTTTTAGAAACAAATGACATTTCTTTTGCAGGTTTAAATTGCATAACACGTGCAGGTTCAAGTCACTTATTAATATGCATGAGTTATTATGTGTGTAAGGGGTTCATCCAGATCAATGACAGTTGGAAGTGAACCAGAATGACAATGACACTGGGTTGGAGCATGTACAGTGGAACTTTATGAGAGAGAGAAGGATAATGAAAATACATTCTGTCAGTCTTTATCAGTTAGAGGAAACAAAAAACAAACTCTGCTTTGGAAGTGCAGTTTTGACAACCGCCAGAAATGTGTGACAAACACCGAGAGAGAAGAAACAAATCTCTCAGCATTTCATGTTAAATTTCTTTTTATGTCTTCCTCAGGAGATAAATTATCATCTAGGCCTAGCGTGTGCTGCACTTGCAAAAACCTGTTTCTCAAAAAATTGCAAAGTGAAAAGTATCAAGAGTATGCACTAACTCATCTAAACATTTGATTTTATTTGTTTAGCAGAGCATATTAGTTCATTGAAGTTTTTAATTTCTAAGTGAAAAACACTTAAATCTTTAGTTTCATAATCTTTTATCCCACCTTGTAATACAATTCATATATTTTATCTACAAATTTCTTCTTTATTTTTCATTTTCTTAAATCAATCATAGCTATGAAATATTAAGAACTATATGTTAAACAGAAGAACTGAGGAGTTGATCCTCAATATTTGCATCAAACACCTTTGTATCTTGAGTTTTGATCCTATTAAACAATTATAAGATTCAGTCTCAAAGAACTTTGATGGCATCTCGAGGCCAATATGTTATTTAATTCATCTGCTATTAATGGCTTCTTAAATTCAATCTTACAGTAATGCTTTTTGTTTATCTATCATTGTATAATTAAAAGATGAACTATGCCCCCCAAATCTTATATGTTTACCCAAACACTCCACCACAAGCCAGATGTGACACAAGGTCAATTTTTAAGCAGAGTTTAACAGATTTGTATTCAGAGTTTTCTTTCTCCTAGACCAGTTACCATACCAAGATTAAAGAGCCTAGTCTGCCCTACTATTTACCCATAACTTGAAGGAGAATAATAGGATTTATACCTTTCCCAAGAGTATAAGCACTATTTGAAATGCAAATAGCCTCATCTAAGATTTGAACTCTGGCATGTCCATTTCTTAAGAACCTGGAATCCTTGAGTAGATTTTTAGAATAAATATTAACCAACACCTTCAACTAACAGAATGTGACACAAGGTCAATCTTAAGTGAAGTTTAGAAGGTTTCACTCAAGAGTTTTCCTTCTCCTAAATCAGTTGCCATACTAAGGTTAAAGAGTCCAGTCACCTCCACCATTTATGCATAGCTGGAGGGAGAACAGTTGGATTTATACCATTCCCAAGAGTATTAGTACTATCAGAAATGCAAGCAGCCTTGTCTGGGATTTGAACTTAGGTTGCCATATCCATTTCCTATGACGATAACCATTACATTACAAACATATCCAAAAGGCTTTTAGTTTTTATTGATTTTAATTTATTTTTGAAAATATCAGATTTTAAAAGATTTTAGGAAAGGATTTACTAAAATGAACCCTTACTAAGTTCATTTCCTCACTAATATAATTCAGTGCTACTAGCTTAAAATCTCTGCTGTGTTTACATGTTTAATGTTGAATTGAAATATCTGGACACCAATAAATTTTGAAAAAAAGTCATACAAAAGGATACAATGCTTGGGATGATGTCTAATATATAGCAGTGATTACATAATAGATTTATAATTAACAGACAGGAACATTTGGTGTAGTCCAATGGGAAGAATCTAAAAGCAAGAAAAAGAAAAAAAATTGAGAACTGCTTTTCTGGTCTGAAGCACATCTTTTTTTCTTTTGTATTATACAAGTCACTCTTAATAAAATCTAATATAAAACATTTTATATGGGTGAGTTAAACTGCCATCAAAACTTACTGAGAAAGAGAGGAAGCTGAAAAAACAAAATCAATTTTTTCCCTTTCATGTGCTCCAAAGAACAAATTGCTGAATCCCAAAACTGACATAACAAAGATGACACATGCTCATGACAATTACAATGGGTACTGTTACTTGATCAACTCTATACACAGTTAAATCACACACATTAAAATATTACAAAAAAAATCAGTTGAAATAAGGATGTCATTTTCTTAGAAATGGTTTAATGCTACCTCCTGTAGAAACAATCAGTTAGTTCTCAAGATTACTGCTTCTTAAACTATGTTTAGCCCAGTCAGCTGGGGCAGTAGAATACACTGACTGCATCTCTGCAGAGTCCTGGATATGACACTAAACAATCTGACTGTGAGGCTTCGATTATGGTGGATCTTTGGGGAATGTGGAGTACCCCTTCATTACCATTGCTCCCAGGTCCACAATGGCCTGGAGTTGTAGTACCTGATAGGTTCCTATCTATGGGTCAAATAGAACCGTTTGACTTATGCCATACTGAGTTGTTTGGGATAGAACTGTTTTTACATTTAACTGTGTGTAAACAAAAAACTGTGTATTTATGCTAAACTGAATTGTTTGAAATAGAATTGTTAACATTTAAACTGTACTTATGCTAAATTGAATTGTTTAAAATTAAACTGTTTTTACATTTAACTGTGTGTAAACAAAAAACTATATTTAGATAAATGACTATGCATAAACAATAAACAGTGTACTTATGCTAAACTGAATTGTTTGAAAGAACTGTTTTTATGTTTAACTGTGTATTTGTATTAGATAGAAATCAGTAAAACCATCTAACTGTGTAAAAAAATGAACTCAAGCTCATTTAAAAATATTAATCATATATCTGATATATATGTATAAAAAAAAGATTCGGCATTAAATAAGCTATACCGGTTGATATACCATAAAACCAAACTATGCCCCACAAACCCACATGAAATCCATGTCAAGGAAATAAGAAAGGAAATTCATTTGAAAAGTATAAAGAGAAAAAATAATTTAGATAGATTAATTTCAGAGGAATTATTTTTATTGCAGCATTTATTTATAGTAAATAAACCTTGGATTAGAGTGAATTTAAATGCAATAGAAGATGAAAAGTTTATTTGTTATGTAATGGATTCCCTCCAACACCCTCAACAGAAGTGTGTAGGTGTGATTGACAGATGGTGAGTCAGAGTTCAATCCTGGCTGGAAGAACTATGGGAAAATAAAAATAGCAAGGACTCTCTTTTATTGGCTAGAGACAGTCATGTGAGACTTGGAAAGTTTCAATAAGATAATAGTTACTCAAAACCATATAATCATGTATTAATTATTTGCATTAGATAGTAATATATGATACTATATAACTGTATTCAAAGAAAAGATTATTATTATTGACAAATAAAAAAGATGATTGCCAAGTAACATTGAAAATACAGATTGTTATGATTCTAATCGTGCATTTACAAATTATTTAAATTTTCAAACTGTAAGGTTTGTAAGTTGGAAAAATAAACTAAACATTATTATTTCTACTAAATTCATCTGAGATGTAGCACAAATCCAGAAGATTAGTTTTGAAAAGTTGGAAGTTAAAGAAAGAAAGAAACATTCAACTAATTTGGGGGTAAAGCAAAAACACCTTCCCAATTAGGGAACAGGTTGTGTCTTATCAATGAATGAATCACTCTCTCTCTTCTATCAATTTAAAAAAAAACACCGACTATTCCTTTTTTTGAGACAATTTGACATGCTGTTAATATCAATCAACCAAAGTACAGTTTTCTGGATATACAACAATAAAAATTAATAATCATACTATATTAAACACTGAGGCAGAGATGAGAATCCAGCAGTTAAATATTAAACCAGACTTCAATGAGATTTGTAAAAGAAAAATAATGAAGCAGTATTTTCTTTCATTTCTATCCTTTTAGAATGTAGTTACATTAAGATTTTGGCTTAGTTTAGCACAAGAGAAGAAATATGAAACACCCTGTTAGAATCAAAATCACTAGAAAGAGAAGGCTGGGCTCTTTAGTCTTGGTATAGCAACCTGTCAAGGAGAAAGAAAATGTCCTGACATAATGAGTAGGTTTTCAAGATGTAACATATTTGTTATTTCTTTCCTACCACAAAGATCAAGTGACAACTTTTGAAACCCACAATGTAACATATAGACATCATTTCATTTTTTCCTTTATTTGTTTTAATGGCATATCAACCTTTGTGGATTATTGAATGCTAAACCCAGCCTTGTAAAAGAACAGTAGTGATATTATAACTGGGAAGATTAGGGGATTCATTACTTTCCCATGGGTGTAAGTCTTAGAGTGAATGTAATAACACAACTGGAGACTTTATTTCATATTCCATTTTACTAGTTGCATTTAAAAGACTAACACTTTCAAAATTCTAGCATATTATAAAAGAAGGATATCCAATTATCAGAAAAAGCTTTTAAAGTAATTCACTTAGTACTTGGTTGCCAAGTCGGCTTTAAATATAACCCTTGAGAGAGTCAAAATTCCACACACTAACTTGAAACACAAAATCAACAAATTCTTCTATACAAAATGGCAACAATGTACACAATAAACTCTTCCTGATAAAACCTTTGCCAGGAGAATGGAAACCAGCTTTCAGAAAATTCAGAAAGGAACAAGAGACTATATTCTCATTGTGCATTGATCACACAAAACTTATGCATTTCTTTATAGTCAATCAAGAGGAACAACCACAATGTATAGCATATTGAATATTCTATACTGTTAAACATTTTCTTATTGTATACAGAGCTTTAGTTCTCATTAGATGTTTTTTCAACTCAAACAATATGAAGGACCCATTTGAAAATGTCTGCAGGGATAATATTTTATACTTTTCAAGAGAAATAAAACTATTCCAACAAAAGTGAAAAGCATAAACATGATCAGTACCATTCAAAGTAATAATTAAAAAACTTTCTAAAGGATTTTGACATATCATTGAAGCAAAAGATTTTTTTTTAAAAAAGGGAATCGTAAATAACTACACAGAAACATAAATGTATAATGCATGCAATTCCCAAACCTCCAGGCATAAATAACCCCAGGGCAATTTGACAATCAACCAAAGCACAGTTTTCTGGATATACAACAATAAAAATTAATAATCATACTATATTAAATACTGAGGTAGAGATGAGAATCCTGCTGTTTAATATTAAACCAGACTTCAATGAGATTTGTAAAAGAAATATAATGAAGCAGTATTTTCTTTCATTTCTATCCTTTTAGAATGTAGTCACATTAAGATTTTGGCTTAGTTTAGCACAAGAGCAGAAATATGAAACACCCTGTTAGAATCAAAAACACTAGAAAGAGAAGGCTGGGCTCTTTAGTCTTGGTATAGCAACCTGTCAAGGAGAAAGAAAATCTGAATTCAAACCTGTTAAACTCCTCTTTAAAAAAATTGATCTTACTCATGTGGAGGGGCTGGGTTAGTGCAAACTCACAAGTGAGGCAACCATAAAAAAAAATTAAAAATAAGTGTAGTTTATATTTCTTAGAAGCTCAAAAGTTCAGGGCATCTAATGATGATCAAATTAACTCCTCAGTGGTAACTGGTCTGTGAGACTAACATACCAATCATGAAAAGATGACACATATTAGAAATTATATATAATTTTTATTTTAAAATAAATCTGCTGTTTTCTATAAATTTTTGATGGCTTTTTTATATCATTTAACTTTTTATTTTAATATGAATCAAGATAAAAACTTATAAGGGTTCAAATATATTTCTTGAAAACATTAAGAGGTCATAGGAAAGGGAAAATCTCTTTTCTAGATCAATGTTTTGATCCTGCAAGCTGTTTTGAACAAATCCAATAAATGGCACCTTACAAAACAACAGTTCTGTGGCCATTTACCTCCCAAACCTGCCAAGAAAGACAAATAAGATATGTTGGGCACAGCAGGGAAAATAAGGACCGTTGAATTGAGCAAGTCAGCGTATTATTGCGTTGAGCAGCAACAATGGCAAACTTGCCAATTTCATATCTCTTGGTGCATAAAGCAACCAGTATTTATGGGACTTTGTAATATTCCAATCCCACATCTAGATGATCTCATTCTTCGAGTTCTGATTGGCCACTGGTTTCTGTGCAGATATGGTGATGGATTAATGTCCACCATTCTGCATTATGCTCTTCATAACTGTACTTAGATATGGCTCGTTCCCTTGTCTGCCAACTGGATGCTCATTGGAATCCTGATGGGATACTGTGTACCTTATTACTTTTACTACATCAGTGAGGGGTGGGTAACTTCTACCAGGATAAACTCATCAGCAACATTTTCCAGTGGAGTCCTACATATGGACACACCAATGTTGACCAACCAGCAAAAACTTACATTAATCTGCTCTGTCAGATTTGGTTTGGTTTGGTTTTATGGCATATCAAACATTGTTAGCTATTTAATGCTGAATCCTGTTTTTACATACATATTAAATATATATGATTAGTCAACACATTTTGTAGATACACACAGTAAAATGATCAGTTTTATTTCAAACAATTCATTTTTGCATAAGTTAAATGGTTCCAGGTATTGATATGTATCATTAACCCATAAAGTTTTGAAATGCCATTGAATAAACCAACCCAAAGATTTACAAACGAATCCAATTTCAGCTTTAAATAACCCACAAAGAGTTGATATGCCATTAGATAAACTAACCCAAAGACTTATTAATGCATCCAATTTCAGCATTTCATCTTCATCATCATGTCGTGCCATCAGCACAGATATCCCAGACTCTCTCTTCCAGTTGGTCTTCAAGGCTACATCCTGTATCAGCACAGAGCTGTTGTATGTAGGTTCTAGCTGGTCATCCTGCTTTTGCTCGTCCATGTGAAGGGGTCCACAGGAGTATGCCATTTATGGGTTCGTCCCTACTTCTCCAGTAGTGTCCCGCATGTCTAGTTTGTCTATCTTGGATATTTTTTGTGATGGGGGTGGGTAAGTGGCTGTACAGCTGCTGCTTTTTGAGGTGCTGCCTCCAGAACTTGTTCAGCATTTAATGATTCATAAAGAGTGTATATACCATTAAGTAAATTAGTCAAACCTAATTAAACAGTATCTGCTGACTTATTTGGTTGACATGTGATGTATATCCTATCAAAACATCATCAACAAATTACCAATTTCTTGAAAACTGAGTTAAAAATTAAATGTTGGAATCCCCAAGGTAGTCTGACATTGTCTTTCGTCTCATTCTGGCAACCCTTGCAATGATATGAGTGCTAAGTTCTGTTGGCACTTAGACTTTTCTTGGACAACATTAGTGGTATAAAAACAGGAGACTTGCAACATAGGCAATTGCTGGTCTCCAACACAACTTTTTCAAGATCTGCACTAAGATCAAGATGCATATTCATTTTCTCAAAAAGATAAATACACGCCACCGTCTAGGTTGGATTTCCAAAGGATTACTGATTTCTTCAACCTTGTTCTGGCAGTTCCTGTTATGACACTTGCACCAAGTTGTATCAGTTCGGGCCCTTCCCTTGGATAACATTGGTAGTGTGAAGTGGGGAGAATTGTTGCATGATAATTGTCAGTCTTCTATACAATTTTGCCTTGGCTTACACTGAAATCCAGTCACAGTTTCATGGTCTCAAAAAACTAATGGATGTCTTGTAGGAAGAGAGTTCTAAGCATTAAGCAAACATTTGATTACGGCACAATTACATTTTTTTTAAATAAGATTCATATATTAATAATGAGGTAAAATTCATTTTCTGAATTTAAATATTGTATCCAACTATCAAATGCCCACGTTGAAGTAATTAAGAGTAACAATACATCACTTGATAGGAAAAGTTCTAAATAGTTCTTAAAAACAATTTCTTAAATCAAATTCAGATATTCAATTTTTTTTAACCTTTTTTCAAGTTAATATAAAAACCATTTTTCTTAAGTCTTTAAAAAACCCAACACGGTATAATCTTATGCTTAATTTTTTTTTTTTTTTTTTTACAACATTGGCTTATAAATATAGATTTCAAAAGGTTCTTTATTGATTAGACCAGCAACTTCAAGACCAATAACAAATTACTTTAAAATTCTTAAAAATATTTAATATTTTGCTGTAACCAGGCAAACCAGAATAACAAATAAGCATCAGCCAGTTTAAAACCCAATGAGAAAAATAGTTTCATTAGATTCTACTTCATCAAATATTCAATATTTTCTTTTGTTACTCTTTTTACTTTTCTCTTTTTTGTTTATTTCTTTCTTTGCTAATATATATATATATATATATAACTTCACCGATAAATAATTATCCCCCAACCAAAAATTTTTTTGCCCAATCGGCTGGGGCTGTAGAATACACCGACTGCTTCTCTGCAGAGGGGTAAGACCCCCCCAACGAGAGTCCTGGATATGACACTAAACAATCTGATGGTGAGGTTCCAGCAATGCTCGAGCTTTGGGGAATGCGGAGTACCCCTTCATTGCCATCGCTCCCAGGTCCACTCTGGCCCGGAGTGGTAGCACCTGATACGGGTCCTATCTATGGGTTAAATAGAACAAAACTGTGCTTCTTTCACTATACTGATTTTTGCATTTAATCTGCGTATTTACGCTAAACTGAATTGTTTAAAATAGAACTATTTTGACATTGGAACTGCGTACTTATGCTGAACTGAATTGCTCGAAATAGAACTGTTTTTGACGTCTAAACTGTGTACTTATGCTGAACTGAATTATCTGAAATAAAATTGTCTGACATTTAAATCTGTATTGTCCAGTCAGCTGGGGCTGTAGAATACACTGACTGCGCCTCTGCAGAGGGGTAAGACCCCCCCCCCCCAACGAGTGTCCTGGATATGACACTAAACAATCTGATGGTGAGGTTCCAGCAGTGCTTGAGCTTTGGGGAATGCGGAGTACCCCTTCATTGCCATCGCTCCTGTAGAATATTGGTTAACTCAATAGAGTATATCAAAAAAGACCCCCCTCAGTAATTCTGAGGAGGATAAATAGATGAATGGATACCACTCATGCAAATGAGTTGGATAGGTCCATTCTCGTGAAGTGAGCCAATCCACATGCTGTACACATGCTGCTCATGCACTCTTTAATAAAAGAGGTGAGCTTTAGCTGGCTAGCTTTTCAAGGACCCAGCCATGTTACTATTGGCTTGAAGGTGAGTGCTATTCATTGATGTTCTATAGCTCCCAGGTCCACTCTGGCCCGGAGTGGTAGCACCTGATAGGGCCCTATCTATGGGTTAAATAGAACTAACAGCATACTTATGCTAAAATGAATTGAGTAAACTGAATAGCTTGAAATAGAAACATTTTTGACAATTAAACCGTACTTACACTTAAACTTATGCTTAACTGAATTATTTCAAATAGAACTGTTTTTCGACATTAAAAGTGTATTTACACTTAACTGAATTATTATATATAACTGCTTGAATAGTTTGAAATGGAAATGTTTTTGACAATTAAATTGTGTACTTATGCTAAACTGAACTGTTTTCAATAGAACAGATTATTTACATAAAAATGGATTTGGTGTTAAATAACCTACAAAGGTTGATATGCCATAAAACCAAACAAACCAAACCAAACCAAAATTTTTTCATATAAAGTCAATTTTCTTTTAAATCAAAGATACCAAGTTTTTATTATTTAAAGTTGAACATAATAAAATCAAAACAGATATCATTCGGTGTTATTTTACCAAACTTTACAACATTGAAACTGTAACAAAAATGTTAATATGTTGCAATCCAAAAATAAGTACACCCTTACACTTATTTATGCAATTTTATCCTAATGATGGCAAGTGTCCTGGTATGACTCTGAACAGTATCTGGTTGATTGAGCTCTGAGTAGTGTGGAGTACCTGTTTATTACAATTACTTCCACATTCTCTCTGACCAGTAGTGGTCGTACCTGTTAATGTCTGATCTATGGGTTAAATAGATTTGTTTGAAAATTTTTTTTACTTAATGTGAATATTAATTTTAAAATAGATTATGAGGCTGGTTGAAATTGGCTAAAATAGGATATTAGGTAAAACTACATCTATTTTAGAATTAATAGAAATAATTGAAACAGCTAAGGAACAATTATTATTAAATAGAATTATTAATGTTAGATAAAAATACTTGAAACCATTCAACCTGGTTCAAATTATTTGTATTAGATAAAATTACTTGAAACGATAAAACTGTGTGTAAATGATTTGTATTTTATAAGAACACTTGTTATATAAAATAATGTAAAGTTGGTGACCATATTTGAGGGTGACCCGAAGGCTTCCTTTTCAGTAGCTACTACACCAAGGTGTAGGGGAGGGTGCTACTCCTTTACCTTGATTGCTCCACTTTACCCTTGATATGTACCTTATAATGCTGAGTGTTCAGCAAGGAAGTATCACGTACCATTTTTTAAAGTCTTTGGTATGACTCAACCTGGGATTGAACCCTGGTCTTTCAGGCCATTGGCAAATACTTTACCCACTTGGCCAATGAGTACTTAAAACCATGAGCCAATTATTTATATTAGAGAGGAAGTCTTGATATCCTATAACTCTGTGCGCAAAGAAATGATTATAGACAAATAAAAAAGTTCAATTTTAAAAAAGTGCAATGGATCATTAGAATTATAGTTATGATTACAAACATGGACAAATGAATCAAATTTTGACATCAAATAACCCATAAGGAGTTGATATGCCTTTCAAAAAATAAACCAAACCAAATTTGTGATGGGAAATTTATAAATATCCCATTAATTTGGATTCAAAAATCTTAATCAAATATTAAAATTCAATTTTAAAATTAAAAAAGTCACTCAGCTGATAGCAAAAGAAACATCCAACAAATAAAATTTTGATGATAATCAAGTTTCAATATGTAATTATTGGAAACATAATGATGATTAAAATTACAAGTTGTATGTTTTGTTATTATTCTCAGTATAAAAATTGATAGCCAAAAAATAAAACAGTTCCAAAAAATACTAAATCCTGCAATTATACTTTGGTGAGTCAAAAGTTTTGCAATATCTAAATAACATGAAACACCATTCAGCAGATCCAGATGCTTTTGCCAAGGTCATGAAGACAATGAACCACACAGAACTATGAAATATCAAGTTCACCTGATACTCTCTGAATATTACCAGATTTGCATCTATGCCTTGGAGAATGGCCTACTGATCTTAATTAATTGTCAAGGTACTTTTAACCTGATTAAAATTTCTTGAAATATCTGGTTACTGGACTGTGAGTAACTGTGCCTTCACCTTTCACATATAAGTCCAGTCGGCTGGGACCGTAGGGTACACTAACTACATCTCTGCAGATGGCTAAGACTACTCCCCAAAGAGTGCCCTAAATATGACATTAAAGCATCCAATGGTAAAGCTACAGCCTTGGAGATTTGGGGAATGCGAGGTACCCCATCATTGCCATTGTATCCAGGTCCACTATGGCCCAAAGTGGTAGCACCTAATAGAGTCCTATTTATGAGTCAAATGACTGATGTTAAAACATGATTGTTATATAGCAATACTTGAAACCATTCAACTGTGTGCAAAAAAAAGGAGCACAGGCTTGTTTAAGAATGTTATCTACAAAATGTGTTTATAAATCATATATCAGAAGACCTGCCAGAGGCAATGAATGATAGGGAAAAGTGGCGAGAGATGGTCAAGGATATCCATGCTGGCGGCACGACTTGATGATGATGATATATATTTAAACAGGATTTAGTATTAAATAACCTACAATCGTTGGTATACCATAAGTAAAGTAAAGTTGGCGACCTCAGTCGAGGGTGACCCGAAGGCTGCCCTTTCAATAGCTACGACACTGAGGTGTTTGGGAGGGTGCTACTCCATTTCCTGGATTGCTCCACCTTACCCTTGATCCGTACCTTATAATGCTGAGAGTTAAGCAAGGCGGGATTAAGTACCATTTTGTAAGTTATTGGTATGACTCAACCTGGGATTGAACCCCGGTCACTCTGACCATTGGCGAACATCTACTCATTAGGCCAATGAATGAGCTCACGCTTGGTTAAAAAGATTTTCCACAAAATATGTTTATCAGTCATATTTATATATATGTAAAACAGGATTTGGCATTAAATAACCTACAATGGTTGATGTACCATAAAACCAAACCAAATCTTATACATTTAATGTGTATGTATAAACAGTGTTAACCAGTCTATTGGCCTAATGAGTAGAGTGTTCGCCAATGGTCCGGAAGACCAGGGTTCAATCCCAGGTCGAGTCATACCAAAGACTCAAAAAATGGTACTTGATGCTGCCTTGCTTAACATTCAGCATTATAAGGTATGTATTCAGGGTAAAGTGGAGCAATCCAGGGAATTGAGTAGTGCCCTCCCTTACATGTTGGTGTAGAAACTATTGAAAAGGGAGCCTTCAGGTAACCCCCGACTACAGTCGCCAACTTCACTTACTTTTTACTTATAAATAGAGCTAGAACTGATGAAATCCAAGGTTACTCAGACAAGAATGACATGAAAATCTTTTACAACAGTCTGAAGGAGGTCTTACGGTCCCACCAGTGCTAGCTCATCTCTGCTTCTGAGTGCAGATGGAGAGGTGGGCTAAGCATTTTGATGGTGTACTAAATAAGCCATCTATTAACAATAAAGCCATTGAACAACTGCCACAAGTCCCAGTGAACAAGTCACTTGATGTCACTCCAGCCCAGGGGGAAGTTCAGATAGCTATCCGTCAACAATCCAGCGGCAAAGCACCTGGATCTGACTCAATTCCTTCAGAAATCTATAAGAAAGGTGGATCAGTGCTGACAGGTAAACTTCTGACTTTCATTCAGCTGTTATGGATGAAAGAACAACTACTACAGGACTTCAAGGAAGCCTCTATCATCCATATTCACAAATGGAAAGGGAAGTGACATTCATGTGATAATCACCTTTCACATGACAAATGCTTTTGGTTGCTGACACGTAGTTCAAACTCATAAATTATCACTTCTTGAATTAGCCAATGTCGCAATTTTACTTGTGTGGCTTTCAAATAACACTTGTCAGTGTACCAATTAATATGATACTACCAAGCAAAGTAGGTACCTTCCACAGCTTGAACTGCTTCAGACATACGATATGCAAGCTAGCATGTACTTAAATAGAGCAAATCTTTTCACTCATCCAAGTATAAATATATGTTGGTGTGTGTAAATATTTTTTAGATGCAGACGAAATAAATGTAAAAATTAAAAGAAAAATATTTATTTCAAAATCAGTGAAAGCCAAAAATATGAATGTAGAAAGGAAAGAAGAGATCAGGATAAAAAAAAATATATGAGAGAAAGGAAGAACAATAACCAATCTTGGAAAAGGATAAATAATGGAACGGATCAAATGGAAGAGAGTTCTTGAGGAAGAAAACAGACGTGTCAAATAAAAAAGAATCACACAAGTGAGTGAATGGAAGAGAGAGTGAAAGATACAAAAAGAAAAAAGATGGCCAGAGAGAGAGAGAGAGAGAGAAAGGAGAAAGATAGGTGTATATATTAAAACTGGAGGTGGTCACAGTTATCACTGTAGGAAATTGACATGGCAACACGAGTTCAAATCCTGGATGAGGTTGATTGCATTTCATATAGCACTAGTGCCCTTGAGAAAAATATGAATCCAATTTTTCTCCCTCCAGCTATGGGTAAATAGTAGGGCAGACTGATGTTTAACCTTGGTTAGGCAACCAGTCTAGAAGAAGAAAAACTCAGAATTCAAACCTGTTAAACTCTGCTAAAAATTGATCATGTATCACATCCTACCTATACAGAGGGGTTGGTGTATGTATATATATATATATATACTGGATTTCAAATGCTAGCATCCATGATCTTGCATTCCTACCAGTGATAGATTTTAACTCAACAATAATTGAAAAATAGCTTGGTCTTAAGCTTGGAGTGAAAGTGTGTATCACATGAGGGAGGTTGGAAAGTAGGAGAGTAATCAGTTTTTGTTTCCTATATATATCTATATAAAAGTAAAAATAAAGTTTGCAACCATAGTCGAGGACAACCAGAAGGATCCTTTTTCAATAGCTACTACACCAAAATGTAGGAGAGGGTGTTACTCCTTTCCTTGGATTGCTCCACTTTACACTCGATACGTAGCTTATATTGCTGAGTGTTAAGCAAGGAAGTATTAAGTACCATTTTTAAAGTCTTTGGTATGATCATTGGCGAACACTCTACCTACTGAGCTGAGTCAAATAGGATAATTATTTTTTATTATTTATTTTTTTATTTCACTCAACTGGTTTTGACCTTAAGTCGTTGTGAGGAAAAAACTTTTTGCGAAGAAAATTTTTTGAAAAAGTTTTTTCAAGTAGTTGATATGATATAGGAGAGGTGATGAAAAATAAACCAATTATATAGGATATCCATTTGTTGAATAAAAATTATTTTCTGTTATCCAAGTGGCTTCAAGTGACCATTAGGTAATCTTTACTATTATGGCCACTGAGTACAGAGCTCTACCTCTGGGAGATATATGTTAAGCATGTTTATGGGTCAACCCAAATCTGTCAATCCTGTTTTGAAGTGGTGTTTTGGGGATTGTTTTGCTTGATGTTAAAACCATTTGGAGTAAGTGTGTGGAGATGCTTTATCAGTTTATCTTTGTTTACTTATTGCATTGATATTGTCTCATGAGTTTTTTTTTTAATTCTTTCTATGATAGGAACTTTGCACACATACATATATATATATATATATATATATATATATATATATATATTCTTTAAGAAAAAAACAACGAAACCAATCACAAAGGATTATAAATTTTTTTCCATCCTGTTACGCATTTTTGAAATTTTCAAAAACACGAAAAAAATTAACAGGACTTCATCAGATCTATATATATCATTCTTTCCTTTTTTTCCTATGATGCATACCTTATACATTGGTACATACAACAGCATTATCATCATCATCATCATGTCAAACTGACTGCATAAAGTTTCCCAACTCTCTCATATCAGTCATTATCATCTATCACTCCTGGCAGGTCCTCTAGACTGCATCAGTGTCCATACAGTACTGATGCATGTAAGTCCCCATTGAACAGCCAATACTGGCACATCCAAGTGTAGAAGTACAAAGTTACATTTTTGTGATTTGGTATAATTACTTAACAGTTGCTAATTTTGATTATTTTTTCTGAATGAGACTCTCTGCTTTGTTAGCAGGATTTAGAATACATTGACTGTATCTCCTGCAAAAGGTTAAGACCTCTCCCCACCAAAAAAAATAAGTGTCAGAGAGATGAAACTAAACTGCATCTGATGGTGAGCTACCAGCTGGAGATCTGGGGAGTGTGGAGTACCCCTTCATTGTCATTACTCCTAGGCCCACTATGACCTAGAGTGTGATAGTATCTGTTCAAGTCCTACAAATAGATGAACTAGATCTGTTTAAAAATTATTTGTATTTGATAAGACCTTGTACAAAAAAATCTCCTTTAGCAACAGCTGAACAAAAAAAGTAAAAATGAACAAACAGTGAACATGATTCCCTAACCTCTTGGCACAAAATAACCCGAGACATGTTGATATGCTGTTAAAAATCAATCAAAGTAGATAAATTCATGTATTCATTTTATTGAATGAAAATTTGCTTGCACAGTTTTGAATGATTTTGTCTTCAAATAAGTGACACAAAATATTTTTTCCTCTCTTGTTGAAGGCTTTATGATCAAGGATTAATAGTTGTTATAGTATACTATTTTCAAATCTGAAACAAAAAAGAACACAACATTATCATTAATAGAGTTATTAGCAGTCACATGAGTCCCATGTATATTGAGACACCCTATAAAACAAATTTCCAGTGTATTAATAATTATGTATTGAAATATAACATAAAATTTTGCTATTGAATAATTAGATAGTTTAGTTTGAAACCATAAGAGATCTTTGTAAACTTCTTTAGTGGTCCAATTTGCTCTGGATCATTGGAAATTTTTTGTTTTGTTTTGTTTTTCACTAACTAGCAATACTTGTTCAATCTCTCAAGTACTTCAACAAGGATTTTCTTTCACTAGCATCCTTATCAGATCATCTGCAATTGCAAAAAGATGTCTTTTACTCTTCTCATCTTTGAGAATCATAACTCTATTACAATTTTTTTTAAGCCAATGATGCCTAATATGCTCTGAACTGGTACCAGCATCAAATATTTGGTTCATGTTTCATTCAATTTCAGAGGATTTTTTGTTAGCAATAAATTGATACTTAATACTTTTTTTTTAAGTTTAATATTATAACATGGTTGTTTTGCTTGAAGTATGTCAACCCTTGTTGGGTTATTTAATGTTAAAATCAATATTTTTTACAAGCAATTATATGGCTTCAAGTAACTAATAATAATAATCCTTAGTAAACAATTATGACTTCAAGTAATCATTCTTAATACAAATAATCTGCAAACAATTATATGGTTTCAAATATTCCTAACAAATACAATTAATTTCCAAACAAACTTATATGACCTATAGATAGGATCCTAACAGGTACTACCACTTCAGGTCATAATGTAATTTACGAAGCTCTTTGCTTCGATGAGGCACAAGGCCGAATGAATGGGACACCCAATGAGACTCAAACTCACTCTTGCAGGTTTGCTAGTCAAGCTTGCTAACCATTACACTATCCGAGGTGTCCCACTTCAGGTCATAATGGAACTGAGGGTAATGACAACGAAGAAGTGATACCACACTCCATAGCCCTTCAGAATCTGAGCCTCACTACAAGATTCAGTTTAGTGTTGTACCCAGGACACTGCTCCCTTTTTAAACACTATGCACTTGGATCTTTCCAAAGTGCTTTGCACTTTCCATGGAGGAGAGATAACTGATTTATGAGAAACAGTACCATGTAGAGGTCAATGAATGTGTCTTCCATAAATGTGTTAAAAAGTACTTTGGATTTATGCTTATCTTTTTCAGGACGAGGAATGCTAATCACTGAAACTGGTTCTGGTAACAAACTGTCAAGAACACTTTTTAGTTCTACATAACAAATAAACTAATTGATTCTATTAGAGTTGATTAAATTCTTCATTTCACTCAGAAATGTTTTTTACATTCTCAGTTCATTAGTCTTTTTTTTTGTTTTTTTTTATTCACTTTCTTCTTTCTTGGAAGATTTTTTTTCTTTTTCATTCAATTACTTTATCCCTCTCTATTGGTTTCTTTTTTTTCTTTTACTTTTACTGCATTTCTCTTTTTCTTTCTTTTCATTTTTCTTACATTCTATCATCCTGTCACTATAGCTTAGAATATACTGATTGCATCTCCTGAAATAAGGTAAGACCCTCCCCCACCAAAAAAAAGATATCTTGAGTATGATACTAAACTGTATCCAGCAGTGAAGCTCCAGTTCTAAAGCTCTGAGAAGTGTGGAGTCACTCCTTCATTGCCATTACTCCCAGGTCCACTCTGACCCTGAGTGGTAGTACTTGTTAAATCCTCATTTATGGGTCAAATAGATCTGTTTGAAAATTATTTGTATCAGATAGGAATACTTAATACCATACAACTGCATTTAGATTATTTGTATTAAGAATTGTTACTTGAAACCATTTAATATCTTGCAAAAAAGAAAAACCAACTTCAGCATTAAATAACAAAGAAATGGTTAACCTACAGAAAAAAAAACAACCAACAACCTAATCTGTGCTAACTTCTTTTTTTTTGCTTCATTCTTCTTTTCTCTTTGTCTTCCTCTCTCTTCTCTTTCTTTTCCTATTTAACCACCTGCTTCAGGTGTTGCATGCCACACATAGTTTAATCAGAGGTTTTATGTATGGAAGTATATGCAAGGTCAAAAATAGCCCTAGTTTTCTAGACCACTGTCAGACTACTATTGGTCTACTACACCCCCACCTTTGATGTGATGGGGGTAACTTCGAATGAAATTGGCCTCATTTTTATTTTGCCATGCTCAAGCCAAAGAGAAGAATACAGCTGATGGAGATGGATGAACAGATACCACACTTTAATACCAGCCTAAAGGCCAATAAAAGAGGATTTTTCTGTCTTCTCTATCTCTTTTTTAATTCATTTTAATGTCTTTTTTCTTTCTTTCATGTATTCTCTTATTCACCCTTCATTATTTCATTTTTCACTTTTCTCTTCTCTTTATTATTCCTTTTTCCTTTCATCTCTTTCCATTCTCTTTGTTCAAGTGGATAGCATTCTGTCTCTTCTATTTTTTTTTTTGTTCACATTCTTTTGTCCCCTTTCTCCTCTACCTATCTACTTCTTTTACCACTCTGCCTTCTTTCATCTTTCTCCTCTTTCCACCACTTTTTTTATTACTCCATTTTCTACTTCTTTTCCATCTTTTGTCTCTCTTATCTTCTTTTCCTTGACCTCTTATATTATCATTTTTTTTTTCTTTTCCTGATTCGCTCACAAACATATTAAAAAATCCTCACCCCAAAACACTTTCCAGTCTCTTAGCTGAAGATAATTTCATTTTCCTATCTTCCCATACAAAAAACTAATCAGTCAGCAGAAAAGGAAACCTGTTTGGATTTATTTGCATTTACGTGTTCTGATAATTCTTTCTTTTCACCTTCAACATAATGGAATGTATTACACTTAAACATCTTCCTCAGAATCTTGCAAAATCCAAAAGCCAATGTTGTTTGATTTTTAGAATTTTTTTTCCTGCATTAACATTACCAAAAGTTTGAAATGATAATAAAAAGTTATCATTTTACTCTTTTAGTAACTGGTGGTTATCACTGAAGACTAAGTGACAGAAAGTCTCCTCCACTTTCCAATAGTGTTTTGGTCTTCTTGCCAGGATTGCATGATCCATTTTTTACCAAAATCTTGGAGACTTGTATGTTTTAAAAAGTCATTATTATTATTATTAAGCCTGCTGGAATTCCAACATTGTAATGACATACTGACAGATCTTTTTCTATTCTTCCCCATAAATGTCCATAAAGAGTTGTATTTAAAAATTATCAAGACTGAAGCTGTATTTATCAAAAAAAGAATCACAAACAAATATAGTAAATTCAACTTCAGGCTCTTTACTTTTTGTAAAGTAAAAGTAAAGTTGGCGAGAGCGACCAGAAGGCTCCCTTTTCAGTAGCTACTACACCGAGGTGTCGGGGAGGGCACAATTTCTTTCCCTGGATTGCTCCACTTTACCCTTGATACGTGCCTTATAATTCTGAGTGTTAAGCAAGGAGGCATCAAGTACCATTTTTAAAGTCTTTGGTATGACGCAACCTGAGATTGAATCCAGGTCTCCTGGACCATTGGCGAACACTCTACCTACTAGGCAATGAGCCAGTTTTACTTTTTAACACATCTGTTATATGTACTGGAAGAGTAATGCAATGGTGATATCAATATTTACATATGCAAATAGGTTGTTTTATTCTCAGATTTATTACTTCTATCCCAAACATTTAGGGTATGAAATTTATATGCAAATGTTACAACTCTTTTAGGACAGATGTAGATATTTTTTAACAGCTGTGCATTTAACTGTCTTCGTTCTTTACTTGAGATTTGTAATTCTCTTATTTTGCCTTAGAGATTAACATTTTAGAATTCTTTTGAGGCATAAAACAGAATTATTTCATAACCATCTGGTTGCTCTAATTGAGTTCAGTTGATGCCTGCTTATTTGTTATGTATGTTTATTCTCATAAAAAAAAAAAAAAATTTTGCATAGCAGAATAAGTTTATTTCCTTCCTAACATGATTTCTTGATTTGAATATCTCTTGCACTACCTGACTTTCCAAAATAACAAACAGTATAGTTTTTGCCACACGCTGAACTTGGATAATTGAATTTCAACTTAGAGTCAAAACTCTAACAAAGCAGCCAGCAGGTGCAAGAAAAAAATATCAACTGTAAACAAGGCTTTTGTGAACAGTTTACCAGTTTTTCAAGCGACGTCTTTTTATCATTGACGTTTGGATTGAAGTCCTAACATTTCAACTGATATATTCTTCAGTTCACCTGGATATTTGCTGCTGCCAAACATATTATGGAATGATGCCTGCATTTAAATGGATGGAAATTTCAGTGAGAAAAAAAGAAGAAAATATCCCGGGAATGAAAGACAGTAAAATTTGATTTGAATATCTAATATTATGTAGATTTTTTTTTTAGCTCTTGCAAATTCTTTATTTCTTCCTCTCTCTCTCTCTCTCTCTTATCTCCTGGCATTTCCTTCAAAAATTTCCATAAATTTTAATCAAAACACTAGACTCAATAATCATGGCACACCTGCTTTGAGTGCATATCCAAGCACCAAAAAATGATAGAGAGAAAAAAAAAAACTAATAAAAAATTAAGATTACTAAAAACACGAGTCAAAATAAATAATAGTGATAATAATAATAGCTTGTCATCTAGTGGATTTCACCATTCCAGTGGACTATAGAGTAAAATTAATAGAAAGTGAAAAGATAGACAAATACCTAGATCTTGCCAGAGAGCTGAAAAGGCCATCGAATATGAGGGTGATGGTGATATCAGTTGGAGTTGATGCTCTTAAAACAATCCCTAAAGACATGGAAAAGAGACTAGAGGAACTGGTGGTTACAGGAAGAATCAAGACCATCTAGACCACAGCCCTTTTTTAAGATCAGTATGAACACTTAAAAGGGTCCTGAGGAGAATTGTCATCACTTAAGTTTCAAAAAAAATCACCAGTTAAAACTCATGCAAAAAACTAGCTCAGAGGGAAAATGATAATAAAAGCAAAAGACGTGAGAATTATTTGGACCTTGCCTGTGAGATTTAAAAGCTGCAGCACTTAGAACAATTCCTGTGAACCAAGAAGATAAAATTTCAACTGTTCTGATTACAGTAATGCTGAGATCACCAAGAATACTAAGAAGAGTCCTCAAGTGGTGAGAAAACTGGCTATCACTTGAACTTCAGTGAAAACCACAAGTTAATACTGGTATGAACAAATTCACAAGTAAAATAGTTATGATTATTAGTAATTATTAGTAATTGATCAAGAAATAAAAATCAGTCAAAGACTCTACCTTGTTGTGATGTAATGTCGAGCAAGCTAGTTTCACAGATCAGTTTGAGCTGTGAGTTTGATCCTCACTAAGTGTCCCACACTTGTGGCCTTATGGCAAATCCTATTTACCAACCCCTCCACACGGGCAGGGTATGATACAAGGTCAATTTTTTAAGCTGAGTTTAACAGGTTTGAATTCAGAGTTTTCCTTCTCCTAGACTAGTTGCCTAACCAAGGCAGAAGAACCCAGTCTGTCCTACTATTTACCCATAGCTGGAGGGAGAATAATTGGATTCATATCTTTCCCAAGGGTATTAGTGCTATGTGAAATGCAATTGGTCTCGACCAGGATTTGAACTCGTGTCACCGTGTCCATTTCCTACAACGATAACCATTACACCACAGGCACTTCCTTGTGGCCTTATGGCAAATCTGTGCTTAGATTTTTAGGGTGCCTTGCATAGTGTAATGGTTAGCAACTTGTTTTAGCAGATCACTGTTAGTGTAAGGTTGTTCCTGCGGCATTGTGGCTTATACGCTGGATGGACTGCAACATCATAGAAAGCGAGTTTGAACTTCAGTCGAGTTATTATGTTCCCTTTCAGACTGATACGCTAGGGAAAAGTTTGAACCCCCTTATCTCTCCAAATATAGATTAAATAGTACCGTTACTATTCTTCTACAAGGATGACTTCAGCATCAAGTAACTCACAATGTTTATTGAATCATTATTTCTCTTAGAGAATTGGGATGTACATTTGGGTTCTCGTAGGTTGTTGATGAACAGTCTCAGAAACACATTCTCAATCTCTATTCACCTCTGTTATTTTCATTGCAGAGATGTTGTCTCTACTCTATGTTATATACCCTTCCAGTGGACAGTAATAGGCATTTCCCATTCCTCATAAATACATTGGACACTATTGTGAGGGCAGGTAATTTGCTGACTATCTCTGATGGCGGCAGTTACTTGATCAAGGCTGTCTGACATGGGTACTGGGGAAACTCAGCATTTATGTCCCATGGCCGACCCTCCTCGAGCCTCAGGGGACCGTCCATCCCAGGCTCTAACCCTCCTATCTCTGATGGCGGCAGTTACTTGATCAAGGCTGTCTGACATGGGTACTGGGGAAGCTCAGCATTTATGTCCCATGGCCGACCCTCCTCGAGCCTCAGGGGACCGTCCATCCCAGGCTCTAACCCTCCTTGGAGGGGTTAGGTTTATTGCCTGGCACCTAGGCATTCTTGGAACCACTGGGCGTCTCTGGGATACAGCCGGGCAGCCGGTCCAACCTTAAAAAAGGCCTTATGCCATACTCGCCCGTTTGGTGAGGCACACGACAAATAGCATAATTTGCTGACTAAGCAACCACTACAAGCAGTGGGTACCTTCAAACTTTGGCAAGTTTTTATTTGTTTGATGTTATAAAGATTTTCATTTCACTTACAACTTTCGTTTTGGTTATTTTTTATTCAGCAACCTTTTGTTAGATTACTACACCCTGTCAAAGAATGGTTAAGCCACATGGCTATATTATCCACACTTGTCATGTAGGCCTTTTTCCATTATGTACCCCTTCCACATACTGCTTGTTCATGGAACAATACTAATAATGGTCCTTAGTGAGTGAAGATTGATATGCCATAAAACCCAAACAACCAACCAACCTTAGTGAGTAGAGATTCAATTAAATATCTTCCCTACCACCAAGCAGTACTATAACTGGTGACTTAGATGATTTTGTGACACGTAAAATAACATGTGACTTCCCTATGTGTCTGATTATTTTTCAACAAACAAAATATCAGAATAGAAATGATAGCTCTAGAAATGGTACATTCCAATAACAGAAAAATGATTGAAATGTTATTTTAAAAACCTAATATCGTTTACCTTTACAAGTTTGTATGCTAACGAATCAAATAAAAGAGTGCTTGCTTCAGCAGTACATATGTGGGGTTTGAGGCTGTGGCTGAAGGTCATGGGCTAAGGGCAAGGCTGTGTTGTCGTTTGAATATCTGACTCCATATTTTGGTTATTTATTTTACCCTCATGTTGTCTGGTCGGTGAAATGCTCAATAAAAAGCTGACATTTAAACTTTCCCACTTGTCCTTGCCATTTGTCTAGTCACCTGTCAATCACTCACCATATATTAACCTCTGTCTCAGCAAATTTCAGGGCGGCTGCATCAGCAAACTAAACAGGGTATGAAATTCAGCAAACAGCACAATTTTAAGAATTCTACTATGATGAACCATTGCTTGGAAAGGCATAAATCTATATCTTTTCTCTCCATCTATGAGTAACTAATAGCACAGAGTTCTTTAACCTTGGTAAGGCAACTAGTCTTGGAGAAAGAAAACTCTAAATTCAAACCTCTCCACTTAAAAAAATAAGTCCTTGTGATCAGGTTTTAGCGAATAGAATGTTGTTATTGTTTTTAGCGAAGAAAATGTATTCTTGCCCTTGTTGTTATTCCATCGCTAAGTGTTGTTGGAAAATAAAGGAGGGTGAAGAAATAAGAAGATGAAGATGCCGTTATGTTTTATATGAAGGTTTTTAATGGCAACATAATAAAGGGGTTTACGCTTATGCTGCAAGTCTCGTAGTAAGTAAAGAAGTAAGGAAACAAAACAAAGTTATAATAGAGTTGAGAAAGCATTTTAGCAGCTAAATGCCTGTGCGAAAAGAGCATCGTTAGATTAAGGCATTGTTGGATGTGTGAGGGAGATATGTTCACCATAGTGTAGCAAAAGTCGTGTTTGCTGTTTGAGGGCAGAAAGGGGTGTAGTCACCGTGAGTTTGTGGTTCTGGTTGTTTCGGGGAGAAGCGTGAATGTCTCCAGAAAATGTTTACCAGAGATTAAGTAGCTAGGTGTCGGAGCAAAATTTTGCTTCGCAGTCGACATAGCCATTTTTGGGGGTGACATAAAGTTGTTCCTGTGTTTGGCGTATTAAATTCATCTAATTCATATTCAACTGGGAACCCTTGGTCTGAGAGAATAGACACAAGGGGTCCATAAATTAAACGGCTCCTCTCATTGTGTCGATGCTGCTGCTGCTGCTATTGAAGAGCAGACAGTAAGACGTCTGTCCTGAACGAAGAAGTTCTGAGAAAAAGAAAATGTTTTGGCAGTTTCCCTAATTTCTGCTGCCCGGAAAGATGATCCGGGTAGAATAGGATAAGTCATCCTGATTGGGTGAAATTATGCGTCGACCCTAACGGTCGATTTAAATTACGCACCAAACAAAAATACGAAATTCTTTCTGCTACAAAATATTAAAATTAGAAGTTTGGTGATCATCCACATCTGCGTTTTACTTTTTTGATTCGCTACCTTCAAAATACTTAAACCAGTTTTACACAGTATAATCAGATATTATCTAATTTCCCTTGGAAGTTTCCATGGCCTAGTTAGTAAGGTAATTATGCTAAAATATTTTTCTAATAATATTTTTATCTTTAATTCTTCTGATCTCTGAATCTTATACATATATGATGAGAAGTCTTCTAATATCCTTATAATGACAGATTATCAACTACAGTCGATATTCTCCTTCTATTCCAACACATATTAAGCCAAAAATGTAAGTTGTATAAGTGGTTCAAGGAATCTTTTAAACCAAAATTTATACAGGTATATCATTTTTAAGGATCCATATTTTCAAGTTTTGGGGATTAGACTTTTCTCAACTTTGCTGCTTAAACCATCAAAATTAAGAATTGTTGCTCATCCACCACTGCATTTTATTTTATGAGACCCCCGACCCTTAAAATGCCTAAACCAGTTTTAGACAGTATGATCAGATAATATATTATTTCCTTTAGTGAGTTTCCATGGCCAATAATATTTTTATCTTTAATTCTTCTGATCTCTAAATCTTAAACATATATGATGAGAAGTCTTCTAATATCCTTAAAATGACAGATTATCAACTACAGTCGATATTCTCCTTCTATTCCAACACATTTTAAGCCAAACATGTAAGTTGTATAAGTGGTTCAAGAAATCTTTTAATCAATCGCTATTTTCATCAGATTATTTATGAATAAGAGCAACATACTTATCACAGACTGGATTTTTGCCAACAGTTATACTTTGATTAACTATATAAAAGAATTGGGATATTTTCATGGGCCGATGTGTTTTGCATTACTTGAGCAGTTTAACACTTCTAAGAAAATGGTTCCACCCAAATTGAGCCAAATTAACACATTTCTATTTTATATGATATAATTTATTTCTTATTCTCTGGCTGTAATACACTTCAATTTACTGATTTGAAAATTTAAAAATCTGTTTAATAAAGTTGCAGAAAAAACTAAAAAGATAAAACAAATTTATGAATATTGAGTTTGCCATGCCATGAAATAAGGATAAAATGAGGATCAAATATACGAAGGAAAAATAACACGTCAGTTACCGAGGAAAGGAGAAAATAAACTGATTTAAATAACAAACAGGAGAGCTGTATAAGGGAGACAACCACTTAAGTTGTCGCACCTGATACAAATCTTTAAAAACCTCCGCATGTTCTCATGTTTCTATTTCATTTATTCCCAGACATATGAGAGCACAATGCAAAAATAATTTAAGATCCAAATAAAAGCCTTTTGAATCTTCGGTCCTCGCGAAGGGATCCACAGCAGTATTTCGGTTATGAGTTCGTCCCCACTTCTCCAGCAGTATCTCGCATGTCTGGTTCGTCTAACTTGGATATTTTTCGTGATGGGTGGTAGGTGGCCGTATAGCTGCTGCTTTGTGGATCGCTGCTTCCTGGACGTGTTCAATATTTCTCGCAGCATTCTTGTGTAATTTCCGTTAAGCTTTTTCTCCATTCGTTTTGTTAGCGTCCATGTAGTGCACCCATATAGCAGTATCGACACGACCACTGCTTGGAAAAAACTTCGTTTTATTTTATCGGTCAGGTCTGACTTCCATATGACCGATAGCTTATCGATAGCAGCATATGCCTTTGTTAGTCACGTGTTGATGTGATTCTCGGTTGATGAGACACTGCTTCCTAGGTCGGTGAACTTGTCCACTAGTTTCAGAGAACAATACAACACTAGAAAATTCGCCAGTGAATGCGATGGCATACCTGTGTCAGTTTACAGCCTTTTCTTCAAGTTTTTGTAGATATAATATGCCATCATGTGCCAGTTTATATCTACTTTTCTCTATAGAGCCCGCTAAGTCGATGTATACCAATTCAAAAACAGACATTGTACGTCTGTCCTGTTGTTTATTTCTACTCTGGGAAAATTTTCCCTGGATACAGGTTTCACGGTCCTTGTTTGGAATGTCTGTTTTCTCTTTGTAATTCCCTCAATCAGATTTTGTAATTTCTTAATGTTATTTTAACTGCAATGGTCAAGTATCTTGTGCCAAGTATGGATATCATAGCAGCCATGGAACTTTCTTCTGATTTGTTTTCCGCAGACATTAAATAGAATGACTATTGGTTAATGTGTGGGTACATTAACCAATAGTCATTTACGTACTACAGTTCTATGGGAGTTCATTAAAAATAACGTATTTTCTTCTGATACTTTCTTGATTGTATAACATGAGGGCAGATAATATTACCATTTATACAAAATGGCTGTTGAGCTTGTAGAGTTCTGTTGTCTCTTGTTATATTAAAAGGAAGAACAAATGAGTTGACGAAAATATTGATAGTTTTCAATTTGAAAGTTTTAATAACAGCTTGAAACAAAACGAAACCCTTGTGCTCTAAGTTGCAGGAAGAAAGAAAACAGTTGTAAATAGCTGAGCAGGAATTTAGCATTCAGCCAGCTGGCGAAAGAAATAATTGACAAGGAATGGTCTCCTAAAAGAAGCAGAGGAAAAATGTTGCATGTGCTCTTTCGTGTTGAGATGTCCATCTGTCTACCGCTGGAATCGGTCCGGGTAAAAGGGAGAGAGAGAGAATGACCTCTCTCATGTTGACTGGTCTGTCTTGCTGCTAGCAAGGAGGAAGTGAAAAGAGGGCGCGAAATGATTAGTGCGGCCTTTTATGTTGGCCCGGGGTGGTGACCCGGGCAGAATGGCATCAGTCATTCTCATTGGGCGAAATATAAAAATTTGAACTCCAACGGCCAAGCAATTCCCGCACAAAATAATAATTTGAAATTCTTTCTGCTACAATTCTATATCACTTTTTATATCTGTGGCACGATAATAAGCATTAATGTTTGTGTGTATATATATATGTATATATATATATGGATGTATGCGTGTGAATCTCTGTGTGTGTTCGTGGATGGGTAGCCAAAGAAGGGATGTTATCTTCGGTATCCTTGACCGGCGTCAGAGTGTCTAGAGGGACTTCTTTGTCTACTTTGACGCAAAGACTACACAAAGAGCTGTGTCCGCGAAAACCTGTGAAACCGGAAAAGAAGGGCGAAGGATGTCAGTCACTCAAGAGTGAGACCCCTAAGCGGTCAGTCAGATATTTCAGAAGTTAGAGCTGGTCAGTTGGGGCTGAGACTCCAAAGGAGGGAGTTGGAAAGTTATGACAATGCCCAGATGAGTCAGCATTTTTCGCAGCTGTGTAGGACTTTCGCAGAGTTCTCGCGATGGCCATGAACATAAATATATACTAGAATGCTAAAGTGCCCACTTCACTTTCTTGCGTTTGCAGTTCTGAATACATGTTTGTCTGTTTCTTCCTTCCATCCTCTGCCGTTGGTTATGCTTTTTGTAAAAGATTCTTTTGTACAACCTGTAAAATACTCACACGGCCAGGTGTGAGAATTAACAACGGGGTCCACACTCCTAGACAAACGGCCAAACCAACAAAACCCCGCCGTTTATTGATTATTTCATATATCGACATGACTCCCTTTTATGAGATGGACTTTTACAGTAGTACGACCACTGCCTATTTTTCTCGAAATTATTTGGATATATCCTTGACATGTGTCTCTTTCCACCACATGTAAAACACGTTCTTTTATTTTCACTTTCAGAAATGTATCAGACAATTTTATGACATTGTTTTAAGTTAAGTTGTGACGGTATTTTTCAGTATTTTCTAAACTTTGAAGTTGTTCAAACTCCAAGAACGTTAGTTCCTTACAATCATGAGTCACACGTAGAAAAGAGATTAAACGTGCCAGGTAGTTCTTTTTAGATCATGGTAATTATTTGGCCATTATTTAATGATTCCCCGACATTCTTTAGTGCCGTTAACGGCACTTCGGGTTTTTTAGTCTGTCACATGTTTATTTGGTTCCTTTTTAAGTGACATTAATTCAGTTTGTGGAACAGGATCAAGTGAGTTTTGACATCGACGACTTGAAGATTGGTCTTTTCATATTTGTCGTATCTAAGAACCAAAACTCAAAGGCACAATCATTAAAGAATGAGGAATATGATTCGGACACTTGTAGCAGAGGAAATGTATTTCCTCGTACCAAACAGTATAAAACACCACATGACGAATGAACAATATAACCTTTATTCCTTGACTAAATTTAATTGCAAGGATACAGGAATTACATGGAATACAAAGAGTACACTATGGAGAGAAAGTCCTATCTAGTAGCTGAAGAGTCCTTTATAGTTTTATAGAATGAAAGCTGTCGTATGAAGACTCAAGTCAAATCATAGTGCCGTCCAAGGTACGACACGAGGTTTGTTGAGACAAGAGTCTCTCCCCTGTCGTCAGATGCACACTCTTGTGCGTACTTTCAGGTAGTCGAAGTAGGAACAGAGAGAGAGAGGGGGGAGGGAGAGAGAGAGTGTGTGTGTGTGTGTGTGTGTGTGTGTCGACTTTACCGTACATTTTATAATGCCACCTTGTACCCATTAGAAGTACTATTTTGGAAAGAAAGGGATGTAATCCTTACAAGTATAAAGAGAAATAATTCTGGGTTTGTCCTTACATGCATAATGGCCACGTAATATCCTTCGACCTTCTTTTTCATTTTCCAAGGTCTTTCTCATAATAAGGAACAGGCTTTTTCCGTCAAGAACCTCTATTAATTTAGCGTAGGCCTCCTCAATCCTTTCCGTATCTGTTTCGTCCCCATTTACATTTTGCTTAAAATGGCAGCTTTTAAAACTAACGTGTGTTGATGGCTTAAAATTTTGTTTCCTATTTCATATTTGGTTTCATCTCTGTCAGATAGCAATCTGTTCTACTGGGAAAGCTGTACAAGGGAGACAACCGCTTGAGTTGTCGATCTTGATATAAATCTTTTAACAGTGAAGAGTCAAATCAAGCAAAATGATGTTTCTTTCCGAATTCATTTGTTCATAACAAGGTGTATTTATTTCATTGTCGGTGGGGCTTAGAATATGGTGAACGTATCCGCTGAAGAGGAGTAAGACCCCCAGTAGGAATGTCCTGCGTATGACATTAAACTGATATTAAGACTCCAGAAAAAAATGTAAATATAACATACAATGAACGTGATGCCCTAACCTCTAATTATAAAAACTCTAGTCGGGTTGACATGCGATTAAAATCAGTCAATCAAGGAGTGTTCAAAAGCTATCTAGAGTGAAGTTGTTGTTGTTGGGTCTCGTGGAAGTTGTTGGTGGGTATGCTTACCGAGTTCGTATTGGAATTTTCAACTGAAAAGAAGAGGGAATAAAAGAAGCAAACAATAAAAGTAACAAACAAAGAAATTTGAGTGGCAACAAAATTGTCTTATATATATATATATATATATATATATATATATATGTGTGTGTGTATAATTATTATTATTAGCATTCAATGAGCAACAGGTTACAAAAGATGTGGCATGGTTATGGAATTTTGAATGTAAAGTCCTGATAGTATTCTGAAAACTTACTTGTCTATCAGTCCTAAGATTCTTCGATGATAAGCATCTTCGACTGATACTTTTGCATTCATGTGCCTCTAACGCCGTAATCTCTGCAACTGATCACTTCTCTTGTCCGCAGGATCTTTTTCTAAAACCTCCCTTCCTAATTCTCTGTAACTCTTTTTCTTTTTTCTATTCAAATTCTCTCTCGTTACTTTAAAGCTTCTCGAATTTGGAGTTGGCGTTGGTCAGTCTGGTTTGAACTATTCTTAAAATATGATTATTTTCTTTGTTTCCCAAATCCGTCCTTGGTAAAATGTACTACCTATGAACCATTACAAAACTGTGTTGACCAAGACAGAAATGAACGATGAAGAAAATGCTGATTTTCTTCAAAATAGTCCACTTGGTATTCAGCACATTTGTTCCTGTGAATTTTCTATGGGTTGAAGCGCTAGTGAAACTCCGCTTTTGATTTGGTGGAAACAAGCACCATCATATTTCTTTTAATATGCTTCATATAAAAATATTTGAGAAGAGTCAAATAAGATCAATTTACTGATTTGATAATAAAATAAATTAGTTTAAGTAAGCCGCTATTTCATAATTAAAATAAAAATGCAGGGAAAACTGGCCATTTTTTAGAAAGAAGGAAAATGAGAGAAGGTATGAAGAAAAGTATTGATGTAATAAAAAAGAATGAATGTAGAATATATACAGATGAGGAAAATAAAATAAATGGGAAAATAAGATAGAAAAAAGAAAACCAACGTTAGGGAAGGAAGAAAAAAGTAGAATGTAGAAGAAAGAAAGGATATAATGTTTAAAAAATGAAAATAATGCAAAAAAAAAAAACGATTGAAAAAAAAACGAATAATGCATTAATGAGTACAGTGTTCCCAATGGTCCGGGAGACCAGAGTTCAATCCGAGGTCAAATCATACCAAAGACTCAAAAAATGCTACTTGATGCCACCTTGCTTTAACACTCAGCATTATAAGTATGGATCAATGGTAAAATGGAGCTATCTAGTGAATGGAGTAGTGCCCTGCCAAACACTTCGGTGTGTTAGCTTTTAAAAAGGAAGCCTTCCGGTTGCCCTCGACTTAAGTCACCAACTTTACTTACTTTATCATTACAAATAAAGAAATGTGGAAAAGAAAGAGATAATATCGAATATAGAAGTATCCTGACTTTCGGCTGGAAAATTCCGGGGAAAAATCTCTCTTTTGGAAATCGCAGTAGCTAAATTTATACTTAATTTAACATTTGTTCAACTTTTTATTCGGTTTTCATCGACTAAAACAAGATTTTATATAATTTATATAATATTTCGAAACAAAATTTACTCAGTATTAGGGCAAAGGCAAGGATATGTTCCCATGAAAATATAGCAAACTTTCGGTAAAGGTAAGTTCAAAATAAAAGGAATAAATTATACGCAAACACATTCCAAGGGCTATTTCTCTGTAGCTGTATAAAATACAAGTGTTTGTTTGGACCATCGCTATAACTAACTTTCAGTTATGCTATCCCGAATATGGTGACGCATATGATCAGAAAAAAAGTGATACCAGGATGGGTCATGATTTGGAATGGTCTCTCTTGCAGAACTCTTTTCTAAAAATAAGCTTCTTTCTTTTTCTAAATAAAGTGACAATTTCAAACATGGCTGACAAGCATCACACTTCTCTCAACATGATTACATGGTAGCGGCAGTAAAAATTTGGAAACGCCGCACAGCTCGACAGACACAGGCAGGAGTGAGACAAGAATGAAAACGACACTCAAAAGAAGGCTGTTATAATTTTTCTTAAGTATTAATCCAAAAGGAAATACACTGAAGATCAAACTGTTCAGGCTTGCAATCGAGCCATTCATGTCACGGACAACATCTGAGAATGTCGTTGAATCATTCTGTTTTTTTTTGGGGAGGGGGGTTCAAGCAGCGCTGAGAGTTGTATTTCTCCGTACAGAACATACTGATGGAAAAACAGATTGACCACATATTACTTTCAGGTGAAGAAGGCCAACGAGGTTTTAACTAGTGGAATTTCGTGAACGATGCTGACAAACGGAATCCAAACGTGATTGGGAAAAAGTTCCGAGGACTATTAGAGCCCCCAAATAAACGTCAGAATTGCTTGTTTTTGCTTACAGAAATTTGCACAGAAGGATTCTGAGAATATTAATGATTTTCTGGCAAGGAGCCATTTACCGACCAAAAAACGTAATTTTCGAGATGAAAAAATAAAGAAAGAAAGAACAAAAAAAAAACGAGGTGAGACTAATCAAACTGATCATCGTTGGAACGATACATCTTGAGCTACAAAAGCAACAACTCGCGAAAGGCCGGACATTGTCTATACAGGAAGCTCTTAAAATATGCAAAGTACACGAAGCTTCGATACACCACATGAGCGAACTAGCTGATATAAAGAACCATAGT
Organism: Sepioteuthis lessoniana; assembly: GCA_963585895.1. Lineage (NCBI taxonomy): Eukaryota > Metazoa > Mollusca > Cephalopoda > Myopsida > Loliginidae > Sepioteuthis > Sepioteuthis lessoniana. The sequence goes on along the minus strand of OY757910.1, from coordinate 87,706,581 downwards.
AAGTAAAGTTAGCTACTTTAGTCGAGGGTGACCCAAAGGCTCCCTTTTCCATAGCTACTACGCCGAGGTGTAGGGGAGGGCGCTACTCCATTCCCTGGATTGCTCCACTTCACCCTTGATCTTTACCTTATAGTGCTGACTGTTTGGCAGGGCGGAATCACGTACCATTTTTTAGTCTTTGGTACGACGATCTGGGATTGAACCGAGGTCTTCCGGACCATTAGCAAACTCTCAACTCATTAGGCCAGTGGAAATTGTTGCTATCAAACACACTTCAAGCGATACCAAATAATAGCGATGAAGAGGGACATACCACCACACCAAAGAAAGATCCCCAGCATTGGGGTACTTTGTACTCAAAAAGCGGCCGAAAGAATCTCTGGCTAAAGCGTGCCTAAATAAAACAAAAAGGAACACATGACGCTAAAGCACCAAATACCGAGAAGATATCGAGGGCTACTAAACAGCCGGGGTTCAATCCTAGGTCGAGTCATACCAAAGAATCAAAAAATGGTACTTGTTGCTGCTTTGCATAACACTTAGCATTATAAGGTAAGGATCAAGGGTAAATTGGAGCAATCCAGGGAAAGGAGTAGCTCCCTCCCCAACATATTGGTGTAGTAGCTATTGAAAAGGGAGCTTTCGTGTCCCCCTCGACTTAGGTCGCCAACTTTACTTACTTATTAAACAGCTATACTTACTGCCGACAAGTAGGTTCATAGCAATCGTGTAGATGTGCTAAACCAAAGCCAAAGTGATGAGCTTGATGAACAATTTTATCAAATGCCTTTCCAATCGATTAAACAACAAAATAGAAAAGACATCTACACTTAAACTGTTGCGAAACTAAATATGACACTACCCAACAGATCAGGGATCCACAAGCCAAAGGCAAAAGTTGACACTGGAGCAGAAGGGAAAACACTCCCTACCGCGTATTTTTCAGAAAATGTTCCCCGAAAAAGTCAACTACGATGGATTGCGGTTTCCTGACTCAACACGTCAAGAAACAGCTATACCTACTAACTACAATGGTGCAACCATACCCTAGCATGGGTCTGTGAATATACAATGGGTATACAACCATTAATGGAGAAATATCAAATTCTATGTGGTTACCGTGGAAATCCCAGCTGTATTGGGACTATCTTACTTCAGAGAGCTGAAGCTAGTAACCGTATATTGAGCCATCCTGCAAATAGAATTATCAATTAATCCCATTAGAGACCACATGAAAATTTAGCCTGATTATTTTGACGAAGTTGGCAAATTTACTTGAGAATGCCACATAGTATTGAAAACAAACAGTAACCCAATTATCCATGCACCCAAGAAATGTCTCGTCTACTTTAAGGATGGAATCAAAGCAGAACTTTAGGGTATGGTGACCCAAGGAAGAATAAGAAAAATAAATGAGTCTACTGATTTGGTCGACAGCATTGCATTTGAGCGCAAAGGCAGTTGAAAACTCAGGATGGGCCAAGACCAAAGGACCTGAACAAAGACATCAAGTGATACCAGTACAAAACCCCTACGTTGGAGGAGTTCTCTTGAAAACTGGCAAATGCTAAATACTTTACAAAAATGGATGCCAAGAATGGCCACTGATCTGTGTAGCTGGATCCTGACTCCCAACCACTAATCACATTCAATTCTCCCTTCGGCCAAAAATGTCAAATGGCCTAGTAAAGTCTCAAGATGTCTTCCTACAAAAATAAATATGATCCTGAAACAATGACCAGGGAAAATCGAACTAACAGACGATTTAGTGGTTTGTGGGCAAACCAAGGTGGAGCATGACGTCAGACGCGAAGGTAATTGTTTCAACAGCGATGAAAGTGCCGTGATTTAAAGGAAATACTTCTTTTGAGCTGTCTTTAGTGAAAATAGCCTTCACACAGATAACCATAAAGTGGACGAGATAAAATCGCAGTTCAATCCTAACAACGTGGCAGTGATTTAAAAAGTGCTGGGAATCATCATATTATGGCACCATCTATCCCTCGTTTAGCTAACCTCACAGCCCCCCTGAGAGAATTGTTAAAGAAATATTCAGAGTACAAACGAACAAGTAACCACAAAAATCCCTACAGCTAATAAATGGTATAATCAGCACAGAAATGTTTCACAGTTATTTTGAACAACAAAAGACGTCAGTACTTAAGGAAGCCGCTTTGATTGGAGCTACATTTATACAAGAAGATAAACCCGTTGCATTTACATCCAAATCTTTCACTGAAACAGCAGCGCTATGCCAATGTAGAATGAGAACTATTAGCAGTGGTTTTTGGATGCGAGAAATTCCGAACATACAGATATGGCCTCCTATTTATCATTGAGAGTGATCGTAAGCCTCTGGAGATGATATTCTTTAAAAAAAAAAAGCTCACAGCAACGCCACTCCACCAGCAAGAGTACGACATGGACATCGCGTATCGACCAAGGAGGGACATGACTCTCACAGATGGACAATCACGGTCCCAAACAAGAGAGTAATGGAGGCCATAGAACTTTAATATAAAGGTCGACTTCGCGCAATTATCAGCAGAAAAACTGACCCAGATACACCAGGCTACAAGCGCCTATCCATTAATTACATAATGTAAACTGAGAAACATGATCTTTCGAGGATGCCCCAACTCGAGACGGGAAGTTAACCAAGATTTGCAAACCTACTCGTTCTACCGTGATGAACTCACAATTGAAAATAGAATTCTCCTCAAGGGTGATTAGATAATAATTCCTAAACTTCTACCACTGGAAATAATGCAAAAAAAAAAAAAATACTCGATTGTTATTAAGGGACGGACAAATGCAGACGGAGAGCAAAAAGCTGTGTGCTCTAGCGTGGTATCAACAATAATATTGACAAAAGTGTTCAGCAAAACATTAGCCAAGAGCATCAAAAAGAGCATTGAGTCGAACCACTGCTATAGTATGAGATCTCAGTAAAATAATAGCAAACTATTGCCATTTCCACTTCCACTAGAACTACCTACTAATTGTTGACTTCTACCTCAAATACCCATTCGTACGTAGACTGAAAGCGTTCTTTAGTCAAGAAGTAATGTGACCTCCCCAATATTTAGAGAACAAAGAGTGTCCGAAAGGGTGATCACCAATAATGGGCCTCACTACAACTGTAGTCTTTTCCGAGTTTTTGCAAAAGAGTGGAAGTTTGAACACCACCCGTCGTCTCCTAGATACCTACAATTAAATGGGATGGCAGAGTAGGGTATACAATCTGTGACGTCTATCATAAAGAAAGCAGCTCAGTGCAACTGCGACATTAACATGATTTTGCTACGCCTAAGAGCTACACAAATAAAGGACTTCATTCTTTCACCAGGTGAGTCCATGTACAACTGAAAACTTGTTAGCAACATACTAGTCAAATATACAAAACATTAGGCACAGAAAGACTAAATAGCAAACCGTCTATACCAAAGGCAATCGACACAAAAATTGTATCACAACAAAATCACCCAGGAGCTCCCCATACTTCATACGGTAAAACCTGTCTGTGTACAAAACCAAGACACTGCTTAATGTAACCCTGTGATTGTTCAACAGGCAAGCATGGAACTAAGATCCTATGTAGTACTGAATTCTACGGGACAGGTCATCTGCCGCGACTGACGACACCTAAAGGAAGACCATTCCGAGATGGGGAAACAACACCATAATTGGCCAACCAAGAATACCTCCCAGCTCCTCACCAGAGGTCATCTCCAACAAGATCACTCCGGAAGCCAGTCAACACTAACTCACATACTCAGAGACCAGACACTTTTACAAAGTCTGGTGGAGTCCCCTGAGCAGATACAACCTCTAGCAAGACATTACTCAAAACTCCAGACGGAAGGAGGCATGTCATGATTTGGAATGGTCTCTCTTATCTAAAAAGAGTACTTTTACTTTTCCAAATAAAACTGGCTAGTTAAAATATGGCTGGCCAGCATCACACATGTTTTCCTGTTCTCTTAACAGAGTCAACCAAAAGGTTTGAAATATTTGCATACGTGCAAGTTTGCAGCGTGTATATCTCATAACCGAAGCAGTTCAAGCAGTGGTTGATACTTATTGTATTTATTAATATTATGGTAATTGGCTCTAACAATTTGTGCATTGCTTTACTCTGTGTATTGGTTGGTTGTTTGGGCTTTATGGTATATCAACCTTTGTAGGAGGTGCCCGTGGTGTAATAGTTATCGTCGTCGGAAATGGACACGACGACTCGAGTTCAAATCCTCGACGAGACTGATTGCATTTCACATAGCACTAATACCCTTGGGAAAGGTATGAATCCAATTATTCTCCCTCCAGCTATGGGTAAATAGTAGGACAGACTGGGTTCTTAAGCCTTGATGAGGCAACTAGTCTAGGAGAAGGAAAACTCTGAATTCAAACCTGATAAATTCCGCTTAAAAATTGACCTTGTGTCATATCCTGCCCGAGCGGGGGGTTGGTAAATAGCGATTGTAATAAAGGGGTACTCCGCATTCCCAAAAACTCCAGCATTATTGGAACCTCACCTTCAGATTGTTTAAAGTCATATCAAGGAAATTCGTTGGGGGGGGGTTCTTACCTCTCTGCAGAGAAGCAGTCGGTGTATTCTACAGCTCCAGCCGACTGAGCAAATTCTGTGTGTTTTGAAAATCGCATAAATGAACGTTAACATGCTTTATGAGTTTGAACTGGATGCCACCGAAAAAACCAAAAATATTGCGAAGTCGGCTGTGCCTCAAGAATACACCGACTGCGCTACTGCAAAGGAGTAAGACACCCCCCAACGAGTGTCCTCTATATGACACTAAACCATCTAATAGTGAGGTTCCTATAATGCCGGAGCTTTGGGGAATGCAGAGTACCCTTTCAGTGCCATCGCTCCCAGGTCCAATCTTGCCCGGTGTGGTAGCACCTGATAGGGCCCTATTTATGGATCAAATAGAACTAAACTGTGTGCTCATGCTAAACTGAATAGCTTGAAATAGAACAGTTTTAACATTTAACTGTGTGTAAACCAAAACTATACTTATACTAAACTGAATTGTTTGAATTAGAATAGTTTGACTAAACAGAGTTGCTTGAAATAGAAACGTTTTTGACAATTGAACTGTGCTCTCATGCTAAACTGAATTGTCATCGGCGTAGTCGGCGTCGGTAATTGTTGTTGCGGGGTACCTTCTGCTTCTTTTCTTCGTCAGTTCGAAGCCATTCTCTTTGATTTTGTCAATCGAGAGTAATCAGATAGTTCAAGAAATTTCGTTCGGGTTGCAAGAAACTCAACGATGTGGCAAGATCAAGTAGGCTAAAACCGTGGATTCTGAGCCCATGCTCTTAGCCATATAGGTAGATCTGGTGAATAGCCCTTGGAGAGTATCAGGTGAACTAGACATTTCACAGTCCAGTGAGGTTCGTCACAATCACGACCTTGAGCTGCCTGAATTGTGCCTCGCGTTACTAAAATATTCCAAAACTTTTGATTCACCCTAGAATTTAATTCTTGTATATAATATGTACCAGTAGCTTTTGGGCTGAAAAATCTGGAAAAATACAGCGCCTGATACCCAAATAATGGCAGTGAAAAAAATGAAAACTATAAGTTTGGAAGGGGTAAAGACTATCCAAAAAGTGTGCACATTTCTAATGAGCAAGTTCGAATTTCAGTCAGGCTATTACATTCACTTTCGGACTAATACCCTTGAGAAAATAGAAACCCCCCTTATCTCCTCAGCTATTGGTTAAATAGAACTACTGCTGTTCTTCTATACCGATGACTTTAACTTGATATCTTATTAAACAAAGAAACCAAACCAAATCACAAGAAATAATTAAATCCTAATGTCTTTCGTTTTGGTGATATTGTACCTAATAATATCCATTTTGATTGTGCCATGTTCCACTAGGAATACCCAGCTATAGGCTAAATAGTACCACAGCTGTTCTTCGACAAGAATGGCTTTGGCATTGAATAACCCATGAAGAACAAAGAAAACAAGGCTAACCAAGCCGTTGCAAACTTATCTAAATATTAAAATTGACTCTTAGCCAAGACGATAACTTTCTGATTTCCTGTTCTCATAAGTTTTACTTCAACATTTCCAAATATGGCCATAATACGTTGCCAAATTGTTTATTCTATTGGCATTGGCCTTGCCAGAAGCTGTGAATTGGACTCAATTAGCTAGTTTCATCTAATTGCATGGAATTCAGATTTTGGAGAAAGGCCTACTCAGCCCTATTAGATGTTTTATCAAGACGCTAATAAAAACTTTTTTCCGATATGGCAGGTGAGATGTTTATATTTACCCAATCCTTTTGCAGCATAGTCACCGACGACTGCTGTGTTGGTGATGGCCAATCGTCGGCTGGGAAGGAAAAAATATATCTCATTTTAGCGTGAGAACCTTCATTATTTCATCCTCTCTCTGCTCAGATTCTGAGGATGTGGAGGCAGGGAGGAATGAACAACGAGCGCTACATGTGGGCTAGCTTTCTTCAATCTTTAAGAAACAGGCAATGGAGGTGTTTCGACGCATGCAGACTTGACAAGATGGAAGCATGCAGTTACATAGGTGGCAGGAGTCTTACCCTAACATACATGCCGTTTCCTCACATGGCAAAAACTGACCCTGGTGAAGATTCTTGTGTCTGAACAGCCTTATCTTGGCGAGCACTGCTCTCCCAGATAGAGGGATGCTAATGGCTGAAGTGTGAGATTATGAGGAAGGTAGTGATCTGTGAAAGATGGCCTAGTTGCTATATATAAATAATATCGTATTGGCCAAGTGGGTAGAGTGTTCGCCAGTGGTCCGAGAGACCTGGGTTCAATCCTAGGTCGTGTCATACCAAAGATTTTTAAAATGGTACTTAATACCTCCTTGCTTAACACTCAGCAAAATAAGGTACGTATCAAGGGTAAAGTAGAGTAATATTGGGAAAAGCCTAGTTCTCTCCCCTACACCTCGGTGTAGTAGCTATTGAAAAGGGAGCCTTCTAGTCGCCCACTTATATTGAAGCATATAGAATGATATAGAAATTTCCATGATTATGATAAAATCTTTTTCCTTAAATGAATCCATTTGTAATATACAGTATTGGCGTATTTTACCTGGTTTTCCATTATGTTAGGCATTTTTTGCAGAATTGCGTATTCTATCATGAAATAATGATTTTAGTTTAGATAAATTTTTCAGGTATTTGGAATTGGAAAAAAAACTTCCATTCTCAGAACCATCATCGTTTACAAGATTGGCATTGTTATGCATCAGAATTCGAGGTTACATCTTCTGCCCCACCACCAAACTCTTTTCTCTTCAAATTCGTCTTTCAAATCAGCCAATTGCTCACTAACAGTTTGTCTAGGTTCCAGCAATTTGTTATGAAGAATCCCCTTTCAATCTCACAAAACAAAAACATTTTCCCCACTAGATTACATTTTCATTTCGTAGGCTTCCTGGATTAAACAAAATATTTCTTTTAAATTCTTGTGATAAATCTGTTTTTATCTTAAGTAACTATCTTATCCAAATACAGCATTTTTCTTGTTGAGTAAAAAGGAGAAAAAGACCAAGAATGATGATGGATATTTCTTTCTGTAAGCACATGTGGAAACCATTTTCCTTCTTCCAAATTTTTCCGAGACTTAAACAAATAAGTTCTCATCCTAATCAAGAAAGAAATATTCTAAATATATTAGATATACAGTATCACCCATAATTATGTAAATCCCCAACAATTTTGAAATAAGAATTTAATTTTCTTAAACCAACCAACAATGTAAATATGTAGCTATCAAAAATAAGTACATCTCAATTTTATTTTTTTTTAAAGAAATATTACAGACTTTCATTTCCGTAAACCTTTGTTATAACTAATACCTGATGATAATATTCATTTTGATGTTCCACTAAAAATTATAAAATTTTGATATGTTTGGTTCAGAAGAAAGTTCACTTTTTCGAAACATATTTATCTATGCAGGATGCTGTACGTGCTATTTCACACATTCTTCTTGCAATTCAACAGGGGATTTTCTATAGCATACAGGCGAAACTGTGACATCATAGTGAGTTCAAACTCCAGTCAAATTATAATGTTCACTTTGAGACGAATACTCTTAGGAAAGGAATGAACTCTCTTATACCCCAATTATAGGTTAAATAACATCGCTATTATCCTTGTGAAAAGATGGTTTTAGCATAAAATGAACCACAGATGTTGATATCTTTAAACAAAGAAACTAAAACGGAAAAATCTGGCACACCATATCTCATATTTCTTTAATTTCAAAATTCAAGGACCTTCTTTTTTAAGTATAAAGTCTTATTGTGGAAGTAAATAACGGAAAATAATCCGACAATGCGGAAAAAATATTGAAAAATTATGTAATCCAAAGAGAAGAATTTAATATGAAAGAAAATCGACGTTATAAAGTTTTGGTTTCAATAAACCATCATCAAGACTTAGAAAAGATGTTATGAAGTGTCGTTAAATCACCGATGGATGCTTAACGAAATACAAAACAAAACAAAGGAAATTATATACACTGAAAAGGGAGGACGTTAACCGTCTGATCAATATATATCATATATATATATATATAAAGATATTATCAAAATAAACCATAAAGTCCAAATATATATTACCCAGTCGGCTGGGGCTGTAAAATACACCAACTGATTCTCTGGAGAGGGGTAAAACCCCCAACGTGTGTCCTACATATGACACTAAACAATCTGATTGTAAGGTTCAAGTAATGCTGGAGCTTTGGGGAATGCGGAGTACCCGTTCATTGCAATCACTCCCAGGTTCACTCTGATCCTGAGTGGTAGCACCTGATAAGGTATTATCTATGGGTCGAATAGAACTAAACAGCGTTGCTCGTAATAGAACTGTTTTGACATCTAAACTACATATTTATGCTGAACTGAATTGTTTGAAATAGAACTGTTTTTGTCAGCAAAACTGAATTACTTGAAATAGAAGTGTTTTTGACATTGAAACTGTGTACTTGAAACTGAATTGTTTGAAATAAAACTATTTTGACATTTAATTGTGTGTAAACAAAAACTATACTAATACTAAACTGAATTGTTTGAATTAGAACTGTTTGACTAAACTGAATAGCTTGAAATAGACATTTTTTAACAATTTAACTGCTTACTTATGCTAAACTGAATTGTTTGAAATAGAACTGTTTACTTATGCTAAACTGAATTGTTCGAAATAGTGTTTTGATATTCAACTGTGTGTAAACAAAAAACTGTACTTATACTAAACTGAATTGTTTGAATTAGAACTGTTTGACTAAACTGAATAGCTTGAAATAGACATTTTTTTAACAATTAAACTGTTTACTTATACTAAACTGAATTGTTTGAAAGTTTTATCAAAATGATTTAATTCAGCATTAAATTACCCAAAAAGTGTTGATACACCATAAAACAAAACAAAACAAACAAACAAACAACCAATCTAATATATAGATATAAAAATGTTACAAACCTGACAAGCTACCCAAAAAGAAAAACTCTATTTAAACAAATTTAAATAAAACAGAAAATATTTATCTGTGTCTTTTGTAAGCAGATTTGTAGGAGGTGATATTGGTTTTGATATTTAATTTCCATTTTTGTAGTTGTATATTTAATTTGTTTTTATATGTGGTTGCGTGTTCTTACAAGTCGGAAGATCGCTATTTATAGCGATGGGGATATTATTATTATCATATACTCTTTTAGAGTTTTTCACATCAGCGTTAACTGATGGTTTTACACTGGAGTTTGAGTGACAGCAAGTCTCCTCAAGTCTCCAGGACTTGTCTCAGGATTCTGGCCGTTCTTAACAACGCTGGTCTCTACCCGTTCGCCAGTTTCCAAATCTTCCAGGCCTTTTAATAATCCTTTAGATATTGTGCCTAACGCACCAATCACAATTGGCACAATCGTTACTTTCCTGTTCCACAGCTTTTTCAATTCTTTAGCAAGGTCGAGGTACTTATCTTTCTTTTCACTTTCCTTCAGAATTATTATTATTATTGGGGTTTTTAGGTTTAAGTTGGTTTTGCGTTGGTTATGTTGGTATTTCGTTGGTAGTGTGGGGATTTAGGAATTAACAATAAAACTCCCAACTGGATGTTGACTCGTCTGCTGCCACATACAAAATGTATAAACGCGTCGCCACGCATAAAGCTCCACGCATCCATCCGGTTAAAAATCAGAAAAAAAGAAAAATAATAAAAAGTAAAGTAGCCAATGGGAAGCGGCCGCGCCAAAATTAGAAAGATTTTGGAGTGGCGAATTTGGAGCCGGTTTAGAGAGATAAATACTCAGGTTTTCTGTGAACCGAGTCTTGTCAGGGAGTGTCCGTCAAACCAACAACATCATTTTGCTGTCTGGTGTTTTGGGCACCACGCTACGTCTTGGGACGTAGCGTTGGTTAGTCCATTCACCAAGTAAATAAAGGAAAGTATGGAAGAAATGTTTTCGTCACTTATCTGTTTCTATCTTTTCCTTTTGTATATTTCTTTTGGAATTTCTTTGAACAAGGCATTGCGCCGGCCAATCAACGTGGGGTAAAATAATATAACCAAAATATGGAGTCAGATATCTTACGGCAACACAGCCTTGCCCTTAGCCCCTGACCTTCAAAAACCCTTATTAAAACCCACAGTAGTTATCCCCTCGCTAAATGTTGATGGAAAATAAAGGTGGTGGAGAAGAACGAAGACGTCGTTAGGTTTTGTACCAAGGGTTTAATGGCAGCATGAAGTAAAGGTGTTTACGCTAGTATGCTGCGAGGTCTCGTAGGAAGGAGAGAAGGTAGGAAGTTGTTAAAGTGTATCATCTAATTTGTTTTTAACTAGAATCCCTTGGTCTAGAAGAATAGACCCAAGGAGGTCCGTAAACTAGATGGCTCTCCTCATAATGGTTGATGCTCTACTGTTATTCAGGAACAGACGAATAGACGTCTGTTCCCTTTGAGGATTTCTGAGCGAGAGAGAGATTCGTGGGATTTCTTCAATTTTTGGTGCTGCTAGTAAATATGGTTCGGGTTGAATAGGACAGGTCATCCTGATTGGGTGAAAATGTTCGGCGACTCTAACGGTCAAATTAAATTACGCGCCAAACAAAAATTTAAGTTTCTTTCTGCTACAGATTATTATGAGTAAAACTACCTTATGTTTTTGCACAAACTGGTTTTCCAAAGTTGAGATATATTATCATTGGTAGCATTATGATCTCATCCTATTTTGTCACCGTGAGGATATGCATTTCTAAACATTTATACATTTTGTAATGATGCCATTATCTTCCGTTGCCTTCCGGAAACTAAACATATAGTGCATTTTTTCTTCTCGCTATTCTTTACAAAATGTCATTTGTGCATTTTTTGAGAAATTTTATATTTGCCCTTTGTGTCAAAAGCCTCTAGGGTCTTATATAAACATAATACAACCTATTATTACCTTGCAGGTGAAAAAAAAAAGCAAAAGAATGTAAACTCAAATAAAAGAGAATTTATGTGTTTTAATCAAAATGGTAACATCACCTCATTAAATGACAAGCCTCTGAAATTAGTGGACTAGTTCATATATCTTGGTAGCAACACCTCATCTACTGAAAGTGATGTCTACATATGCATTGGTAAAGCATGGACTAGGATTGATATATTATCAATCAAATGAAAATCTGATCTTTCTGATAAAATATAACAAGAATTTTTCTGAGCTGTATGGCTCTAGTATTTGGATTCTAATGAAACGCTTAGTGAAAAAGCTAGATGGAAATTACATAAGGATACTGCATTCTGTTTTCAACCAAATGGCAGCTGTATGACAACTTACCTCCCATCACACAAACCATCCAAATAAGACATGATGGGCACTTCTAGAGATAGTAAGGTTGAACTCATAAGCAACCTGCTCCAATGGACTCCAACACATGGACACACCAGTGTTGGCTAACCAACCAGGACTTAGATTCATCTGCTCTTTGGAGGTGCCCGTGGTGTAATGGTTATCGTCGTAGAAAATGGACACGGTGACACGAGTTCAAATCTTGGACGCGACTGATTGCATTTCACATAGCACTAATACCCTTGGGAAAGGTACGAATCCAATTGTTCTCCCTCCAGCTATGGGTAAATAGTAGAGCAGACTGGGTTCTTCAGCCTTGGTGAGGCAACTAGGCTAGGAGAAGGAAAACTCTTAATTCAAACCTGTTAAACTCCGCTTAAAAATTGACCTTGTGTCATATCCTGCCCGAGCGGAGGGGTTGGTAAATAGGATCTGCTCTTTGGAGAACACTGGATACTGTCCACACCCCTTGATGCTGATGATAGGCATAAAAAAATATTTTATTATGTAAATATATTTATAGAAGAAGGCAGTCATGGTATAATTGTTACTGTCATAGGAAATGGACATGATGCCCCTAGTTCAAATCCTGCACAAGACTGTCTACATTTTCCATACCACTAATACACTTGGGAAAAGTATGCATCCAACTGTTCTCCTTCCACCAATGGATAAATAGTAAGGCAGACTGGTCTTTTTAAGCTTGGTATAGAAATCAGTTTAGGAAAAGGAAAACTTTGCATTCAAATGTGTTAAACTCCTCTTAAAAATTGACTTTGTGTCACATCTTGCTCATGTCGAGGGGTTAACATATATTTGTATATATATATATATATATATATATAAGTAAAATAAAGTTAGTGACTGTAGTTAAGGGTGACTCAAAGGCTCCCTTTTCAATAGCTACTACACTGAGGTGTAAGAGAGGACTCTTCCTCTTTCCCTGGACTACTCTATTTTACCCTGGATACGTACCTTATTGTGTTGAGTGTTAAACAAGGAGGTATCAAGTACCATTGTTTGCATCTTTGGTATGATGACCTGGGATCAAACACTCTACCCACAAGGCCAATGGGGTGGTATTGGATATATATATGTGTGTGTGTGTGTGTGTTATTATCAATGCTTAAATTCCCATATCAAAATCATGTCTAATTTTTATCATACAGTATTTTAACTGTGTACTTTATAAAGTTAAGCAATATTGCTGAATAATATTATTGATTAAACAAACCCATGAATCTCAAACAGATCTATTTGACCCATAGATGGGACCCTTACAGGTACTATCACTCAGGGTCTGAGTAGACCTGAGAGTAATTGTAAAGTCTTTATATCTGAGGTAATGGATACTTGCTAGGTATGGACTATTACCAAGATGAATCGATAAGATGAATGATGATTAAAGACAGAGGAAGAACGAACATCTGCTGCTATCCTGGTACATTCCTTTATTGACCAAAACCCCCGGATGTAGTAGGGGCCGTAACCCCTGTGGCATCAGAGGTTATTTCCCTTTTGTTAGTTAGGATATTACAGTAATGTCAATGAAGTGGTACCTCACACTCCCCAGATCTCAAGAACAGGAGCCTCACAATCAAATCCAGTTTAGTGTCATAATCAGGACTTACCAACATAAGAACTCCATTTAAAATAAATCATTGTGTTATAAAGATAATTTCTCATCTCAGAAATTAGGACATTTCATGCTTACCTCTAATATATTTTAAGACATCTTTAGAATATTCTAAACATGTCTTAAAATATCTTCTCAGTCTGAAGAGTATTGTAGCAGTAAATTGGGACTATAATAGTCAAGGTCTTCAGTCTCAAATGAATCATTGTATAATGATGATAATTCCTCATCTCAGAAATTCAGATGATAATCTTCAATCTTCTAACCCCTGAGACAATGAGTTCCTAATACTTTAAGAATATTGTAAAATTTTCTTAAAATATGCTTTCCCACGTCTTCACAACACACTTTCCCTGCTTCTTAACACACTGTTCATATATGAGCAAACTGAGTGGAAAAGGACAAACAGCCAGTGATTACATTTCCTCTACAAAAGATATTAGTGTGTTATCACAGTTCTGTATGGTTTGCAGAGTCATACTTGTTTTTCTGGTTGAGAGCACAGCCAGCAGCAGCAGCTGTCCATGGGAAATGGTAAAGATATTCAAATGGACACTTCTCTTTTCTGAGCAGGTATTGATTCTGCATTTTGTCTGGGCTGAAAACTTGAGTGGTCACCACTAATTGGCCTGAGGTGGTTTGTGCTCTTCAGCCAAGTTAGAGCAGTGGACAGTGCTTTCTATACCAAAATATCCATATCTTCAGTCAGGATTTTATTATTTGCAGGGATCCATTCAATGCAGAATGTGAAAATAAGAGGTATGAGTGTGTGTGTGTGTGTGTGTATATATATATATATATATATATATATACACACACACTGTATATACACTGTCATCTCCAAATGATAGAGAAAGAATATTTAAAATGCTTATTTTTCATGAGACGATAAATGCTTTGTCAAATAAAATATCTTTTTTAGAACATATAAAACTGAGTAAACTTTCAAGTAAGAGGAGGAAAAGAAATATTATAAGTTTATGAGATAAACTAAATCAGTTTCTTCAGTTTATTAAGTAAATTTAAAAGACTATTTATTTTCAAAATTAACTTCATCATCAAAGCTCCATGACAGCTTGGATTCCCTTGACTTTCTCTCACCATTAGTCACTATTTCCCTGGATTCTTGGTAAGCCCTCTACACACCATAAAGTGTTCTCACAGAGATGATGAATGTAAGTTTTTCCTAGTTGGCCAACACAAGTGTGTCCATGTCTAGGAGTCCATAAGATATTTGTTGAAAAAACCCTTGTGCAGTTCCTATCGAGCTTTTTCTTCAGGAGTTTTGAATAAAATCCAAGTAGTACAACCATAATAGGCAGAGCCCAGTTGGCTAGGAATGTAGAATATACCGACTGCATGTCTGCGTAGTACGAAGACCCCCAACCTACCAGAACGAGTGTCCTGGACATGATACTAAACCATCTGATGGTAAGGCTCTAGTTCTAGAACTTTGAAGAACGTGGAGTACCCCTTCAATGCCATTATTCTCAGGTCCACTCTGACCTGGAGTACTCATACCTGTTAGCCTCCCATCTATGGGTCAGATAGAACCATTTAATCATTTACTATACTTTAATGATGTTTGTTTACACAAATGACTATTAAATTGAATTATTAGAATTACATAGCAATACTTGGAACAATGTAAGTGTGTGCCATTGAATAA
The DNA here is from genome assembly GCA_963585895.1 of Sepioteuthis lessoniana. Classification (NCBI taxonomy): domain Eukaryota; kingdom Metazoa; phylum Mollusca; class Cephalopoda; order Myopsida; family Loliginidae; genus Sepioteuthis; species Sepioteuthis lessoniana. The sequence goes on along the minus strand of OY757910.1, from coordinate 87,691,413 downwards.
TGTTGAATAGAATTACTAGTGTTAAATAGCAATACTTGAAACCATTTAACTATGTATAAACAAATGAGTTCTTGCTCATTTAAAGATTAAGTTACCTACAAACTATTCATTAACAAATACTATTTTTGTGATATGTATAAACAGGATTTGACATAAAATAACCTACAAAGGTTGATATGCCATAAAACACAACCAATCAACCATAATGGGCAATTTACCATTTTGTTCTCTTATTTAATAATATCAAAAGTGTAAAGTACGATTAAAAAGTATTGAGATTGACAGCAGTCAAGACTAATAGACATCATCATTTGATTATATGTTGCTTAGCTGTACACACATCTTTATTTCAACTTTAAAATTAGAAATATGAGCAAGTTCAGTCTTTTAATACCTTTTGAATCACACATCCTTCATTAAGAAAATGATTATTTCTGTAATTCTTCATTGAGGCAAGAAAGAGGTAATGATAAAAAAAAATATGTCTGTACTGCCAAACTGAATAACCAACTCTCTTTCACAGTCAGAAAGTCACAAGCACTTCTGCTTAACCAACGAAATCTCAGTGTTATATGGCTGTCTCACCTCAAATCTGCACTTATTAGACAATATCAGATCAGTAACACTCCTATGCAAATTAGTACATCAACTTCCACAAAGATTTTGTTTATTCCAGTGGCAGAATCACCTCTGACTCATCTCAACGTCTAAACTTCAACACTTGATTATAGGTTGCACACATCATTATTTAGATTTTAAGAATAAAAGTATTAATAGATTCAATCTTAATACCTTTAGATTACACCTTCTTTGTTTTGTAAATGATTATTTCTAAATTTCCCTATCTAAACAATTAAGGTTCTCTTAAATAGAAACTGATATCAACATGCTGTTAGATATATAGAGAAATAAACAAATTTATGCAGATATATCATTTTTAAGGATCCATATTTTCCAGTTATGGTGATTAGGCTTTTCTTAACTTTGCTGTTTTGAATATTAAAATCAGTACTTCGGTGGTCATCCACATCTGTGTTTTACTTTTTCAATTCTCTACCTTCAAAATACTTAAACTAGTTTTACACAGCATAATCAGATATTATCTAATTTCCTTTGGAATTTTCCATGGCCGAGTTAGTAATGTAATTACACTAAAAGAGTTTTACCAATAATATTTTTATCCTTGATTCTTCTGATCTCTGAATCTTAGACATATATGATTAGAAGTCTTCTAATATCCTTATAATGACAGATTATCAACTACAGTCTATATTCTCCTTCTATTCCAGCACATATTAAGCCAAAAATGTAAGCTGCATAAGTGTTTCAAGGAATCTTTTAAACCAAAATTTATGCAGGTATATAATTTTTAAGGATCCATATTTTCAAGTTTTGGGGATTAGGCTTTTCTCAACTTTGCTGCTTAAACCATCAAAAACAAGAAGAAATGTTGCTCATCCACCACTGTATTTTATTTTATGAGACCCCCACCCTTAAAATGCCTAAACCAGTTTTAGACAGTATGATCAGATAATATATTATTTCCTTTAGTGAGTCTCCATGGCCAATAATATTTTATCTTTAATTCTTCTGATCCCTGAATCTTAGACATATATGATGAGAAGTCTTCTAATATCCTTATAATGACAGATTATCAACTACAGTCGATATTCTCCTTCTATTCCAACACATTTTAAGCCAAACATGTAAGTTGTATAAGTGGTTCAAGAAATCTTTTAATCAATCGCTATTTTCATCAGATTATTTATGAATAAGAGCAACATACTTATCACAGACTGGATTTTTGCCAACAGTTATACTTTGATTAACTATATAAAAGAATTGGGATATTTTCATGGGCCGATGTGTTTTGCATTACTTGAGCAGTTTAACACTTCTAAGAAAATGGTTCCATCCAAATTGAGCCAAATTAACACATTTCCATTTTATCTGATATAATTTATTTCTTATTCTCTGGCTGTAATTTGGCGACCTTAGTTGAGAGTGACCTGAAGGTTCTCTTTTCAATAGCTACTACACCGAGGTATAGGGGAAGGCGCTACTTCTTTCCCTGCATTGCTCCACTTTAACTTTGATCCTTACCTTATAATGCTGAGTGTTTGTAGAACGCAACAATGTACAACAACAATAACAGTGACAATTATAACAAGCAACACTTACCTGAGGTCCAGCATAGTCAAGGTATTTGTTGGCCGCCCCACCTTACAGGCAAGTATGGCACAAGGCCTTTTTTTAGGTGGGACCGGGCGCAGGGCCGTAGCCCACACGCGCCCGGAGTTCCCAAAAATGCCTACGGCCCCGTCGGCATTCCCCTTATTAGGGGCGCCTCAGGCGCCGGGCGATAAACCAAACCTCCCCGAAGGGAGTAAAAGCCTGGGGGGAAGGCCCCCTGAGGCCGTAGGAAATACTCCCCAGGCACCGAGACACACTCGGCCAGATCCGCGCCTTGACGCCACGGCCGGCCAAAGTGCTACTCAGCACCTGAAGAGGTCCTGACCAAGAGCAATCTGTCGCCAGACTGATCTCTGCCGGACTGGGCCAGCATGGTCAAGGTATTTGTTGGCCGCCCCACCTTACGGGCAAGTATGGCACAAGGCCTTTTTTTAGGTGGGACCGGGCGCAGGGCCGTAGCCCACACGCGCCCGGAGTTCCCAAAAATGCCTACGGCCCCGTCGGCATTCCCCTTATTAGGGGCGCCTCAGGCGCCGGGCGATAAACCAAACCTCCCCGAAGGGAGTAAAAGCCTGGGGGGAAGGCCCCCTGAGGCCGTAGGAAATACTCCCCAGGCACCGAGACACACTCGGCCAGATCCGCGCCTTGACGCCACGGCCGGCCAAAGTGCTACTCAGCACCTGAAGAGGTCCTGACCAAGAGCAATCTGTCGCCAGACTGATCTCTGCCGGACTGGGCCAGCATGGTCAATACTAATGCTACTGACAGGGTTGGTATTTATGAACAGGCATAGCCAATCAGATGTTCTAGCCAATCACTATACAAGGAATGGACCGGCCAATGTGTGCACATTGGAATCTCCCAATGTGCCATAAATAAGCTCTTTCATTGAAGACTGTTACTTTAGTTCTAGCCTTGCTAAAGACGTTGCTCTTAGCCTAGCTACTGACTACAAGTGTGTTTCGTATTTCAACAGTGTTAAGCAAGGTAGCATCAAGTACCATTTTTTCAGTCTTTGGTATGACTCAGCCTGAGATTGACCCCAGATCTCCTCGATCATTGGCTAACACTCTACTCATTAGGCCAATGGCCCGGTTTCTGTAATACACTTCAATTTACTGATTTGATGATAAAATATAAAGAATTTCTTAAAGTAAGTTGCAATTTCATAATTAAAATAAAGTTGGAGAGAAAACAAAAAAAAAACAAAACATATTTGTGAAGAGCCGAATAAAGCAAAATAATACTTCTTTCCAAATCCATTTGTTTAGAATACATAGTGTGTTCAAAAATTATCAAGACTGAAGCTGTATTTATTAAGATAGAAATAAACAATAAATAATATAACCCTTGGCGTTTCGCACATTTATTCCAGTCTCTAGCTTAAAGCATTTGTGAAACTACTTTTGAAATGGTGTGAAGAGACACAATCATATTTCTTTTAATATTCTCCATCTCAAATCTTGACCTAGAGATGAATTTTTAGTTTAGAAAACAAGAAAAAAATTCTTTGAACTATGTCTGTGGAGTATTGAACATGATATACATGCAGAATCCATTGTTTCACCAAAAATATTCTGTTCAAAAAGTATACAGGCTGATTTTTTCTAAATTGACACTGACTAGTTTTTAGTGTCTAGTTACAATTTTACTCTTAAAATAAACATGCTGGGAAAACTTTTTTTTTTAAATTATATTTTTAAAGGGTTAAATAATGAAAAATAATTTTTCTTTTCAAATTATTTTGTTCAAAATACAGGGTGTGTTCAAAAACTATCAAGACAGAAATAAACAGAGAAGGAAATGTAAATTTTCTTTGTCATCATCTCCTTGGCATTCATCACATTTATTCTGCTGCATTTACCATTCATTGAAGCAATCATGAAGCTCCTTTTGTGATACAATGTACAGAGGAACCATGATATTTTTAAGAAATTTACCTCATCTAAAATATATGCAGGAAGAGTCAAATAGAACAAAATAAAGTTTGTTTAAATTGAAACTTCTATTTTCCTATAATGTGAAGAGGCTCCATTTTATACCTATTTCTAAGTTGCAAAGAATGGCAAAAGCAAAATGGAGATAATGCTAAAATTTATAATAATGATATATCCATGAATGCAATTGAATCATCATCATCACCTTTCTCACCATCCATCCTACTGAGTTTGATAATTTATCAAAATCAGTACTCAGTTGTGTAAGCTTCTGAGCTCTAAAGAAGGAGAGTCATTTATGGCAAGTTGGAGCATTCCATTGTACCCATATGGGCCAGTCTATTCTCTGGATCATGATTGGTTTGCTGGTCATGGGCATATTCATGTATAAATATGGCTTCAATTTGGTATTGTTGCAGGAACTGTAGTGAGTTACCGCCTGTTTTATTTTTGTCTGCCAACTTGATGCTTGTTGGGATACTTGAGCAAGTGGGTGTTATTGTTGTTATTCTACCTAATAACTATTGGCCATCACCATTGGTAACTCCTGTAGATGGCATCCAGTGTCTGCAAAGAGTTGATAAATCTAAGTCTTTGCTCGTAAGTCAACACTCTATATGTCAAAATCCTTAGGTGAACGTCACTTATGAGTTCATCTTGACTTTCTCCGGTAGTGCCAAATATGTTTTGCTCCTCTTACTTGGCTGGTTTATTAGATAGAAGCTAAGTGGACAATTGTTTTGTAGAGTGCTGCTTCTAGGGTTTTGCTCAAAGAATCATAAAGCATCCTTGTGTAGTTCCTATCTAGCTTTTTTTTCCAAACGTTTTATTAGAATCCATGTGGTGCAATCATATTGAAGTACTGACATAGCTACAGCTTGGAAGAATTCCTGTTTTATTTTATGTAAAGGATCATATTTCCATGCTGTCAATAATCTGTTGAATGCAGTCTATACCTTACCAATATGTATGTTGACACCACTTTCAGTAGATGAGATATTGCTACCGAGATTCATGAACTTCAGAGGCTTGCCATTTAAGGAGGATATTGCACCATCTTGATTAAAGCATATGAACCAATGCATCATGCTGCATGATCCAGGTTATTCAGCAAGAGATTCAGTTTGAGTAGGAGTACTTAAAAGAAGCACAAGTTCATTTGACTGTACTCATGACAAAGTCTTGTCTGCAAGTGTATAGATGAACAGATTGAGATTGATAAGTTTATTTTAACTGGTTTCTTGAATAATTCTTCTGAACTTCATCTGTCTAATGTAATTGAAATACTTTCAACAGATATATGTCAGAGTGGAATGCTACAAGAATAAAATTAGGACCAAACCAATCTGTATGCATGAGACAGAATAGTCTATTTAGAATAAGAATGTACTCAAGACAGAAAGGAGAATGAATCGAAATGAACTGAACAATAAAAGGAAGTTGCCTTTGATTTTATACAGGGTGGTCACAAAAGTTGCAAACCATTTTGAATATTTAACAGCTTTTCAAAAATAATTGGTAAAGAAATTTTTCTTATATTTATATATATTTTGACTCTTGAAAACTTTGTAGCATTGTAAGCAAATGATGACTGAGTGACTTGTTGATAGAGATTAATCTCTGTTCCACTGCACCTGCAGTAACATATAATTGATCTAGCACTCTGTGACTGGTTTTGTAGAGGTTATGATTGAAAAGTTTCACCCATCTGATATGGATGTAAGGGTAAGGTGTTCTGTGAATCCCAATATATATATCAATATATATCATGAATTTTATGATTCAAACTCTGTTCCTGTTTTGGTTATAGTGCCGCGACCTGCCGATAAACATAAATGGATCAAGTTACACGCCCGCTGTAGGACAATTATATCTGGGTACGGCCGGAACTGACTAAGCCCTTTTTCTTTCTAACGACCTTGACACCTTGTGACAGCTAAAAGAAAAGGATGAATTAAAATTAACAATATTTACAAAGCACTTCGGCCAAAAATAACGTGATAAAACTGGAACTAATAGCCGTCACCAGCTTAAAGTAGGTAAAGAAAATACTTAATGGCTACACTCATTTTTTATCAAAGAATTTTATATTCACGCGGCTAGAGCTGTGTGTCACAGCACCTTCATAATATCAACAAGCCCTTTTCAACGCTCGTCAGCACGCTCTTGGCAAAGTTCATTTAAGGAGGAATCCTGCATTTTGTGCAGTCGCATTCACCTTACCTTCCGGCGTTGGTCCCACTTCTCGTGGTAGATCTGCCTTTCTTCCACCTACATAGGTATGCACAAAGGTCCTTTTTAGGACCATAAGAGGTCTCTGTCTGCGAGTCAGAACATCTCTGGCGGTCAGTAATGACCAGTTGAAATAGACGGCCAGGTGGCAAACACGAAGACGGATTCTAAGACCAACCGGTCTTACCCTTGCTCGGTTCCGATTGTCCGATAAGCTGCGCAGCGCTAATGGCACAGTCCAGCCTTTAGCTACCGCTTCGCTATCTGCGCAGTGCTAAGATAACGCCCATCTTAGCCTCGGCCTCCTGGCTTGTCCGCTCGTCCGCATGGCTTTGACACGACAAAGCCTTCGCTCCTGTCCGCTCGTCCACACGGCTTTGACACGACAAAGCCTTCGCTCCTGTCCGCTCGTCCGCATGGTTTTGACACGACAAAGCCTTCGCTCCTGTCCGCACGGCCTTAGGCGCGAACCTAGCCATAGCCATCGTCCGCATGGCTTTGACACGGCAAAGCTTTCGCTCCCGTCCGATACGTCCGCTCGGCTAGGGGGCCCAGCAAAGCCCTAGCCTTTCCTCGACCTCGACGCTCTTGCAAGGTACCACGCAGTTCACGTAACGACTCGCTGTTACGGATTGCCCTACCACTGCAACACCTGACTCACGTACGACCCGCCAGCCGGATCGACACACCCTTGGTTAACCCAACATACCATCATAACCGGGAATATCGATCTACCAACCTCGACCGACCTCAGCTGCCCGCGATGACTATCCAACAGTAACCAACGACCCGACTGAATCTCAGCTTACCAGCATCAAACATCCAGCTGTATCTCCACGACTCAACCTACGCCAGCTACCCTCGTCGAACGTCCAGCTGCGAACATCTACAACGCGACTATACCAGCTAACGGCATAACCCATCCTAGCTGAAGACTACATACAACCGCCACGGACATTTACATACACACTTGTAAATATGACAAATAAATTGTCTCTTGTTATAATTGTTATCTCGCCTTTGTTCCTTCATATTGCTTTGGCTGTTTGCGGGGTCGACATACTTATCGGCTCCGCAACAATAGGAATATTAACCAAAGAGCTGAGAAGAGGCTTCAACCACATGATGTTCATTGTTCATCTCTTCCTTTTTCCATGGCCTCAGAGACTGAATGGTTTGAATTAAACTATGAGAAGTCCTAACACTAAAAGTTGAGTTGTGTTTCTCTGTGTTTCCCTTCCCAGCCAATGAAATCTGGTGTTTCCTAACAAAAAAAAACTGTTTGAAAGACCATTTTCAAGTTCTTTATTTCTGAATGTTCCGCAATTTATGAAGTATTTAAATGATCAAAACAATAAAAAAAATTGTCAGGGCTAAAACTGATGAGTAGGGAAAATATGGAAGAACTATCTAAACTTTTCTTCGGTTTTCTAAGGCTACAATCATTGAAACTAAAGGTGATTACATTTTTATGATAATTTTTTAAAAAGTTCAACTTATATTTGTTTTAGCTAGGGGGAGTCAAAAGTTTTGCAACATTTTGCAAGATGCTAGTTTGTGTTGTATATATCACACAACGTAAGTAATCCAAGTCATGAAAGGTACCTGCTGTGGTTAGTAGTATAATGGTAGTTTGTGAACTGACATGTTGTGTATTGCTTCACCCACATGTGTGATTTGAAAGCCAAATAGATGAATGTGCAATGTCGTCTGATTTGTTAACTTATGTTTTACAAGTTCAAACTGAGCCACAATGCCACAAAAAAACATTTATTGTGTTAAAGAAGAAAGCGCAGTTGATCACAGTACAATAACTAGATGGTTCAAAAATTTTACTCAGGTTGTAAGAACCTCAATGATCAGGTAAGGTCTACAAGGCTAAAACCATAGATTCTGAGACTATGCCCCAAGTCATGAAGACAAATCTGGGAAGTAACATATGGAGAGTATCAGGCAAGCTTGGCATCACACAGTCCAGTGTGGCTATCCACATTCACAACCTTGAAAAAAGTATCTGGAGCTGCTGAATTGAGCTTCACATTACCAAAATATTGGAAAACATAGATACTTTCTTAACACCCAATTATAAAAAAAACAGAATTGAAATTTGAATGGGAAAAATCACTGCCAAAACCTTAATATCATCCAAATAGCATGTTAGCCATTCTTGGATAAATCCATACCCTTGTATAGTTAATCCTTTTGCTAACTTTCTATTAGGATAAATGCATTGCTGAGATATCTCTCTCTCCTGCTCTATTGAAATAAATGCACGATTGAAAAATCTACCTCCTGCTCTGTTAAGATAAATGCATTGCTGAGACATCAACTTCCTACTCTACTGAGGTAAATGCATCGCTGAGACATCTACCTCCTGCTCTATTGAAATAAATGCATCTTTGAAACATCTTCCTCCTGCTTTGTTAAGATAAATGCATTGCTGAGGAATCTATATACTGCTCTATTGCAATAAACACATTTCTGAGACATCTACTTCCTGCTCTATTGCGATAAATACATCGCTGAGACATCTATATTCTGCTCTCATCTCTAATGAGATGAAAATGGTTATTTTTCTGACTTTTTGTCTCTACTACTTTTTTCTTTTACCTCGACAGATAGGAGGTCTGACTCCATTACTGAATAGACTCTGTTACCTTTCTCTTCTTGTTATCTTGTTTTGTCTGCTACTCTTTTAACCCTTTCGACCATACATCATCTTGTGTGAAGACAGGAGGAAATCAGTTACATTTATTAAAGCAAATCCTGTCTGTGTCTTCTTTTATGAATCTACATTATATAAACCTTTGTGTGTGTTGCCACTTTCTATCACTTAGAACAAAACAATCTACATTTTATATATGCAGTGATATTTCTATATAATCTAACCTAATTTTTCAATTTGTATAATATGTACCAACAAACAGTATTTATTATGTGTGATATTGTTATATAATTTGAATAAGAATTTTTAAAAGCAGGCTTTAATAATTGTACAGTGTTATCCAATTTAATTTGATTTTTCATCTTTATATGTATTTACCAAACTCTCCACATAAGCAAGACATAGTACAAGGTCAATTTTCAAGAGGAGTTTAACAGGTTTGAATTTAGATTTTTCCTTCTCCAAGACTGATTGCCATAATAAAGTTAAAGAATCTAGTCTTCCCTACTATCTTCCCATATCTGGAGGGAAAATAGTTGGATATATACCTTTCCTAGGGGTTTTAGTGCTATATGAAATCCAAACAGCCTTTTCCAGGTTTTGAACTCAGGTCACCATATCCATTTTCTTGGATGATAACCATGACAACACAAACACCTTTTATTTTCATATATACTATAAATTGTCTTTTATATATACTATAAATTTCATATATATACTATAAATTGCTATGTGTAGGTCAAACTTTTAAACTTGAAAAAATCTCTACATAACTAAGGGTCAACTTATTTAGCAGGGCTAAAATCCAAATGTAGATTGTTTTGTTCTAGGTGATAGAAGGTGGCAACACACACAAAAGTTTATATAATGTAGATTCCTAAAAGAAGACACAGACAGGATTTGCTTTAATAAATGTAACTGATTTCCTCCTGTCTTCACACAAGATGATGTATGGTTGAAAGGGTTAAAAGAGTTGCAGACAAAACAAGATAACAAGAAGAGAAAGGTAACAGAGTCTATTCAGTAATGGAGTCAGACCTCCTATCTGTCGAGGTAAAAGAAAAAAGTAGTAGAGACAAGAAGTCAGAAAAATAACCACAGCGTTGTCAACAAGGGGTAGAGGTTTGGATTTTAACTTTGCCACATAAGTTGACACCCTGTTTTGTAGAGATTTTTTCCGGTTTAAAAGGTCAACTTATATGCTGCAATTGTAACACATCCATAATATACGAATATGTGAAATGTACATAATGCATACATGCGGATGTGTTAAACGTTCACACGCATAGGAATCCCGAAACACTGACGACTCTCTTGGTTCAGGTACAAAACTTTTATAACCTTCTTGACTTTTAGGTTTTCGACACGTGGAGAGAGAGACAATTTTTACTATGCTGACTGTTCATCCAGCATCAGCTCTCAACTCACTGACCCAACCAACGCGCACGCACCCCACAGCAAACAACTGGACTGGCCTCACCCAGATCCGAATCCCAACTCGCTTCGTCCAGTCTCAAATCTCAACTTACTGCTTTTTTTCAAAATGACCAAGAATCCCAGCCCATCGCTTCTGGGCATGACATCATTCATGTCCCAGTCCTATTTCCTGTCTGGGGTTTTTATTATGGCATCTGTGATTGTCACATCCTCCGTGCGTGTGAACACCTGCATTAATGTCTGCCCCTACCCGTGTGCTTAGCCAAATGGTTCTAAGCCTAACTAAACCGAAAGATAAGATATAACCAACGAAAAATGATAATATAAAAAAAATCCTTCCACAATTATATAACATAATTTGCAGGAAGCAATTTTTTGTTGATGACTTTTATAGTAGTTGTGGTGTATGTGTAAACAAAAAATAATTATGATAATTTCTTAACTCTGCCTTCTCATTTGTTCATTCAGCTGTAAATGAGCAACAAGACAAAACTTGATGTGATTACATTCATTTAACCTGATCCAAACAAAAGGGAAAATTCAGTTGTTTGACATTCACTGTATGTATTTCACTGTAGTTTCATTTTTATTTTTATGTAAAAATATCCATATTCATCAACCCCTCTGCTCGGGCAGAATATGACACAAGGTCAATTTTTAAGCAGATTTTAACAGGTTTGAATTCAGAGTTTTCCTTCTCCTAGACTAGTTGCCTCATCAAGGCTGAAGAACCCAGTCTGGCCTAATATTTACCCATAGCTCGAGATAGTATAATTGGATTACCAAGGATATTAGGGCTATGTGAAATGCAATCAGTTTCGTCCAGGATTTGAACTTGTGTCGTCGTGTCCATTTACTACGATGATAACTATTACACCACAGGCACCTCCACAAAAAGCAGGCTTTAATAATTGTACAGTGTTATTCATTTTAATTTGATTTTTCATCATTACGTATATATATATATATATAACTCTCCATATAAGCAAGATATAGCACAAAGTCAATTTTATGTAAAAATATCAAACAGAAAAAGAGAAGGAAATTCAAGTGGACTTAACATAACGACAAAAAGAAATACAGGTAATGCATGTTTTTCTGAAAATATTATGTTGACAGAAATCTTGTTGAGATAAGAGAACTGTTATTACAACTCAATTTTCCATCGGATGGGTATTCGGCTACAACTACACAATTTTTTTAAAATCTTGATTTTCCAATAACAAGAAAAAATGCATGATAAACTTGGTTTCTGCAAAGAAAAAATTCTGTCAGATATCTAATTTATGGGGTTGAACAAAGAATAAAGATGTTCAAATTAACACCATGAATATTAACATTGCCTAAATATATATATATATATATATATATATATATATACCCAAAAAACAACAAATTCTTTTCTCACGGTCAGCTCTATGTAGATATGTCCAGAATAAGAAATTCATGTGGACTAAACATTATGACAAAAAGATATAAAGAAAGTAGATGTTTGCAGAAAATATTATGTATACAGCAATCTTGTAGAAATAAAAGTTTTATTACAACTAAACATTTTCTGCCAATAGAATTGATATTCAGTTATTCATTAAAATATATTCATAAGAAAAACTGATGCCAAAATATAACTTATATCCACACCAGTATGCACACCAAAAACACTTGTTGTAATCAAAAAGTAACAAGACTGAAATTTTAATTCTTTGTATTTCATAATTCAAATGAAACAACTAATATAATTAAGGGATAATGTCTAAACATCTTGACTTTTTAAACACAAGTCAGTGTCAATTTAAAAAGAATAGCCTGTATACTTTTTGAACAAAATGTTTTTGGTAAAACAATGGATTCTTGTATACCATGTTCAATACTCCACAGACATAGTTCAAAGAAATTTTTTCTTGTTTTCTAAACTAAAAATTCATCTCTAGGTCAAGATTTGAGATGGAGAATATTAAAAGAAATATGATTGTGTCTCTTCACACCATTTCAAAAGTAGTTTCACAAATGCTTTAAGCAAGAGACTGGAATAAATGTGCTAAACACCAAGGGTTATATTATTTATTGTTTATTTCTATCTTAATAAATACAGCTCCAGTCTTGATAATTTTTGAACACTCCATGTATTCTAAACAAATGGATTTGGAAAGAAGCATTATTTTGTTTTATTTGGCTCTTCATAAATATGTTTTGTTTTTTTTTGTTTTCTCTCCAACTTTATTTTAATTATGAAATTGCAACTTACTTTAAGAGATTTTTTTAATTTTTATTATCAAATCAGTAAATTGAAGTGTATTACAGAAACAGGGCCATTGGCCTAATGAGTAGAGTGTTAACCAATGATCGAGGAGATCTGGGGTCAATCTCAGGCTGAGTCATACCAAAGACTGAAAAAATGGTACTTGATTCTGCCTTGCTTAACACTCAGCATTATAAGGTAAGGATCAAAGTTAAAGTGGAGCAATGCAGGGAAAGAAGTAGCGCCCTCCCCTATACCTCGGTGTAGTAGCTATTGAAAAGAGAACCTTCAGGTCACTCTCAACTAAGGTCGCCAAATTACAGCCAGAGAATAAGAAATAAATTATATCAGATAAAATGGAAATGTGTTAATTTGGCTCAATTTGGATGGAACCATTTTCTTAGAAGTGTTAAACTGCTCAAGTAATGCAAAACACATCGGCCCATGAAAATATCCCAATTCTTTTATATAGTTAATCAAAGTATAACTGTTGGCAAAAATCCAGTCTGTGATAAGTATGTTGCTCTTATTCATAAATAATCTGATGAAAATAGCGATTGATTAAAAGATTTCTTGAACCACTTATACAACTTACATGTTTGGCTTAAAATGTGTTGGAATAGAAGGAGAATATTGACTGTAGTTGATAATCTGTCATTATAAGGATATTAGAAGACTTCTCATCATATATGTCTAAGATTCAGAGATCAGAAGAATTAAAGATAAAAATATTATTGGCCATGGAGACTCACTAAAGGAAATAATATATTATCTGATCATACTGTCTAAAACTGGTTTAGGCATTTTAAGGGTGGGGGTCTCATAAAATAAAATGCAGTGGTGGATGAGCAACATTTCTTCTTGTTTTTGATGGTTTAAGCAGCAAAGTTGAGAAAAGCCTAATCCCCAAAACTTGAAAATATGGATCCTTAAAAATTATATATCTGCATAAATTTGTTTATCTCTCTCTATTTTTAACTGCCTGTTTATATCAGTTTCTATCAAAGAAAATCTAAATGATTATGTATGCACTGCTGAGCAACATCTAATCAAGTGTTTAGACATCTAGATTAGTCAAAGGTGACTCTGCCATTGAAGGTGGAACTGATAAAATCTTTGTAGCAATCATCATATTAATTTGTATTGGAGTTTTACAAGTCAGATACTAAACAATTGTCAATGACAGTTCTTGATACTTTTTGATCAGTAGTTTTTGGCAAAATGCTTGACTGCAAGTACAGTATCCTCCTCACTCGTCAGACTTTGCTCCATATGACTTTTCTTTATTTCCGAAACTGAAAATTCATTGAAAGGATTATAGTCAAGGACATAGAGGACATTAAAAGAAATATGATGGCACAGCTTCATTTCAAATCAAAAAGAGGAGTTTCAGAAGTTTCCTAAACAATGCAAAACAAGTGTAACAAGTATATCGAATGCAAATATCACTATTTTGAAAAAAAGATTGTTTTACTCATTGTCCACTTTTTCTTAATAAATACATCATCAATTTCTTAATACATCTTGTAAGATTGTCAAAAATATTCCATCTCCAGTAGACAGATAAAATTCTGGAGATTTATCTAAGTATCTAGTTATATCAAAATGATTATTTCAATCTGATCATATTTCTAAACACTTACACTCATACATAAGTTATCATCATAAATGAAGGTGGTACCCGTGGTGTAATGGTTATCATCACAGGAAATGGACATGGCGACACGAGTTCAAATCCTGGATGACACTGATTGCATTTCACATAACTCTAATACCCTTGGGAAAGGTTTGAATCCAATTATTCTCCCTCCAGCTATGGGTAAATAGTAGGGCAATGTTCTTAAGCCTTGGTGAGGCAACTAGTCTAGGAGAAGGAAAACTCTGAATTCAAACCTGTTAAACTCTGCTTAAAAAATTGACCTTGTGTCATATCCAGCTCGAGCGGAGGGGTTGGTAAATATAAGTTATCATCATAAATTTCAGTATTATTCACATTTTTCCAGTGCCATTCTATGTATAGCTATCAACTGGTATATATCAATCTATTTCTTTCTGTACGTAATTATCTATCTATATCATTTTATTTATATCTACAAACACTTAAATATTATTATCATTAACTTTATGATGTTATTCATGCTATACTTATATGAAAGCATTGGGTCTACAGTGAAATGGCACAACCCAAAATATTTGACTTAAAGTGTATAATGAATAATGTTTGGTTAAAAATATTTTTTTACAGTTTCAAAGTGTTAAGATATGACCTTACATGGCCAATAAAATCCCAAGATAGTTCCTTTTTCATCTTAGTCTCCACCACAGAATATGCCATGTCCTTGCTGAGGGATTAGATCTCTACCAAAAAGGGATGTCCTGAATATGACTACTTGTGATAGTAAAGCACAAGATTTGGGAATACACCTTTATTGCTCTTATTACTCAGAGTGGTAGAACCTGTTCAGGTCTCATCAGAGAGTCAATTAGATCTATTTAAAATTAATCATATTCAATATAAGTAAAGTTGACAACCTTAGTCAAGGGTGACCCAAAGGCTCCCTTTTCAATAGCTACTACACCGAGGTATAGGGGAAGGCGCGACTCCATTCTCTAGATTGCTCCACTTTACTCTTGATCCTTCTCTTATAATGCTGACTGTTAAGCAAGGCAGCATCAAGTACCATTTTTCAAGTCTTTGGTATGACTAGATCTGGGATTGAACCCCAGGTCTCCTGGACCATTGGCAAACACTCAACTCATTAGGCCAATGGCCTGGCGAAAAATAAATATAATGCAATCATCATCATCATGTCGTGCCACTAGCATAGATATCCCTGGCCCTCTCTCGCCACTTCTCCCAATCGTTCATCTCCTCCAACAGGTCTTCAGGGCTACATCCCGTATCCTCGCTCTTTGCTAACACAATTAATTAATTGCCCTACACAACTTGACCAATCCTACATTAGGGTTCCATCTAGAACTATTTAACCATTTAACTGAGTACAAACAAATGACTGATGTTAAATTGAATTGTTTGAGCTACATAGCAATACTTGAAACTATTTAACCATGTGCAAATGAATGATTAATGTTGAATAGTATTATTCATGTTAAATAGCAATACTCAAAACCATTTGAGTGTGTGGAAATAAAACTATTTGTGTTAGATAACAATACTTAAAAGGACTTAACTGTGTGCAGAAAAAGGATTAATATCAAATAGAATTATTAGTACACGGTAGCAATACATGAAACCATTTAGCTATAAAGAAAAAATGAGCTCTAGCTTGTTTAAACTGTTACCTACAAACTATTTATTTACACAAAACTTATATTTGATATATACACATGTATAAACAAAATTTGGCATTAAATAACTTAGATGGGTTCATATGTCATGAAACCAAATCAAACCAATTCTTATGTATTTAATACATAACTATCAACAGGATCTGGCATTAAATAACCTACAAGGGTTTATATGCCATAAAATCCTAGCTGCCGAGGTTAAATCCGCATATGATAGAGCTTGATTATAGTAAGTGATCTCCTGTTCAATTGCCTAGTCAGCTGGGGCAGTAAAATACACCAACTGCACCTCTGCAGAGGGGTAAGACCTCCTTGACGAATGTCTTGGATATGACACTAAACAATCTGATGGTGAGGTTCCAGTGATGATGGAGCTTTGGGGAATGTGGAGCACCCCTTCATTTCCATCGCTCCTGGGTCCACTTTGACCCAGAATAGTAACACCTGATTGGGCCCTATCTATGGGTTAAATAGAACTAAACTGTATACTTATACTAAACTGAATTGTTTGAAATAGAACTGTTTGACTAAGCTGAATGGCTTGAAATTGAACTGTCTTTGACATTGAAATTGTGTACTTATGCTAAACTGAATTGTTTGAAATGGAACTGTTTTTGACACTGAAACTCTACTTATACTAAATTGAATTGTTTAATATAGAACTGTCTTGACATTTAACTGTGTGTAAACAAAATCTATACTTATACTAAACTGAATTGTTTGAATTAGAAATGTTCTTGATAATTAAACTGTGCACTCATGCTAAACTGAATTGTTGGAAATAGAACGGATTATTTATATAAAAATGGATTTGGTATTAAATGACCTACAAAGATTTATATGCCATAAAACCCAACCAACCAACTCCTGTCTAAATTTAAACATGCAAAGGTTAAAAAATAAGAGCTGTATTAACAATACTCATACATTATATTAATACATTATATATTTTTTCCCTTGACATCAGCAAAGGCTTGTAGTCTTGTATACATACAAGGTTTAGTACACTGGTATGTGTGTTACTAGATGGCTGAAGTCTTAGAAAATTTTATCTGCCCATTCGGCTGGGGCTCTTGAATACACTAACTGCATCTCTGCAGAGAGTTAAGACCTCTGACACAACGAGTGTACTGGATATGACACTAAACAGTCTGATGGTGAAGCTCCATTAATGCTGGAGCTTTGGTGAATACTAAGTACTCCTTCATTGCCATCATTCCCAGATCCACTCTGGCCTTAGTGGTAACAACTGATAGGGTCCTATCTATAGGTCAAATAGAACTGTTCGACATTAAACAGTGTGCAAACAAATGACTTGTGTTAAACTAAATTTTTAGAAATAGAGTTGTTTATCACTTAACTGTATATAAACAAATGATTGCTATTAATTAAATTGATAGTGATACATAGCAATACTTGAAACCATTTAACTGTGTGCAAAAGAATTAGCTCAAGCTCATCTAAAAAATGTTATCAACAAAATGTGTTTATAAATCATATATTTAACATGTATTTATAAACAGGATTTGGCATTAAATAACCCAGTGTGTTTGATATGCCGTAAAACCTAACCAAACCAAATCAAAATTTTACCAGAATATCTATGACTCTCAAGCATACAAATTTTTTCCCCCACTCAAAATCATAGTAAAGGTCAAATTTGTTAAGGTCCCATCTATTCATCAATTTGGTCAGTTTAGAAATTATTCTTATTCAATAAGAGCAAATGCAAGAAAAAAATCTCTTTAGAAAGAACTACACGAAACCACTAACCTTTAAACATAAAATAACCCCAGATGGATTGACCTGCCATTAAAATAAGTCAGCCAAATCAAGTCAAAACTGGCATCATTATTCTGGGTGTTGCTATTTTATTTTTCTCTCAATGAACTTTTCATGGTGCTTACTAAAGCAAAAGTAATATTTTGTACACCGTCTTTTGTGTGTTTTTTGTAACACAGTGTTTAGTTTGCTTCTTTTTTTTTTGTCTTAGTTTATTTTTAACTGTTTTAATTTTATTTTTCTCATAGTAACAAAACAAAGCAATGAATTGCCTTTCGGATATTTTGCAGAAAGAAAAATGCCACAGGAAAGAAGTTTGTTTACACTCACTCTTAGTGTCAAATTAATGTTTGTGAAAATTTTTACAGTTATTCTTGTTTTCTTTAAAACTAATTAGAATTGTTTTTTGTATTTTTTTGTTTTTTTTCCGAGAAGCTATACAGTTAACAGAAGAATATTTCTAAAAACAGTTAAACAGTAATAACCACCCAGCAGACAAAGAATTTTGAGAAGGAGAACAAATAAAATTTCTCAATCTATCTTTCTGTACAAGACATTATATATATATATATGTATATATATATATATACTAATCCTTCCATCAACTCACCCTGTCTGTTTAAGTTACTTGCCATTTCATTATTGAGATAACAATTCAAGGAAAACTAAGATATATACATATATATTTAGGAAGATTCAAATAAAACAAAATAATATTTCTTTATAAATCCATTTGTTCAAAAATACAAAGTGTATTCATTTCCCTGTCAGGAGAGTTCAGGAAATGTTCACTGAATCCTTGGTAGAGGGATAAGACTCTGCCAAAAAAATTAAAAAAAACATGTGTCCTAAGTATGTTGCTAAACTGCAAGTTCTATATGAAAGTACCTCTTCATCATATTTACCCAACCTCTCCGCTCGGACAGGATATGGCACAAGGTCAATTTTTTTAAGCAGAGTTTAACAGGTTTGAATTAAGAGTTTTCCTTCTCCTAGACTAGTTGCCTCACCAAGGCTGAAGAACCTAGTCTGCCCTAATATTTACCCATAGCTGGAGGGAGAATAATTGGATTCATACCTTTCCCAAGGGTATTAGTGCTATGTGAAATGCAGTCAGTCAAGGATTTGAACTCGTGTCGCCGTGTCCAATTCCTGCGACGATAGCCATTACACCACAGGTACCTCTTCATTGCGATTAATCCCAGGTACGCTTTGGCCTGGAGTGGTAGTACCTCTCAGGGTCCCATGTATGGCTCAAATAGATCTGTTTAAAATTTATTTCTATTCAGTAGGAATCATCATCATCATCATGTCGTGCCGCCAGCACGGATATCCCTGACCCTCTCTCGCCTCTTCTCCCTATCATTCATCACCTCTGGCAGGTCTTCAGGGTTACATCCTGTGTCCTCACATAGCTGCTGTATGTAAGTTCGAGCTGGTCATCCTGCTTTTGCTTGGCCATATGAGGGGGTCCGTAGGAGTACATCACTTATGAGCTCGTCCTTGCTTCTCCAGCAGTGTCCTGCGTGTCTGGTTCGTCTAACTTGTATAGTTTTCGTGATGGGAGGCAAGTGGCCGTATAGTTGGTGTCTCGTGGGGTGTTACCGCCAGGGCTTGTTCAATATTGCTCTCAACATTCTTGTTTAGTTGCCGTCTAGTTTCTTCTCCAGCCGTTTAGTTAGCGTCCATGTAGTGCATCCATATAGCAGTATCAATACAACCACTGCCTGGAAGAAACTGCGTTTCATTTTATCGGTCAGGGCTGATTTCCATATGATCGAGAGCCTATAGATAGCCGTCCATGCTTTCGTTAGTCGTGTGTTGATGTTATTTTCAGTTGATGAGATGCTACTTCCTAGGTAGGTGAATTTGTCGACTAGTTTCAGAGAGGCTCCATCGAGTGTGGTAATGTTGCCCGTTTGGTTGTAACACATATATTCAGTTTTGTGTGCATTGACATGGAGGCCAATGCCTGCTGCGGCTCATTCCAAACTATGCAGTAGTGATTCAGTAGGAATACTTGAAGCCATATAACTGTAAATTGCTTTAAGAATAGTTACTTTAAGCTAAAATCATATATTTAGGATTATTATTAGTTATATGAAACTGTATAACTAAGTACAAACAAATGACTGTTATTAAATAAAAATAATTACTTGAAACCAAATAATTATTAGTATTAGAAAGGGATAAATGAAACCATACAATGTTGAGCAAATTATTTTAATTAGATAGAAATATTTGATATCATGTGTAAGTAAAAAAAAAAACTCTTAAAAAAAACTACATAAAAATGTAAATATAAATATTAAATGATCATGATTACCTTACCACTGGGCATAAAATACCCCAGATGGTTTGATATGGCATTAAAATGATTTACTCAATCCATCAATCTAAGATTCTCATTGTAACTGTGGTTCATGATGATATTGATGTTTCTATTCAAGAAGGAGTGATGGATTTTTATTTGCATTTTTAGTTAGAAGCTATCTATTATGATATTGGTGCTTCTATTTAGGATGGAAATAAAAGATTCTTATTAACATTTCATAGTTAACAGCTTCTCATGATGATATTGGTGCTTCTATTTAGGATGGAAATAAAAGATTCTTATTAAAATTTCATAGTTAACAGCTTCTGATGATATTGGTGCTTCTATTTAGGATGGAAATAAAAGATTCTAATTAACATTTCATAGTTAACAGCTTCTTCTGATGATATTGGTGCTTCTATTTAGGATGGAAATAAAAGATTCTAATTAACATTTCATAGTTAACAGCTTCTTCTGATGATATTGGTGCTTCTATTTAGGATGGAAATAAAAGATTCTTATTAACATTTCATAGTTAACAGCTTCTTCTGATGATATTGGTGCTTCTATTTAGGAAGGAGTGAGAGATTCTAATTAGCATTTTAGAGTTGCTACTGTTATAGTAAGAATTAAACAATTAAAAATTACAATCAGCTCAGAGATATAAAAAATATTATCATTCACTTACAAATTGGACTTTGAGACATTTGTTACATAAAGGTTATCATCATAAGAAGTCCAAGTTCAAATCCTGCATCAGGATGTTTTTCATTCCACATAATGCTAATACCCTTGAGAAAAGTATGAATCCAACTATTCACCCTCAAGCTATGGGTAAATAGTCGGGTAGACTGGGTTCTTTAACCTTGGTAAAACAAGTGGTTTAGGAGAAGGAAAACTTTGAATTCAACCTAGTTGAACTCTGCTTCAAAATTGACCTTGTGTCCCATCCTGTTCATGTAAATACATACAAATTGGACTGGAAATTGCTGCATTACTTGCATAAAAATCTCATAACCACTTTTGTTTGGTTATAATCACACACACACATATATTCATTTATATATATATATATACACACACACACACACAAATATAAAAAGAATTTTCATGATATATTGATAAAAAAAGGTTATTTTGCACAAACAATAACATAAGATTATCATTCAATCGCAAAGTGGAATGGAAATTTCTTTATTTTCATTTATATCAGAGCATACATCACATTTTTCTTGGGACCATTTCTTCAAACAAGTACTAGTGTTGGAATTTGCATGTGTAGCTTATGGATGTTTTCAGAATCCTCTCCTTTATTTTGGCTGTTGTGCTAATCTGACTAAATAGATAAGATAGATAAGGATAGATGCTTATTTAGGTCAGCAGTCTTATGATCATCATCTTAAAAGCCTCTGAATGAAAAAAAAAGATGCTCTGAGGCTTTTTCCCTTCACTTATTGAAGAGCTCTATTTGAGTTCGGAGTGCTCAGATACTTTGATAAGTTTTGAAACTAATTATTACGAATCAGTCTTAGCATCTCATTTTGAGTTTAAAATTAGAAAAAAACATTGGGGATTAGTTTGAGGCTGCGTTCATCCAAGAGGAGAACTAAAATAGTATTGTTAGGTATACCATGATGTCTCTGAGTGGATTTAAAAGGGGGTTCAATCATTATGAGTGTGCTGAGAGCAAATGATTTATTCATACCATTTGTCAGTCTCTCAAGACTACAGATCTGCACCTGGATCTCAGTACAGGCCTGGGCAAGGTTGTACTGAAGACAGTTGCCCATGCTACTGGTCTCCCCTTTTCATGATATTTTGGTTGTTTAAGGGAAGGATCATGAGCAATTCAATTTGGCACTTGTGCCACCAAAGGAATTGCCAGAACAAAGATGAACACAATGTTAGACTGCTGTAGAGGCTCAAGCTCATGGTTATTGCCCCTCCACTACCACAAAATCTGCTATGTTGGGGGAGGGTAAATTAAGAGCTTCCCTTCTCATAGACCTGTTGCCATTATCAAACCTACAAAGTTAAAATATGATTTTAGACATTGAATAAATAATTTTCTATTTTGGAATTTTTCTATTCTATCCAGTAACAAAATGAACATTGATTTTGGGTACTGAAAACTACTTTGCTACCACTCTAAAACTCATTCTTGATTTACAAGCATTCACAATTTGTTGTTTGAAATCTACAAACAACTCTTTCACTGCTTTTTTACTCTCAGGCAAGATCCAGATATTTGCTTACTTTTTCTTTTTCCCATGGTCTACAGGCATGACAAAATCCACAAGATGACATGTTCTTTTATTCTGGTTAATTAACACTAACTGTTCCCTTCTGGTTGGGATTTGGTGATCTGTTTGTATCCCAAAATCTTAAAGAATTTTATGCTTTTCATTTTCTAACTAAGATTCCGGTTTGTGCATAAACCTTTTTTTCAGCATGGTGAAACTTTAGTCTCTAGTACATTTTCCAGTGGATAACCCTTCCCACCCAGTCATGCCTACATTTGTATTCCTTTTGTTAATAACAGATTTGAAGTGAACAGTGCTCATGTTCCTTATGTAAACTTCACTATCAAGTTGCTCTGCTTGCATGGATTTCCCTGACTCTCTCTCTCTCTCCATCTGTCCCTATCATCCATTGCTCTTTGCAGGTTTTCCAAACTTCCTCCTGTGTCCACACAGAGCTGATGTAAATAAGTTCTTTCTGGACAGCCAATACTGGCATGTCCATATGGAGGAGTCCATTGATAAATGTCACTTATGAGTTTGTCCTTGCTTCTCCAATGCAGTCCCACATGTCTTGTTTATCTTACTTGGATGGCTTTAAAGATGGGAGGTAAGTGGCCGTACAGCTATTGTCTGGTGGGGTGTTGCTTCCAGGATTTATTCAATATAGCTCATAGCATTCTTGTGCAGTTCCAATAAAGCTTTTTTTCGATGCGTTTTGTCAGTGTCCATGTGGTGCATCCATACAGTAGTATTGATACAACCACTGCTCGGAAAAAAATCTCGTTTTATTGTATCGGATAGATCAGACTTCCGATGCGTTTTGTCCATGTGGTGCATCCATACAGTAGTATTGATACAACCGCTGCTTGGAAAAAAATCTCGTTTTATTGTATCGGATAGATCAGACTTTGATATGAGCGTTAGCAGTCCATGCCTTCACTAAGCACATACTATCATCACTTTCAGTAGATGAAATACTTCTGTCGAAGCAAGTGAACTTATCTACTAATTTCAGAGGACCGCCATTTTGAGTGGAGATAGCGGCTCCTCGTTTAAAACACATATACTTCATTTTGTTTGCGTTTACGTGGAGACCGACACCTCCAGCTGTCTGCTCTAGGCTATTCAGCGGGGATTCGGCTAGGGTTAGTGTATTTGGAAGAACCCCTATATTATCTGCTTAGTCAGCATCTATAATAGTTTCTGCAGGGTATCGTCTGCCTCTTGTCTTTTTTTACTGTAATGCCCTTTTCGTTTATTAGATCTATCGACGTTCAAAGTACTTAATCAAGACAGATAATAAACAAATATGGTGCTTATGTATCAGCTTGCTGAACTCCAGCAACAATATCAAAGAAGTCCATGTCTCCATCCAGTAAAAGAAACTTGACTTTCGTAAACTTAGGTTCTTTAAAAAATGTACAACTGATATTCTCTGAAAGAGTACCTAATCTTAACATGATATATATATTTTGTGAATTTAAGAAATAATCAAAATAATTTTCTGGAGTGCGAATAATTTTATCGTTGCCATTTTTTAAATGTTCTGTTTATAATTCTCTTATACGAAATTTAACAAAGATCCTGAATGGATTATCAGCATTTATTCGACACTTGAGATTTTATATATATATATATATATATATATATAATGATAAGTCTTTTTTACGTATATTTAATGCAAATTCATTTCATATATATATATATATATATATATAAAGAAAGGAATTAGCATTATGTATACGTAAAGAAGACTAAGCATAATATATATATATATATATATATATAATGCTTATTCGTTCCTCTGTGTTCAGTATTGTGAAATCACTGATATACCAATGCTGCTATTAGCCCTTGAAGAGTGGGGACTCGACAAAAAAATTTATCATTATTAGTTTACTAGGTGCAAAGGAAGATATTTAGGCAAGTTCTCACTCAAAGAGGATCAATATTAGCATTAGTATATCCGTGATATACTAATGCTAAACGCACCAGAAGGAAAGACAAGATAAAAACATACAAGGATGTTTAAAGAATCACACACACACACACACACACACACACATATATATATATATATCTCAATGGTATCAAGAAGAACGAATATACAAATGTGTCCCAACAGCTTGAAACATATATTGTTCCATGAACAACTAGTATATGAAAAGGGTACAAAAATGGAGAAAAAAAGCTTAGTTGAAAGTAAAATAGTCACGTGGCTGTACCATTCCTGATATCGTCTTAGACATGTCTCATCTGTTCAAAGAAGCGACAAGAGGTTTAGAAAGGATTGCTGATACTATCATTTGACACTCGATGAGTCCCCTAGTGGACATACACATTCTCTAAGGGAGATAATTATTTATTGTCTGTTCCCATTGTTTAAAATGAAATTGAATTTAAGGGATAATTATAAAACACATTGTATATATATATATATATATAGAAAGAGAGAGAGATTTATGTGTGCATACATCGTATACAAATCTCTATGAATGTGTTTGTCAAAGTATTCGCCCGATGTGGGTTAAGCCGGATCCGCACGTGTATTAATGCGGAGTTTCTCGTGAATTAGTGTCGGAAGGTTGTCTCCAGCCACATTCGTGTAACAGGTTTGGATTAAAAGTTTTTCTTCTCTTAGACCGACTACCATACTCAGATTAAAGAGCCAAGTCTGCCCTACTATTTACTCATAGCTGGAGGGAGAATAGTTGGATACATATCTTTCTCAATGGTATTAAGGCTTTCTGAAATGAAAGCAGTCTTGTGCAGGATTTGAACTCGGGTCGTCGTGTCCATTTCCATTACACCATGAGTGCCTCCACACACACACACACATAGGTCTGGATGGGTGGATGTAAGTTGAAATTGTGAGAAATAGGTGTTTGTGTACTGCCTACTAGATAGGGATCAAGGAAGGGAAAAAAACTGTGGGATTGATCCATTCAGTGGAAATGAGATCCATAAGGATATCGACTGACATTGAGCAGATCACAAGTTATTTCAGGCTGCTAGGATTTTGTTTGCAGATTAAAATATAACATTGGAAAGATCGATATGCAAGTTATATTCTCCTGCAAGAGACAAAAAATAATCAATCTCGAAAAAGATGTCGGTTCGATCTGAATGTGAATGAACTCTGGCAATTGCAAAAGAGAAAAACTGAAATTTGATTTGACAAATTCACCAGGAAATTTTCTTCAGCCCAAATATCTTCTCAAGATGCAGGAAATAGATGCAGCGAAACATATATACATGCTAAAAACTAAATAAGGTAAATAAATGAAGTAGTTCAAAAACAGTTCAGTTATGTTCTTGAAGTAATTTGAATAAACCTTAAAATATAAGTAAATTCAAAAATACTTCTTATTTATTCATAAAATGTTTATTACCATCATTTTTAGCTACTTAAATTTTTTTATCATTATTATTACCATATTTTCACACTAGCTAGTCTCCGAAGGTCTCCTGTACTCTTCTGAATATCTTAACCGATTTCAACAATGCTTTGGTCTGGATTGTCACGATTCTTTCTCAGATTTCCAGTTCTAATTTTTTATCCAAAACTTTAGGAAACATTCTAGGCATACCAACTACAATAGGCATCACCGACACCGTCATGTTCCTCAGGGATTTTTTGAGTTCTCATACAAAATCCAAATATTTGTTTATCTTTTCGCTTTTTTTTTTTTTTTAATTTTCATTCTGTTATAACAGGAGGGCAGATATAATTACCATTTATACAAAAATGGTAGTTGAGGTTGTAGAATTCTGTTGCCTCTTGTTACATTAAAAGGAAGAACAAATGAGTCAACGAAGATATTGATAGTTTTCCATTTGGAAGTTTTATTAACAGCTTGAGACGAAAGGAACCCTTGTGCTGTAAGTCACAGGTAAAGTAGTTGTAGAGTTGAGAAGGAATAAAGACTCTGAGGTCAAAGCAGGAGTTGAGATGCTGTCATCAGGACAGGAATTAAATGCTGAAGTCAAAGCAAGAGTTGAGATGTTGCCGTCAGGACAGGAATTAAAATGCTGAAGTCAAAGCAGGAGTTGAAAGTATCCAATTTGTTTCTCCGAGGATCCGTTGGTTTAGAAAGAAAAAATGAATGATGAAAGAATGATTTTCCAAACACCAATGGTCCATAAATTGGATGTGCTCTCCTCATAGTGCTTAATGGACTGCTCTGTGGTGAGAGAGGAAAAGATGGTCTGCCCTGCTGCTAGCAAGGGAAGAAGCGAAGAGAGGGCAAGAATGATTAGCGCGGCCTTTTATTTTATCCGGGGAGGTGACCCGGGCAGAATGGCATCAATCATTCTCATTGGACGAAATATATAATATCGAAACTCCAACGGGCAATCAATTCCCGCCCTAAATAATGATTTGAAATTCTTTCTGCTACACTG
Source organism: Sepioteuthis lessoniana (assembly GCA_963585895.1). Lineage (NCBI taxonomy): Eukaryota > Metazoa > Mollusca > Cephalopoda > Myopsida > Loliginidae > Sepioteuthis > Sepioteuthis lessoniana. The sequence continues at coordinate 87,664,658 of OY757910.1, read as the reverse complement.
TGATCCGCCGGAATGCCAAAATCAACGAAATGACATGTTCTTTTTTTTTTCTTGTTAATTAAAACTTGGACTGGTCTTTTAACCGGGATTAAGTGATCTGTTCATATCCCAAAATCCAGAGAATTTTGTGCCTCTCATTCTTTTGGTCGGATTCTAGATTTTGCATGTACCATTTGGTAGTCGGATTAAATTTCAGTTTCTTGTTCGATTCCCAGTGTATCACCTTCCCCACCCAGTCCAGTATAGTTTTATACTTCTTTTGCTTTAGTTTCCTGCATTCGCTTATTATGTTATTTATTGTTTCATCTCTACCACCCTCGAAGCATACATTAGTTATTCTGTTACGTATTATCTATTTTTGCTTTAACATAATTGTGCTGCTATTAGAAGAGATTTAATTTCTCTCTTGAGGTTTCCTTTTCATAGTCATGTTCAGGTCTTCATGTGTGCAGTCTCAACAGTTTGTCGCCTGAAGTATCCATACATAGAATTGTTTTTTCCCATTTTTTTCTAGTTTTTCTGTTTGTTCTCATGTTACCATTACTGTTAAGGGCAGCTGTAATTAAACTTTATTAGCTCTTTTTAATGGAGTTTATGTCTCCTCGTATCGATGCATCCACGCTATTCTTACAAGGGGTACTGCCTAGATCTCAATCCATTAGATGAATTTTTGCGGCAGAGCTTGATTTCAAGAGGTTTTCTTGTTCTTCAGAAAGACTCTTTTTTATTTTTTATTTTCATGTCCGCTTGTTTGATGGTGTCCTCTTCCAATATTACCAAATACATGTAATGTTCCTTCTCTCAAAACTTTCTGATTATTTCCTGATTTAGCAGTGTTATTTCTTACGTTTTTCTCTCAACTCACTTTTCAGCATGGCACATTTTCAGTGTCAAATCCCATTTTTATATTCTGGCTATATATTCTTATCGTTTGTATCAGGGTCTCCAGTTCTTTATTTTGGGCAAATATATTGATATTATCCATGTACCTAAGGTGGTTGATCTTTACCTGTGACTTTGTAAATTTGAGGATGCTTCTTTTTGAGTATCTTTCTGGGTCAAGGAAGTTTTCCCCTTCATCACCCATTCAACTATGCTAGCTTCTTCAAGGCATTTACTCAGTTGCTGAGCCAATATGTCGTTGATTGACTTGAATCTTCTAAATCAGAATCCATGTATGTCTGTCATTATTGTTATAAATAAGCAAATGGTTCGTTTATTCTTTAAATTAATAAAAGTTGGTATGTCGGAAGAGATGCAGGCCTTCTTCTTCCACCAGATAACGAGTCAGGGGGAGAGTCGGTGTAAGTCGTTCTTGAGCGGCTGGGTTGGTATTGTGACACGGTGTGTGACGTGGGTCGGTAAGCTATAACCCGTCTGTGGTAGTGTTGGAATGCGAGCTTGATTGGTAGAGCGTCTGGTTCTTTGTTCTTATCCGAATCCGATGCGTGACGATCTCCTCTCTCGATGTGTCGGAGCCGACTGCTTTTTGGAACTTTTGTTGGCCGTTTTAGAGTTGCGTTTAGGTCAAATCGGCTCCAAAAATCATTGGAGGAGAAAGTTCCTGATTGGTTGATAAAGAGGATCTTTTTAATTGTAAATATAAAGTTACATTTCAACTGGATGGATGCGCGGAGCCTACCTGCGCAGCAACTTGTTTTTGTTTTTTTTCATTTTGGTCTAGACAAGATCCGGCTTTCGAAATGTACGTTCGTGGTGTTTTATTTGTTTATTTATTCATTTTGCTTGTGAGTTAGTTTGGAATGTATTTGTAAATCAGAAGGGATTTCTGCATATAACTTTAAGGACTGGTGTTTTCTTGTTTGTACTTTCTTGAGTATTACTCTGAGTAAGCCCAGGTGTATGAGATCCTTACAGCTGTAGCAGTCACAGATATATTTTCTCTCGCAAATCAATGTTCCCGCAAAGCGATTCGGCCACATACTGACCAATCAACAGACAAAGCACATTGAATCCTTCTTCCTCTCAAGAACTATTTTTCTATCTCTTTTTAGGTATCAGGTAGCAGTGTCGCAGGTAGTACGCCAGTTCTTTAGTGTGTGGCAGATAGCAGCGTTAGTTCTTTTGTGTGTATAGCTGGTAGCCGCCCTTATCTTCTTTAGTGGGTATCTGTGGCAACAGTTATCTGCAGTGAAGATTGTCAATGCTGGGTTCCCGTGGTAGGCTGCTGGAGAGAGGTCTTTCTTCTTTACTGGTCTTGTGCTCTCTGTCTGTGGCAGACTTTCAAAAGGGGCTAGAAAATAGTTTTTGAGAGGAAGAAGGAATCAATGCGCTCTGTCTGCTGATTGGTCAGTGTGTGGCCGAATCGCTTGACGGAGGCATTGATTCGCGAGAGAAAATAGATCTGTGACTGCTATACAGGTGAGACTGTGGGCTCACGAGCGTTATGGCAACTTTCTAGATCTCCAGAAGTAGAGTCTCACCATCAGATGCAGTTTAGTGTCATATCCAGAACACCCTTTTGGGTGGATTTCTTACCTGTCTGCAATGGATATAGTCGGGGAATTTTAAATCCTGTTGACAGGGCCGTCTTACAAAGAGATTTGATATCTAGCTAAAGAGTTATCCGCAACTGCTATCAAACACTGAATAGACATAAAGAATACATTCATCTTTATTAGTCCGGGGAGGATAACCCGTGGCGTAGTGGTTAATATAGAGAACTGCGATATCATAGCGAGTTCGAACTCCAGTCGCTCTATAACGTTAACTTTTGAAAAGATATGAACTCTTTTATCCCTCTAGCTATCAGTTACATTGTACCATTGTAACTATTCTTCTACAAGGATAGCTTTGACATTAAATAACCCACAAACGTTGATATGCCATTAAAAAAAACAAAAAGAAAAACAAATCAAGTCTGTATTAGTCTAGTATCCCTAGCTTTGCCACTTCATGACAGAATTGCAATTCTTTTTTAATATCTTAAATCCATTCGGCCTTTCTATTCCCATATTTTACTTAAAATCTGTCATGTTTCCTTTTCATCCAGTTGTTCATTTTTCCTTATTGTTATATTCTGAGTTGTGGGCGAGAAATGCGTATGGTTGCAAAACAAAGAACGTATAGATACTCACAATAACACAGTAATGATGTTATAGAAAATTTTTATAAATAGATTAAGTACAGAGAGTAGAATGGAGAAATATGTTTACAGTTGAAGAATGAATTCAGTGGTAGTAGTTACAAAGTTCATGTACTGTACTTGTCTCGTGGTGAAGGGATGGATTTCTCGGAATTAGGACGGCGTTGGTAGCTGCGGCGATCGTTTGATGTATCGGATGACAGGTGCCGGACGGTGCGTAGAATCCTTAACACGGGTCGTGTGAAGGAACAAGTCTGACTGATGATTATTTGGTCCGTCTATTTATATATTTTCTGTAGGCTCAGAAACGGCAATTTTTGTGCCCCGCGGGAAGCGTTCCGATTGGATATTTATTAATGTATTTTTTTTTTTTTTTTTTGTTAATTTATCGCAAACGGAAGTTCTGCGCGGAGCCCATGCGTGAGCGACTAACTTTTCATTTTGAGTTGAGAACTCGAAGTGTTAACTTCCGTTTTTTTTTTCTTTTCTTCTTTTCTTTCTTTTTGTTTTTTCAAATCAAGGCAAGATCTCGTCTTGTAACATTATGCATTCTCCACCGACCTTTTGGTAGAATTTTCTGTCTTTATTTTAGAAGTATGTATTTGTATCGCTTGACCCATTCGCGGTATCCTTTGAGTCTCCCTTCTTTCACTAATATTTTATTATTGTTATATACAAGTGTGTGGTTGCAAGAAAAATAAGACTGACGAGAAGATTAGTTTATTTTGTTGATTGAATAAATAAAATAGACAAATGGATGAAATATCAGGCCGGCCGGCAGGGGTTGTCTATTCGGCGACCAGCGATTACTTTGATCTAGTCGGACCTTGTTATCGGGTGACGCTCTCGTGACGGCCGACAATTCAACTGACGGGTGACCTCTGTTTGGTCTATTTATGAGTTTCCGATTTCAAACACCGGCTCCAGAAAATGCTACTTGTGGAAAAAATATGATTGGTTGAAAAGTAGCCTTTTTTTTATAACTGAGAATTTTCTGGGGATTTTGGATAGACTATGCGCGAAGCGTATGCGCAGAAGCCATGATTTTCTCAGTTTCACACTGACCGTTATTGGGTCAACATCCGGTAGCTGTTATTTTCTTCTACAGTGTCGATGTCTGTGGGTCTGTGTTTTGTGTGTTTTAGAAGTTAGGTGTGTGAAAAGTTAAGTGGATGAATCAGAAGAGATTTGATGTATTTTACTATAACATTATTTATTTCTTTTAGTTGTATTGCCAGTGTTGTTAGCTGTTTTTCGATCTTTTCATTCCATTGTGTCCTTGTGTATTTTCCTTTCTTCATACTTTGGCTAGTTTTCGGAGTTTTTTTATTTGTCCTCCTAACCTCATTTCCCATCCAGGCTTTGTCTTTCTATTTGGGGGATGCCAATTTTATCACTGACAAGTTTTGCTGCAGCGTAAATTAGATCGTTTAGTTCGTTAATGTTATCGATTGACATTTTTTTAAATAATCCATTTGCATTTTCTACTTTAACTTTTTTCGGTCCAAATTCCTTAGCGATGGTAATGTCGGCTTCTTTTCAGGTATGATAAATTTTTTTTCTTGTGCTAACATTGATATTGTGGTGATGGGTTCAATCATATTTGGGTTTTCGATATTTTGCCTTTAGGGGAATTTTGAGCATCTTTTTCCCAATTCACTTGCCCACACATTTCTAGTATCTCAAAGTCAGAAAACCAACCTTTCTTTAAAATTATTCTCGCTTTGTCAACAAGTTTTTGGTGTGTACTAAATTTAGCAGATTTAGTCCACATTTCGATCACCCTATTCCTAAATTATCTTTGTGTCGGGTTGCTTTTGAAATTACAGATGATTACATTCTTGTTGTCATCTCTAGCTCATTTCTTCCTTAGGTGTCTCCCAAATGCATTGTTACTTTGATCTTTGAAATCAACTATTATTATTATTACTATTATACTCCTGTGAGTTTTTTCCACCGGTGTTGGCTGATGGTCTTTCAGTAGATTCTAAGTGACAGCAAGTATTCTCAGGTGTCCAGGACTGTTCTCAGTATTCTGGCCGATCTCAATTATGCTATAGTTTTGATGGTTTTAATTCGTCCTCTGATTTTCAACTTTTCTAGTCTCTTTTCCAAACCTTTGAAGACTCTTCCAAGTGCGCCTATGACAATCAGTATCACCATCCCCAACATGTTCCACGGTTTTCTTAGTTCTCAGCCAAGGTCTAAGTACTTGTCTCTTTTTTCGCTTTCTTTGATTTTCACTCTGTGATCTGCAGAGACGTCAAAATCCACTATACGGCAAGTTCTCCCACTGTTAATTATCATTAGGTCTGTTCTTCTAGCCGGTATAAAGGGATCTGTTTTTATTTTTAAATCCCTGAGAATTGTATGCATCTCATTCTCCCGGTCGGATTCTGATTTGTGCATATAACATTTAGTTGTATGGTCAAATTTCAGTCTCTTGCACAATTCCCAGTAAATCACCCTTCCTATCCAATCGTGTCTGCTCTTATACTCCTTTTGAACAAGTTTACATCATTCGCTTATGGAATTAATCGTTTCATCTTTGTCCCAATATAACCTATAATCGCTCTTCTGTCGCGTATTATCGATTTTCGATTTTAAATGATTGGACCTTATGGCGTTCTTTTGTGCTGCTATTACAAAAGATTCAGTTTCTATCTTAAGGCTTCCATTTCTTAGCCATGTCCATTTCTCGTGTAAGATTTCGCCAGTTTGCCGCTTGAAGTATCAGTACAGTTATTTTTCTTCCCATTTTTTTTCCTAATTTTTGTTGTCAGGTGTCGTTAAGGTTTGCGTTGGTCAGCGCTGTAACAGGATAAGCGTTTAGGAGGGTTCTTTATACAGCATCTGTTGCCATCAGTAAGACGTCCCTAGAGTTGCTGTGTTGCACATTTATGCAGTCAGGACCGTTGTGTAGAGCTCAATCTGTGAATAAGCCCCGAAATTGAGAACTGGCGGTGCTGTGTTAAAAGTTCCATGAATGGTTTGGTTGAATGTGTTCCTTAGGTTCGTTGGTGTTTTTAGATTACGCTGGTCTGGGAATGGGATATAACAAGAGGGCAGATGATATTACCATTTGGGCATAAATGGTAATTGACGTAGTATAGTTCTGTTACCTCTTGTTATTTTTATAGAAAGGAAACAAATAATGAACGCGTAGATACTGATGGCTTATTTTGTCAGTGCTGTTACTTGCTGCTGTAATTAGACTTTATTTGCTCTTTTTGATGTAGTTTTCGAGCTCTTGTATTGATGTATCACACTATACAATACTAGTGAATCCTCTTTCTCCTTATTTTCGTGAAAGATATAGTCTATGTCATTTGTCGGATTTAAACCTTTATGCATCGTCAGTAATTGTTTTGTCCTTTGGTTCATTTGTCTGAGTCCCTTCCTTGTCTATTATAAGAATGGTCTCGAGTATCTATCTTACAAGGAGGTCCGCCCAGATCTTTATCTCTTTGAGGAGATTTTTGCTGCATTGTTTGGTTTCGAGAAGTTTCTTGTTCTTCTGAGGTACTCTTGTCTTACTTTTTCGTTTATCTCCGCTCCTTTGATGGTGGTCTCTTCTAATATTCCAAAGTACCTGTAATTTTCCTTCTCTCCAAGCGTTCTTATTCTTCTTTGGTTCGGCACTTTTATTCCTTGTTATTCATCTTTTCCCAATTTTCATTATGAACATGGCATATTTTCCGATGCCAAATTCCATTCCTATATGATTAATGTTGCTTTTGTTGTCCTGAGTATGACACTAATCTTCATCCGGTGATGATGCTCTGTTGAATGCTGGGTACTCCTTCGTTGCCATTACTCCCAGGTCCACTTAGACCTGAAGTAGTAGTACCTGTTAGGGTTCCTACTATGTGTCAGACCTTTTGTAAATAATTAATATTGGATGATTACATACGTGCATCCATAACTATGCGAAAACAAATGATTATAGACAAAAAAAATTAATTTAAAAAAGGAAACTATGGAACAGTGAAAATATAGCTATTCTTGTAATGAAGCATTTAGAAACCAATCGAATTTCGGTATAAAATAAACCATACAGAGTTGCTGTTAAACAAATAAACCAACCCTTAAAAATAATGCTAATTCCAGTACATGAGTTGATATGATTGGAATGTTTTACCATATATGGGGATTTTTATTAGCCTCGAAAAGCCCGGTTTATTCCTACGTTTTGTAAAAGAATAAACTGTACTTCAACAGCAGTAGGGAAATGGGTGACAGCTTTTGAAGAAGGGAAACGAACGACTTTTAGTGTAACAAAATTTATATACAACAACAACAACAATAAACAGGGTTTTACACCAATTGGAACAAACAACGAATATGTAAGAGTTCAAAAAAGAGTTCAAGGTTCAGATAGATGGTAGGGTTTTGTAAGGTTTGTAAGGTTTAGTTGTAAGGTTGTTATAAGGTAAAGGTGCAAGATAAAGTTATAAGGTAAAGGTTTAAGGTAAGGTTTGCAGATAAAATGCCTGCTGGAACTTATCTGTGTGTCCTATTCCTTTCAACTCAGCACGTGCGTTCGTCGCTCTTGGGTCCTGGCTGGTGGAAGGTACCAAATACGTTTGCTGTCAAGAGCTTCAACGAATGGACCTGTTGCTAACAGCGGTGGGAGTGAAAAAAAGAGGAAGAATCTCCTGGCGATCTCTTTTTATAGTGGACACCACGTGACCCCAAGGGTCTGCTGATATTCGGTGAAACAGGATCACCAGTTCCTTAACAAAATTTCTACACATATCCAGTACATAATCTTGAAAAATGAAAAATAGGTTTCCATATTGTACACTATGCTGCATAATATATTATATATCCGTGCATGGTAATGCAGCGGATGAGAAAAAGAGAAAGTTGTCTTGACGAAAACAAATCTGTATCACTGTTTGTTGGTGCTCGTGGTGTAATGGTTATCGTCGTAGGAAACGGACACGACGACACGAGTTCAAATCCTGGACGAGACTAATTGCATTTCACATAGCACTAATGCCCTTGGGAAAGGTATGAATCCGATTATTCTCCCTCCAGCTATAGGTAAATAGTAGGGCAGACGAGGTTCTTCAGCCTTGGCGAGGCAACTAGTCTAGGAGAAGGAAAACTCTGAATTCAAACCTGTTAAACTTCGCTTAAAAATTGACCTTGTGTCATATCCTGCCCGAGCGGAGGGGTTGGTAAATATGATCACTGTTTGTTGGTGTTGTGAGAAAAAAAACGATTGGGAAACAAGGGTTAATAGACAAGGTATGTTCATAAATCTACAGAAAAAGCAATTTATACAGTCAGAGAATCTGTTGTTTGAGTTATAGTTAAGCTGATACAGTAGCATCAGCTTCTTTGTTTCATGTTGCTGGGGTCGGAAGGTCGGTCTGGGTCTGTGGCTTGTAGCAGTTCCTTTGGTGACATGGTAATTGTCGGATTAATAAGTATTCTCTTTTGGTAGCACCAGCTCTTCTCTGGCTCATTGACGATAGAGCCATAATGAAGGGTCGATATGCAGTGCACGTGGGCGTGGATACGACATCATACGGGATGTAACTGTGTATCTTGTATTTATACAGGAAAATGACAGTAGTTGCGATTCGTTTAGGTTTGCGTGAGTCAGCGTTGTAACAGGATAAGCGTTTAGGAGGGTTCTTTATACAGCATCTGTTGCCATCAGTAAGACGTCCCTAGAGTTGCTGTGTTGCACATTTATGCAGTCAGGACCGTTGTGTAGAGCTCAATCTGTGAATAAGCCCCGAAATTGAGAACTGGCGGTGCTGTGTTAAAAGTTCCATGAATGGTTTGGATGAATGTGTTCCTTAGGTTCGTTGGTGTTTTTAGATTACGCTGGTCTGGGAATGGGATATAACAAGTGGGCAGATGATATCACCATTTGGGCATAAATGGTAATTGACGTAGTATAGTTCTGTTGCCTCTTGTTATTTTTATAGAAAGGAAACTCTTTCTGCTACAGGGATATTTCTTGTTTGGTCAAGACCGAAGCCCAGCTACGTGTATATTGACTGCTGAGAGAAAAGAAAGCAATAGGAATTTGGGTTTTTTTATACGCTTCGGGGTAGGGACCACTACTTGTTGTGTCTTATAAAAAGAGAAAGAGAGATTTCATGACCTACTCCTAAATCACGTCTGTAGAGAACTTGTAAACCGGTGTTTTGTGTTGTTGCATGCCGTACTTTTTTTACGTTGACGAAAGGGTCGTGGATCATATCGAGATTTGACTAAGAGTATAACATCCAATTTTCTGAATACAATTCTTTACATTCCTAAACAGACACCAATACAAAATCTGGTCAGTAAATTCATCTTATGGTAAATTTATTACTGGTAAATTTTTCTTAGTTAAATTTAGAATTGGATTAAAAGAGTCAAGCGGTTAGGGTTAGAGAAACCCTATATTAAAAGGCGCAATTCATCTTCAACGTGACGTCAAACAACAACAAAACGTTATAGATACGTGATGAGAGAACTTCCGTTACTAACACACAAACTATTTTTCGAAAGGGATTAATTCTGCTGAACTTTCGGAGATAAATTCGTAACTATAAATATAAATTATATTTAAAAGTTAATCTTCAAAGTATAATGAAGTATTTATGGTTACTTATATTTAATAAAGGAACTTCCAGTGTACAGAAACATTTCACCCGGCCTATCAGTGCGGTAGTAATCAAAATCATATAAAATCAGAGGTCATAGATCCAAAGACATTCCAGATTAAACAACCGGTGGACTAGGAAGGTCATCTATAACTCCTCTCGTCATAGCACTACGACCAAGGCCTTATCAGCAGAAGCTGCTCGAGACGCACAGCTCCAGACCTAACCAGCAGACGACGCAAGAACCAACTACTGTCGCGGACCCAGCACAGCCTACCAAACCAATCATATCTGCTTTTCTTATTTAAACAGCTCTTCTAAGAGCTAATTTCAGAAAGTTTTACTATCAAACAGTTCTTCTAAGAGCTAACCTCAGAAAGTCTTCTGAGACCACTTCTGGTCTTCTCACTCCACCCTCCCAGCTCCAGCTTCACCCGGCAGCAGTTCTTGCAACTTCAAGCTACCAGCACCTGCAGACCAGCTCCAGCTTCACCTATAGCGGCAGTTCCTTCACCTTTCAGCAATCAACACTCATAGACCGACTCCAGCTTAACCCAGCGACAAGTCCAGTACCATCAAGCGACAACGCCAACTGCATACCAGCTCCATCTTTACCCAGCAGCGAACTTCTGCATCACCATAATCTACGATCAACCACTGCTCGGACAACACAACACACCGAGGCCACATCGACACATCCCCGCTTAACCAAAGTACTTCACAACCGGGTCTCCGATCATCCAGCCTCAGCAACCAGTAACTGAGCCTATTACTGCTTATAACACTATGTCTTTCTTTTCTTATTTTTTGGGGTGGGGGAGGAGAATTAAAGCGCATCGCCGAAGATAGAGATCAAGGTCTCTCAATGAACTGAAATAAAAAAAAAACTTGCCAGTTACACTTCACGAGTGAAGATTCAAACCCGGAAGATCTTAACCGTTCAAAGACAAAATGAGAAAGAGGTAAGGGTCTTGATTCTCACGTGACTAACGTAGACGCGCCCCTAATCCAAGAGAAGACCATCATTTTTGTCTCCCTGCATATTCTGCAAACTCGAATGTGTGACATTACTTCTCTGGCCTTCTTTTCATTTTTAAAGGTAACACGTTTTTATTTCATTTTTACGTTGCCGTTTATGTTTTGTTGTAAAAGAAAAGTAAGTAAAGTTGGCGACCGTAGTCGAGAGCGACCCGAAGGCTCCCTTTTCAATAGCTACTACATCGAGGTGTTGGGGAGGGCGCTACTCCTTTCCCTGGATTGCTCCATTTTACCCTTGATACGTACCTTATTTTGCTGAGTGTTAAGCAAGGGGTTATCAAGTACCATTTCAAAAGTCTTTGGTATGACGTGACCTGGGATTGAACCCAGGTCTCTCGGACCATTGGCGAACATTCTACCCACTTGACAAATGAGAACACTTCATTGTAAAAGAACCATTATATATATATATATATATATATATATCCTTCTTCTCACCTGCAATTTTTTAAACAACTACCAGACACAATCAGTATGGTTGAAATTTCAGTTTATAATTCATCACTTCCCTGATCATCAAATCGATTTTCAACTGGATTTTTTTTTCCAAATCATAATTCTTGGAAGTCTCGACCATTTGTTAAGGATTGTTCAGTTCTTTTTCTTTACTTTCATTGATTTGGAATTCAACAGACTGTCTGTTGTTGTTTTTTTACTTGTTTACATTTCTGCTCCATTTGCAAAATCTGCATTGTTTGCTTCCGTTCACTCTCTTGTACATTTTCATATATTTTTTCTTTCATTTTGTCACTTTTTATTTACTCTTTTTTCTATTTTTAATTATTTTCACTTTTTCTAGTTCAAAAACAGTGTCTTTCTGCGAGCTTTTTATACTGTCACTATCTTTTGCTTCTTTCTTGTTTTGCTTTTTGTTGAGGAGAGTATTTTTTCGCTTTTGTTCTCTCTTTGTTTTTCCCTCTTTTTTAATCATTTATTCATCAAAGTTCTTGCAGTTTGCCGTTTTTCTTTAGATATTTATTCAAAACTGGTGCCAGTTCAAGTATCTGAAGAACTATACACAACAAAGTATGATGTCACACAATGTTGTTTACTATCAAAACACCTCTCTGTTGGGTTGGTTCTGGATCCTTCAACACAAACATATAAGAGCCTGTTCAGCTGGTGGCGGGAAGAAGGCTGTAGAATACATTGCATCTCTACAGAAGGGGTACGATCCCCCTCCCAACGAGTGTCCTGCATATGACATTAGACAATCTGATAGCGAGGCTCCAGTAATGCTGGGGCTCTGGGGAATACCGACTACCTCTTCATTGCTATTGCTTCCAGGTCCACATTGGCCCAGAGTGTTAGCACCTGATAGGGTCCTATCTATAGGCCAAATAGAACTGTCTGACATTTAACCTGTGTGCAAACAAATGGCTCATGCTAAATCGAATTGTTTAAAATAGAACTGTTTGATCCCTTAACTGTGTGTAAACAAATGACTAATGTTTAATTGAATTGTTATTGATACATTGCAATTCTTGGAACCATTTAACTGTGTACAAAAGAATGAACTGAGGCTCGTTTAAAAACGTTATCAACAAAATAAGTTTACAAATTATATACTTAATATATATGTATAAAGAGGATATGGCATTAAATAACCTACAATGGATGATATACCATAAAACAAACCCAACCCAACCCTTAAACATATAATTAGGGCAGTATTTTGTGAACCGTTCCTTGTGTGTAAATATTGTGTACAAAAGTCTGACATCATGCATACATTATTTGTATTCCTTGACAGATTCCAATTCTTTATTAGTACTACTGGGTTGCTTGGTGGTAGCCAGGTTATTTAGTCAATTCCCACTCTTTAATGGCCAGCATCAACATTTTTATATCTGTGATATATGAACCAAGAACGGAACGGAAGAAAAGACAAACTAAATTTCACACGATTTATATGCACAATATACATGCAGGTGGTATTATCAAGAAAGAATACATAAATGTGTCCCGATAGTTGGAATTATTGTTCTATGAACCAGCAGTGTATGGAAAGGGTACAAAATGGAAAAATGATTTATGTGGATGATTTAATTTCGCCTCCAGACTCAACAATACCAAAACCACAAATAGCCTGTAGTAGGCTTATTGTTTCAACAAGTATAAAAAAAAGCAGTAAGAAAAAGAAGCTTAGCCCAAGTGACTTATAGGCCTATTTGCTCAAGTCACCTTGTTTAAGAAAAAACAGCCTAAAGTCGAAAGCGAATAAACGAGAGCTCAGAAATCAAAAAGAGTGAGCCAGGCAGAGCGTTCTGCTCAAGTCTGAAAAAAACAAAAACCAAGAGTGAGGTCCCTTGACGGGTCTCACTTAAATAACAATAGGGGCAGGGGATAACAGCACAACTGCAAAACAACCAATCATATTCGAGCAGACACTAACTGCCGAATTTACAAATTCCAACATCATTAACTTGGTCTCTAAACAAGCCCCACCAAAATATTGCCATCCCCTACCGGAGGGAATTACTGCACTAGACTATATCCGGTGGTAAGGCTCCAGTTTTGGATCTCTGGGAAGAGGGAAATACATCTTTGTTACCATTACTCTTAGGTCCACTCAGACCAGGAGTTGTAGAACTTGTCATGATCCCATCTATAGGTCAGATAAATTTATTGGAAAATTATTAGCATAATAATAATAATATATAAGAATATATAAAACGAGAATTGGAATATTTGAAACCATACAACAGTGTGCAAATAAATAATCATTATAGATAAATAAAAACGTGCGATTTAAAAAAGAAATGATTGCAATGGAACATTGAAAATAAAAGTTATGATTATATTCAAACTTTTACAAATTAGTTAAAATTAGTTTTGGAGCTCTGTGGCGTACCTATTTTGTTCCCATTACTTTCATGTCCACTCTGATTCAGAGTGTTAGAATATGTTATGGTCCTGTCTATCAGTTTTTCTATTTATAGAATTTTTTTCTTTTTCTACCCTTCATAAATTTTTTATATTCACCCAGCTCCTCCACCATGATGAGGATGCGTCACAAGGTCAATTGTAAAACAAAGTTTAACAAGTTTTAACTGAGAATTTTCTTTCTTCTAGACCGATTGCCGCTCATAGCAGGAGGGGGAAGTTAGATTCATACCTTTCGTAAGCGTATTAAAGTTATATGAAAAAGGCAAACCGCCACGTCTAGGATTTGAACTCAGATCCCTGTATCCATTACACGACGAACGCCTCTCACTTATTTCACATGTAAACTATATTGACATGTGTGTTTTTATCTTGAGTTAAAAGTGGCCAACAAATTTTCTGACAATGGCATTTTCAATGAATATTTGTTTGTATACAACTTTCATAGAACTTGAGATGTAGTTTATTAAGTTGTTTTTTTTTAAGTTCTATATATAATATAGATTTCTTTTTCACCATCTTCATACATCCTCATGGAATACTTGGTTGACCGAGTACCAAGTTCAAATGTCTGCCTAAGTTTTTCTATGTTTTTTGGTGGGGAGGAGTCGGCAGGGTGAGCTACAGTAATATCTGTTTCTGGGTTGGCATGTTTTAGTACAAAAAGACCTCTCGCAAATGTTGAAAACACTTTAAAAGTTGAAATACATATTTGTTATTTATACGATCTGAAGTAGTACCTTCAAGGTTTTTTTCTTCCTCACAACGTCAGGATAACAAAATATCTATATGATCGTTGGTCATTTTGAGATCGATCAAATGTTCAGCCCATTGTAAAGATGGCTGCTCTACTTAATTCGCGTAGGACATAGCAATAGTCAGTTTTGCCACAACAATGTCCTCATAAAACAAACTACTGTAATCAATACTTCTACAGTAGATCTCAAATAAAATCCCAAATCTATGGGTTTGAGGTGTATATATTGTAAGCATTTGGGAAGCATGAGTCCATATCTTCTTCTATCATTAATTTAGGAAGCATGCGTCCATATCTTCTTCAATCAGTAATTAGTAACGAAGATTGACCTGTATAGCTTTGTTAGGGTGTTCGTTGGAGAAGAAAAATTATTCAGTTCAAAGTGAGAAGCTGAAGTTTCTAAAACAATCAAACGTTATATTCATCCTCATTCTGGCAACTCCTTTGGCGGTGACACTAATGTCAAGTGGGCACTGATCCTTGCCCTTTTCCTTCTGTTAGACAACATTCGTATTGTCGATAGACGACGCTACATAAGAGATTATCGATGTTCTATATAACCTTGCTTAGGTCCCAAGATCCGAGCTCAGATCTATGGTCTCACAAGACATAGATGTCAATGAACAATAATAGAAGTTTCTTACATGATGCCTTGTGTTAAATCTTAGCTACGCATAGTAAGTAATGATATTTACACATGTGTTACTTATACTTACTGAATGCAAAGTGCTTAATAAGACTTCTTTATTATTTATTTTGTTGTTTTGTTCCTTTTTATCTTCTTTCTTTCTTTTTTTTTCATGCCAAAGTTAGCTGGCTTGTCACACAGAAAACCAAACACCACAAATACCTGTTTGTAATTTAGTTCTCTCTCATCATCTTCTGGAATATGGTTCGAAGATAGCAACAGTCAGAAATAATAGACCAATATGTAGGTAAAATGAGATGTCACAAAATAAAGAAACACACAGTTTCTTTTCCCGAAAAGATTGGCCTAAGGAGTAGAGTGTTCGCCAATGGTTCAGGAGATCGGGGTTCAATTCCATGTTGAGTCATACCAAAGACTCAAAAAATGGTACTTGATGCCGCCTTGCTTAACACTCAGCATTATAAGGTACGGATCAAGGGTAAAGCGGAACAATCCAGGGAATGGAGTAGCGCCCTCCCCTATACCTCGGTGTAGTAGCTACCGAAAAGGGAGCCTTCGGGTCACCCTCGACTAAGGTCCCCGACTTTACTTACCATTCAGTTCCTTTATATGAAGTATTAGGATAATTTATGTACAAATCAACGAGTCTCTAAGTTGGGGTGCTACTTCGATGTCTCCAGGCTCAAGTAGCCGCTGAGAAAAGTATCCTTCGTCGAGTGACACCGGCGGTCAAAAGAGAAAGTAAAAAAAAAACTTCCCTTGATCGGAAATTTTGAATTCTGGGGTCAAGTGACCAAAATCCTTTGCATAATTAAAAATGTATATTTTTATTTTTATCATTTTACTCAAAATAAAACAATAGATATCTTAGAGCAAGGAAAATATTTTAGTCGAGTCCCCACTCTCCATGGATCAATATTAGCATTTATATATCCGTGATATACTAACACTGAACACAACGAAGGAAAGACAAGATAAATTCATTTTTACATACCAAGAACATTTAATATTTCATATACACAATATACCTACAAGAGGTATTAAAAGGAACGAATTCACAAACAGTCCAAACTGCTAGAATTATATACATAGTAAATAAGCAGTATGATAAGATAAAATTAGAATTAATTTTTATTTATTGCGGACTTTTTGTCCCCATCTTGGTAGTTTTTTTGTTTTTTTGTTTATTCTCATTGCGTTTCGGCCAAATTTCACCTCTGGCCTTCTTCAGGTGATTAACCGCTAGAAGAAGGTCAGAGGTGAAATTTGGCCGAGACGTAGTGAGAAGAAACAACAACAAAAAAAAACCTACCAAGATGAGGACAAAAAGTCCGCAATAAATAAAAATTAATTCTAAGATTAAGAAGACTCATCTCAAAAAGGATTCCCAATAAAGACAATTACAAGTTAAAATGTTTGTTTGATGATTATAGATAAGATAACAGTATGACTTTACCATTCTCTGTCAGTTGTCAGTGACATATCTTCTATTCAAAGACAAGAAGTGAAAAAAGTTTGACCATTTGTTTTTAGAACCGTCATGTGACCCTCTGCAGGGACCCTACCAGACATAAAAATTATCTAAGGGGGATCGCATCTTTTGAGATATATACGAGTAGCTTGACTCTTGATGCTGAAGCTGGGAAGATCGAAGAGTACGGCAGAATTGCAAAAAGTGATAATTGGAAAACTGGATATTTAAACAATCATCATTATTAATTTTGACTAATATTTCTTTAGTGATTTTTTTTTTTATTACAACTTGGTTTGCTACTTCTATATCTGTACAAATAACTTACGTTGCTTAGTTGGTAAAGTAGCCAACATGGATAACCAGGCTCGCCTTAAGCAAAGAGGAATATGTGTTCAAACCTCACGAAGAGTTTATTTTTCATTATTGTCTCTGATATGCATTGTTCTTTTTGTCATTGTTATTAAATAACAACCTGAATGAGCTGTGATAAACGATCATACACATGGCGAACCAAAAGCACAGATGGCCTTGACTCTCTCTCTCTCTCTCTACACACATCAGTCCCTAGAGGTCATCACTCTTGGCAAGTCCTCTAGGTGACATCCAGTGTTCGCACAGAGCTGATGAATGTGTGAGGAATAGAAAAAATAAAAGAAAATATTTTTTATAAAAGATGCAAAATCTCCCAGAAGTCCCTGACAGGAAATATAGGCAACGCACACGTAAAAAAAGAAAAGGAACCGTCCTGGCAAAAGAAGGAATCCCTTTCTCTTTTCAGCAATGACCGGTGAAGAGACAACACTAAAATCTTTCTTGTTGCTTATAGAAGGTACCACGTGTCCGTCTTTATGCGGTATGCTGGTTAACCTTTCCACTAGTAGTAGCCGTCTCTTTTAGCAACGACCCACGAATAAACACACGAAGTAATGGACTCGTCAAAATCACAATAAAGACACCAAATAATGGACTTAACAAGTATAACTGAAAGCATCGAATAATGGACATATCTGCCCAAAAGCGACTAACACATTTTAACACTTTATCTGGGAGACGCAATGATTTCGTTTGGATTAAGGAATGATTGTTGAATCCAGAAATAAAGTCAAAATATAAAAAGTATCTTGGCCTACTGTCTTTTTTTTTTCATGTCTTCTTTCCATATAATTCCTTTACAGCCTTCATAAACCAAAAAGAGTAACCAGCAAAGTAATATGGTGTAGAATAAAGAAACCCAAAATGGAGTTAGATAAAAACAACTGCTAAAATTTCTTGAAACCCCATAAATATAAGGTTTTGCTGATCGGCTAACACTGAATGTTACTTTTGAGTTCGTCCTTACTTCTCCAGCAGTTCCCAAGTACGTTTTGCTTTCATTACTTGGATGGTTTGTGAGATGTGAAGAAAGTGGCTTTTCAGCAGCGGTTTTTTTTAGGTGCTGCTTCCAGGATTTGTCCAAAGCAGCATGCAGCATTCTTATGCAGTATCCTTAAAATCCAAGTGGTGCAACAACCCATCATGGAAAAAAGCTATGATAAAAAGCAGTTAAAATTAAAATGAATAAAAGGAAATACTAGTCAAAATTGCTAATAATAATGATTGACAATGCTTCATCTAAAAAATGAAAATAAATAGAATATCCTAATTTATCACTTAAAGGAGACACATGCTGAGATTCTTTGCACCTGATGAAATTTGAACCTTCGCCGCTGAAAGTAACTGAGTATTTCCAAAAGCACGTCTGACTTCTGAAATCCAAGACAAAATGAATATAACGTGTCGGAGTAGCAAAAGAAAATCGATCCATTCACCAAAAGAAAATCGATCCATTCACCAAAGGTGGATGACAACAAGACTCTCTTTCGTTTTTTTTTTTTTTTTTTTTTTTTTTTTTTTTTTTTTCAAGCAATCATACGGTTGCATTCTTTTCCAAGTGAAAATGAATGTGTTGTCAACTTGAGCTTAAAAATTATCTCAACTCTTTTGTACGATTTCCTCTCCTCTATTTTTTAATTATTTGTCTTTAGCTTTTTCCACTGAATTAAATGACATCGGAATAAAAGTCAGTAAGTCCTAAAAAATGCAAATAGTGTCCAGGATATGACACTATACACTGACTGTATCCCCCGCAGAGGGGTAAGACAGTCAAGATTCAGCTCTTTGTGACTTTGTAATTCTCACTACCAGGTGCCTTTGTTGCCATTACTTCCAGTTCCACTCTAACACATGTTATATCAGCGAATGGTTGCAAGGAAAGAACAAAAACACTGCTGCAAAAAAAAAAAAAAAAAAAAAAAAGAACTCGAAGGCACGTAAAAAATTTAACAACTGTATTGAAAAACAAATAAGTAAAAAGTTCTAATAACCGGGTTGTATAAACGTATTGATATGGAATTAAAAAGTGGAAAATTTTCCTATGCTTAATAGTGGTAGGAATGTTAGCCTTAGGCGCACGCGGTCAATCAGATGTTACGAGTGTTGAGAGGAGAGGAGTGTTTGGTGATTTACAGCTTAGTCGCTTCTTTCAAAGCGGAGAAGAGTAAAGTCAATGTGAATGATGCGTGGTTTCGACTTTCGCCTCTCTCTCTCTCTCTTTCTCTTCCTCAGAGCTGGAGTTCTAGTCTATTGGTCGTCGGCCTTCTCTCGAGAAATTCGTCTTTTATATCGTTTTTCTCTTCTTATCGAATCAAGTTGGGTTTTCTTTGTTTGTTTTTTTTACCGAGAAGGTCACAGATTGGCCGAAAAATTACTTTTAATCATTTTAATTTTTTGACAAATTCATCGACATTTCGCTATGCGCCGAACTGATGCTCAGAAACTCTTTTTCTCCATTTTGAAGAAAGTCTCAGTACCGATAACATCTGGTGACTGCTCTCGTGGCTGCTAGTTGCAATCATTATTTTGAGTGTACGATAAATCAGAAGAGATCTCTTTCGGTCATATAATACACAGAATAGTAGTACCTGGTAGGGTCTTATCTATGGCCCAAATAGATCTATTTGAAATAACGTTTACAATGATTTTGAACAGCATGAATTCATTGGAATGGCACTAAACTGCACCTGGGAGTGAGGCTCAAGTCCTTGAGGTCTGTGAAGTGTGGATTCACCCTTAATTGCCATTACTCCTTGTGTAATGTAATGGCCGAGGGATTTCGTTTTATATATCTTGCTTTTGGGTTTAGTTAGTCTGAGAACCTTTCGGCTCAGCACATAGGTTGGTTAGGTACAAACTTAAGCGCTGGTGTTGACGCGCCGTTCACAGTTGTCAAAATAAAAATCACAGGACCAGAGGATGTGAATGACGTCATGCACCGGAAGTGTGCGCAGAGGATTTTGGGGGATTTGAAAAAAGTCAGTTGAGAACTAGACACCGAACGAGAAGGGTCGACTTTCGGGGCTCGCAGAGGCCAGACGAATTTGTGCGCTACGGGCGCCGCACGTGATTGGGGGCAGACGGAAAAGTCATCATAGAAAGATTGTGCATCTCTCTTCCTTATATGGAAACCTTTAACTCAGAGGTAATAAAAGGTTTCGTACGTGAACTAAGAGGTCGTTACGTGTTTTTCGTGTTTCGGGATTCCTATGTTCTATGTATATATGTTATGAACATTCTATGTACGTTTCCCATATCCATATCATGGGTATGGTACACTTGGTTCACTCTGACCAATTAGTTGTCCAATATCTATTTGCAAATTATTTGTATTAGATAGAAATACTTGATATCATATAAACATGTGCAAAAAAACTTTTAAAAGAGTGCACAAAAATGTAAACATAATTGTACAATGTATGCAATTCCCTAATCTTTATTGCCCAGTCGGATGGGGCTGTAGAATACACCGACTACTTCTCTGCAGAGGGGTAAGACCGCCCCCGGAACAATCTCATGGTGAAATTCAAGTAATGCTGGAACTTTGGGGAATGCGGAATACCCTTTTATTGCCATCACCCCCGGGTCCCCCTGACCTGGAGTGGTAGTACTTGATAAGGGTCCTATCTATGGGTTAAATAGAACTAAACTATGGTTTCTTGACTTTACTGTTTTTTTGCATTTAAACTATGCTAAACTGAATTGTTTAGAATAGAACTGTTTTGACATTTAAACTGCGTACTTATGCTAAACTGAATTGCTCGAAATAGAACTGTTTTGACATTAACTCTGTGTGTTGCCCGGTCAGCTGGGACTGCAGGATACACCGACTGCACCTCTGCAGAGGGGTAAGACCTTCCCTCAACGAGTGTCCTTGATATGACACTAAACAATCTGATGGTGAGGTTCCAGTGATGCTGGGGATTTGGGGAATGCAGAGAACCCCTTCATTACCATTGCTCCCTAGTCCACTCTGGCCTGGAATGGTAGCACCTGATAGGGCCATTTCCATGGGTTAAATAAAATTAAACTACTGAATTGTTTAAATTAGAACTGTTTGACTAAACTGAATAGCTTGAAATATAAACGTTTTTGACAATTATACTGTGTACTTATGTTAAACTGAATTGTTTGAAATGGAACTTTTTGACATTGAAACTGTACTTACGCCTAACTGAATTGTTTAATATAGAACTGTTTCAACATTTAACTGAATGTAAACAAAATCTAAACTTATGCTAAACTGAATTGGCTGAATTAGAACTGTTTGAATAAACTGGATAGCATGAAATAGAAATGTTTTTGACAATTAAACTGTGTACTCATGCTAAACTGAATTATTTGAAATAAAACAGATAATTTGTATAAAAATGGATTTAGCATTAAATAACCGACAAAGGTTGATATGCCATAAAACCCAACCAACCTAATCTTTAGGCATAAAATAACCCAAAACAAGTTAACATCTATCAAAATCATTTTATCAATTAATTTCTAAGTTACAAGGAGCTACCTCTGTACTGCAGTGAAGATGAGAGGCTAGGGTCATACAATGTTTTCCAAAAAAAACATATATCCTGTATGAAACATGATTATAAATACAAGTCATATAATGTGCAGGCACACTCAAGAGTGTTTTACTACTGTTTACCAACCCCCACGGAAAACCTGTTCACAAATATGCAATAAGATCTTCTCTGGTTGGTTGTCTATTTACATCTAGGCAGTGCAACCAGTTTCTCAAGATATTCAAAATAGTTCAACACTTTCCAAACAGATTTTGTGTAAATACTGTTCTTTCATTATTGTATTTCTGATGTTAAATATCCTTGTTACAGTTACCCTTATGGTATGACTTAGAATATGGTGTCTGCTAAAAGAGGTGTCCTGGGTATAACACTGGTAGTGATACCCCAGTTCTGGAGTCCTGGGAAGTATATAGTTATGCCTTTGTTACCATTACTTCCAGGTCCACTTTAGCATAAAATGGAAGTACCAGATAAAGTCCAATCTATGGGTCAAATAGATCTGTTTGAAATAATGTTTAAAATGATTTTGAACAACATTAATACACTGGCTCTTAAAATATTGATGTTGCAAAAATGTATAAAGGGTTTACCAGTAACCGGCTCATTGGACTTGTGGGTAGAGTGTTTGCTAATGGTCTGGGAGACCAAGGTTCAATCCCAGGTCGAGTCATACCAAAAACTTTTTAAAAAATGGTACTTGATACCTCCTTACTTAACACTCAGCATTATAAGGTACATATCAAGGGTAAAGTGGAGCAATCCAGGAAAAGGAGTAGCACCTTCCCCTACACCTTGGTATAATAGCTATTGAAAAGGGAGCCTTTGGGTCACCCTTGACTACAGTCGCGAATTTTACTTTATGATTGTGAAGATACATTTTCACACCTTACATAATTGGAGACTAAAATTGTTAAACTGACTTTGGCATAAAATAATCCTTCAGTACTTGGTCTGATGACCCCATAGGCAAGAAATTGACAGTCTTTAAGTACTGATGATTCTGTGTCTATGTTATCTACATATGCTCTATCACTGATATTGAGTACTCTTTATTCATGAATATAGCCAGCGACATTTATATATATATATATATATATATACATACACACACATATATATATATATATATATATATATATAGTCATCCACAGACAGATCTGTTTTGTTCTATCAGAACTCTTCAGTGTAACTAGACAGGCTAGATTCCCGAAGCTTGGATCAAAACCCGGCTAACTCAAACACCAATCCAAGATTCTACCACTCAGTCACGAGGAAACTAGTGCAAGCAAAGGAAATTTAAATGCTTATGTATCACATTTGTTTTTGTTTACATATATCTGCCTTACGGCTACCGAGAGCTCGATATATATATATATATATATATAGCCAAAGGTGAACTGAAAACTTCCTTTTCAATAGTTACAACACTGAAGTGAAGGGGAGGGTGCAACTCCTTACCCTGGATAGTAAAGTTGGCAAACATAGTTGAGGGTGACCTGAAGGCTCCCTTTTGATTAGCTACTACACCGAGGTGTAGGGGAGTTCACTACTCCTTTCACTGGATTGCTCCACTTTACCCTTGATCCGTACCTTATAATACTGAGTATTAAGCAAGGCATCATCAAGTACCATATTTTTGAGTATTTGGTATGACTTGACCTGGGTTTGAATACCCAAGCTATTGGCAAACACTTTACCTACCTGGCCAATGGGCTAGTAATGTTTGTATTTGTATGTACAAAAAATTTTGTTGAAAGTGATTTAACAAGTAAACTCTTATTAATTTTTTAATGAATTTTCTTGTTTCTTGCAGTTTAAGGAAGTGTAAGAATTTTTCTGTTTTTTTGTTTTTTAGTGAGGTCAATGGGAGTTTGACCTTTCTTTGTCAATAGTCAAGAACAAGATAAAAAATGAGGCAGAGATGATATTGTTATCAAATAAAATTAAGATGTTGACTTATTTTTGGTTTTCCAATTTTCGGATAAAATAAGATTAAATAAAAGATCCAGAAAGGGTTTTTGGTGACCTTCCCATTTTATGTCCCCACTTCTGCAAAGAAGAGAATGATCCTCTTTTCCCATACCAATGCATTGGACTTGGCTATGTTTTTCAGGAACTCCCATTGAAGGGCCCTGAAATGAGTACAACTTTTGCTGTTGGTCTCGCCTAATTCAGAGCAAAACTGATATATGCTCTACCATTAATACTATTTCTTTTATTATTATTATTATTATTATTATAGACTTACTTCTGACCTGACACCTTAACAAAAAAAAAGATAACAGACATGCAAAAAAGACATTAAAGATCTTTATTTAAACTTTATGAAACAAAGTAATACATGGTCTGTTATAAAAACACAAAATTTGTTGCTTCTTTTTTTTTTATAGTTGTTTTATATATGAACATGCAAATACACCTACACAATATCCAACTAAAACTCAATAAAATACAAAGATTTTACTTATATTTTTAAATGTTAGAAAATCAAGGAAGCATATTGGTGTAATTGTTTACAAAACAATGTCTCATGTTAAGAACATTGTTAATTTTAAAAGCTGTCCCTTCATAAATAATCCTGTCTTTCTTTTCTTGAAAACTCTGCTTGTAACGAATTAAAGGAAAGATGTAAAGTTAGATATAAAATTAAGGAATTGGTTTTATTTTATTTTATTTTAATTATGAGAATTTAACAAATTTTATTTTAAAATTGAAACTGGCTAATCCAAATTTAACCAAAGCTTTACATTTTTTTTTTTTCTTCAAATTTCATTTAACCCAGAATTTTATATTGACAGCTGATATATCACAAATTTGACAGCATGATCTTTTTGACTGTCAAGTATTTTTGGCTGGGTAAAAGAAAACTTTCAGCCCATTTCCTGGTGTCTTTTCAAATTTTGGATATTAATAGAAAAGAAAAATAGTTATAACTGATTCTTACATAAATATTAGTTATTTTAAAACACTTATCTCTTTAGACATCCATTTCTCTGTCTTTCAGGAAGCAACTTTTAAAGACAGACTAGTAAGTTAGATTATATATATATATATATACATACACATAGATGCATACAAGTGTGTATCTTTTGATATAAGCAAACTGTTCAGCCACTTACATATGCAAAATACCATTATATAAATGGCTGGCTTGAATGACAGATCAGGAAATAAAATCTAAAGTAAGCTAAAACACCATTGTTTTTTTGTTTTGTTGTTGTGGTTGTATTTTCTTTCTTAGTTTTAGTAAAGTATGAATTACAAACAATTGCTGAACTCTTTCATCATCAACAGCATGCTTGGATTAAATTGTAGTATCTGATCATCTCTCTCAACCATGGTCTTCAGACAGAACATGGCAAAAGATACAAAACAAACCAGGTTCTGGAGATTCTAGCTCTATGCCAGCACCTCTCTCATTGCACTAAGTAAGATGCCAGTGGTCAGGCACCAACAAGATCCTTGCCATGGTAATCAGGGTTGTTTTTGACTTTGCTCCTGTGTATGCATGTGTGTTTCCTGGTTTAAATTCAATTTTTGTAAGACTAGAGAAACTAGTGTGCTCTACTATTTACCCATAGCTCAGGAAAGAAGACATGGGTTCATGCCTTTCCCAAGGGCATGAGCATGAAGTGAATACAAACAGCTTCATCCAGGATTTAAATTCAGATTGCCAGTTCCATTTCCTACTATGATAATCATTACATTGAGTATGAATGGTGCATGAATATGTACAGTATAACCCGGATATTAGAGAGTTGTCATGACTGGAGAATAAGTCTCTTATATCCGGGTTTGTATATTGAGTTTAGGTAACACAGGCTCTAATTTGGGACCATAGAAAATCTCTCTTATATCCGGCCTCTCTTATATCAGGGTTACACTGTATATGGGTCTCATTAAATTGCATGCAAAAAGAGCAGAATAAAAAAAAACAAACAGGTACTACATCTCAAGTATGAGATTTCTTTTCATGATTTTTCCTTGCTTGTTTTAGAATAAATATTTATTAATAATAAAGTAGTTGACTGTCTGAAAGGATTGTGAAGATAGTTCTTTGGGTTGTATATAGTTGGAGAACACTAGAGTGTTCACCAGTGGTCCGAGAGACCAGGGTTTAGTCCTAGATCGAGTCATACCAAAGACTTAAAAAATGGTACTTGATGCTACCTTGCTTAACACAGTATTATAAGGTAAGCATCAAGAGTAAAGTGGAGCAATCCAGGGAAGGAGTAGCTCCCTCCCCTACACCTTGGTGTAGTAGCTATTGAAAAGGGAGCCTTCAGGTCACCCTTGACTAAGGTCGTCAACTTTACTTAGTGTTAATCTGTATCAACAAAGTTTGATATGATGTATAACAAACTAACCAAGAAAGACAGTAGACCAAATTATAAATACTATATAGAAAAATTAATAAATTCTGATGATGATTATTTCTTTAAAATGAAATTTTCAATCTCAACCTCCACGATAAAATTATAAAATGCCATAATGAAATATCTAATGTGTGTTTCAGTAAGTTATTTGTAAGTCTTCATAAACACTGAACCATTAGTTATTAAGTTTTTAATGTGAAAAGTACATGAACACAATTCAAGCATAAATAGCATTTCTTCTGTTTTTGTGTGAGTATAAATCTATGAAGAAGAATTCTGAATAATCAGACAAAGTATA
The DNA here is from genome assembly GCA_963585895.1 of Sepioteuthis lessoniana. Taxonomy (NCBI): domain Eukaryota; kingdom Metazoa; phylum Mollusca; class Cephalopoda; order Myopsida; family Loliginidae; genus Sepioteuthis; species Sepioteuthis lessoniana. The sequence goes on along the minus strand of OY757910.1, from coordinate 87,638,559 downwards.
GATTAAGGGGGAAAAAAGATGTTTTTTATCTTATGTTTTCTGCATCATATATTTATATAATCAGGAACAAGGGAGATAATTCCCTCTTGTTTCTACATATCCAAGATAAATGAAATTACTTCTGGGTCAATGAGGACAATTATATTCATGGCATTAAGAAAGAACATCTTTGTATTAAGAAAGACTTTTTATTTTGTTTCTTTTCTCATTTTTTGTCTTTGTTTTTTTTTCTTTCTAATTTGCTTGATGTAGTACAGAACTTCTCTTTACTTTTTAACTGTAGCCTGACTATTTTTATATTCAATAATCATTATCTTCCCCTGAAAAATCTCAAAGTACAGACTACCTTTTTTTTGTACTCTAATAAAATAGAACTGATTTTCTTTACTTTATCAACTTTTCCATTGACTGAACATTAATTGAATGCTCATTTTTATTATTCTTTTTAAGATTCAAGAAAGGATTTATTTTTAAGGTATCGATCTTAAATTTATGATTATAATGTGTGTTAAAAGAATATCCAGACTGAAGCTGTATTTATCAAAACAGATCACTCTATCAGCCAGGCTTTTAATACACCAATGGCATTATTTACTGAAGATCCTCCCAAAAGGTATGATACTAAAGTGGGATTAGTTGTGAGGTTCCAGTTCTAGATCTCTGGGGAGTATGAAATCTCTATTTCATTGCCATTACTCCCAGGTTCACTTTGACCTGGAGTGGTTGTAACTAATAAAGTTCTATCTGTGGGTTAAATAGATCTGTTTGAAAACCATAAGATTGGAATACTTGGAACTATATAACAGTGTGCAAACAAATGATTATTATTTAATAGAAAAAATTACTTAATACCATTTAATTGTATGCTCATTATTTTTATCAAAAATTGTTAGTTGAAGCAATAGTTGTTTACAAAAGAATTTTATTATCAGTTGTTTAAATCCATATAAAGTAAAGTTGGTGACTTTTGTCTAGAGTATCCCGAAGGCTCCCTTTTCAATAGCTATCACACCGAGGATTACTCCACTTTATCCTCAATCCTTACTTTATAATGCTGAGCGTTAAGCAAAGTGGCATCAAGTACCATTTTCTGAGTCTTTGGTATGATTCGACCGGGGATTGAACCCTAGTCTCCCAGACCATTGGCAAACACCCTAAATCCATATAACTGCTTGCAAATTATTGGTGTTAGATAGGAATACTTGGAACCATATAACTGTGTGCAAACAAATGATTATTATTTAATAGAAAAAGTTACTTGTATATAATTTATTAATATTTGATATGACTAGTTGATACCATTCATAATTGTGGATAAATTATTAGTATTAGATAGAAATACTTGAAACCACACAATTACATGCAAATTATTTTCATTATGTACATAGAGGGGGAAGTGTTTTTCACTGTTCAGGCACTACCACCTCACATCTTGACAATAGGGTCGGTTTCTCTGTAATCTGTTGTTGGTTGTGTAACAGTTATCTGAAATTAATGGAAATGAGCCCCATCGACTGGGGCTATTGAGTAAACCGACTGCATCTCTACAGAGGAGTAAGATCCTGCAACAAGTGTCCAGGATATGACACTAAATAATCTGATGGTGAGGCTCCAGCCTTGGAAATTTGTGTAGTACCCCTTCATTGCCATTGCTCCCATGTTCACTATTACCTGGAGTGGTAGCACCTGATAGTGTCCTATCTATGGGTCAAATAGAACTGTTTGACATTTAAACTGCCTGAAAACAAATGACTTGCATTAAATTGGATTGTTAGAAATAGAACTGTTTGATTATTTAACTGTGTGTAAACAAATAACTACTTAATTGAATTGTTAGTGATGCATAGCAATACATAGAACCATTTAACTGTGTGCAAACAAATGAATTGTATTGAATAGAATAATTAGAGTAAAATAGCAATACTTGTAACCACTTAACTGTCTGCAAACAAGTGATTAATATTAGATAGAATTATTTGTGTTAGATCACAATAATTGAAATCATTTAACAGTGTAAAAGCAATATTAATACTAGTGTGCAAACTAATTAGTTGCAACTCATTTCAAAATGACATTACCAACTAACTGATAACTTACAAACCATATATATATATATATATATATATATATATATATATATATATATATATATATATATATATATATATATTCAAATTTGTGCAGATGAATGACAGATCTTAAATTGTTACTCTTACACAAGAATACTTGAAACCATTTAATTGTGTGCAGAAAAAAAAATAAGCTTAGGGTTATTTTAAAATGTTATCAACAAAATGTCTTCACAAATTATATATATTTGATATAAATGTATAAAGAGGATTTGGCATTAGATAAACAACAAGGGTTGATATACTACAAAACCAAACCATATATAATTAATGTACATGTATAAAGAGGATTTAACATTAAATAACCTATGATAGTTAATATGCCATAAAACCCAACCAAACCAAATTATATATATATATATATATATATATATATATATATATATATATATATGAACAAGATTTGGTGTTAAAATATCTACAATGGTTGATATGCCATGAAACCAAATCAAAATGAAATAATACTATCTTGATTAATTATCAACATCATTATTATTCTCCAGATTATAATCTTTATGCCTTTTCTGACTACATTCAAAAAACGTCAACACAAATGATAGAGAACAAATAAATCATATTCAGTTAGATTAACTGATTTTCTTTCTTGTTGTTCCTTTGTTATGGCAAATATTTTATTTTTAGTATATCAACATTGCATTCAAATTTTCATAGTCAAAAAAGAATAAAATCATGCAGAAATTTTTAAAATCTTCTAAAAAATCTTGCAATTTTTAATTTTTTACTTTGCACAATAACCCCAATTAGCTAAAAGTCCTTTTATTAGTAACTTTTTTTTTAAGTTTGAGATTTTAAAATAAAAAGTTAAACTTTAAAAGTATCGTTTTTTTTTAAATTTCTGTTATGAAATAAGTATATAAGAAATACATTTTCTTTTTAAACTTCTCTAAATGTTTGTTTATGAATGATGAAATTTTAATAATAATTTATAAGTGCTATTTATCTATGTGAATGGATGATCTCATTTGCTTGTTTTTATTGAGACTGAAAAAAATATCTATACAATTATTCTACTTTTAATGACTATCATGCTTTTCTAACTAAGAACAAAGTGTAGTATCTGCCTGTGTTCTGTTTCTTCTTAGCTGGAATTAGCTGCAATTTCTTACCAAAAAAAAAAAACAACTACCTGATGATATTAAATGGTTAGGGATTGTCAGTACCACTGTATGGTTGCATTACATGGACTAACAAAATGCCTGGCAAAATATCTAGATGGGAACTACACAAAACTGCTCTTTGCTGTTTTGAACAATCTTAGAAGTAACACACAACATAGCAACAGCTGTACATCCTCTTACCTCCCATCCTATAAACTACCTAAATAAGATAAGCAATACATGCCCGGCACTGCTGGAGAAGTAAGGAAAAACTCATAAGCAACATTCTCCTATAGACTCCCACACATGAACACACAAGTGTTGGCTGAGCAATAAAAATTTATATTCATCAGTTCTGGATGCCATCTAAAGGATTTCCCAAGTATAATAACTGATAAGAACTGATGATGAAGGAGAGTCAAGGGAATCTCAGCAATCTGCACACTATGATGATGATGATGATGATATAGAGAAAAGCAAGTGGCAAGAATAAAAGGTAGAAGAATATAAAAGCCAGAGAAAAACAAAACGGGTGAAAGGAAGAAATATATACATATATATAAGGCAAGCTTAGCATAATGGTTATCATGATTGGAAATCGAATCAAATCCCGGACAAGGCTGTCTGCACTTCGCATTAATGCTCTTGAAGGAGGCATTAATCCATCTATTCTTCCTGACCTCCAATTATGGGTAAATAATAGGGCAGACTGGGTTCTTCAGCCTTGGTAAAACAACCAGTTTAGAAAACAGAAAACCCTGAACTCAAACCAAGAGTCCTCCAATTAAAAATTGATCTTGTGCCACATCCAACTGGTTGTGGAGGGATTTGGGAAAATACATATGCAGATATCATCATGTCATGCTGCTAGCATGGATTTTCCTCATCTCTCACCATTTATCTCCATCATCCATTGCTTCAGGCAGATCTTCTAGACTACATTCTTTGTCTGTACAGAACTGTTGTAGATAAGTTTTGTTGGTCGGCCAGCACTTGCACGTCTGTGTGAAGGGGTCCATCAGAGAAAATCATTTATGAGTTTGTCCTTGCTTCTCCAGCAGTGTCCCACATGTCTTGTTCATCTTATTTGGATGGTTTTAGAGATGGCAAGTAGGTGGCCATACAGCAGCTGTTTTGTGGGATATTACTTCCAGGATTTGTTCAGTATAGCTGATAGTATTCTTATGCAGTTCCAGTCAAACGTTTTCTCTATACACTTAGTTTGCATCCATATTGTAGAATTGACATAACCACTGCTTAGAAGATATTGCATTTTATTTTATCAGATACGTCAGACTTCTATATGATCCATTATCTATCAAGAGCAGTCCATGCCTTCACTAGGTGCATATTGATGTCATTTTCAATAGATGAGACACAGTTACTGTGTTATGTGAACTTGTCCACTAATTTCAGAGAACTATCATTTAGAGTGAAGATGTCTCCTTTTTGATTATAACACATGTACTCTGTTTTGTCAACATGTAATATAATGGCGGAGGGATTTCATTTTATATATCTTGCCTTTTGGTTTAGTTAGGATGAGAACCTTTTGCTTAGTGCATGAGTTAGTTAGGTGCAATACTAACGCAGGTGTTCACGCGCACGCGGAGAGCACGTGTCATTCAGAGATGTCAAAATAAAAATTCCTAGATAGGAAATGGGATTAGGGAGGTGAATGACGTCATGCCCGGAAGTGTGGGCTGAGTATTTGGGGATTTGAGAAAAAGCCGTTAGTTGAGTTCCTGCCTCCGAATGAGAGAGTCGAAATTTCAGAGCTGGGCGAGGCCAGACGAATTTTTGCACTACTGGTGCCGCGCGTTGGTTGGGTTGAGAGCTGACGATGTAAAAGCAGTCAGCATAGGAAGATTGTGTCTCTCTCTCCTCATATTAAATAACCTTTAACTCAAAGGTAATAAATTTTTTTGTGTTTTTAGATTCCCTATATCTATTTCACACATCCATATCTTAGTTGTATCTTTTTGGACCCGGCTATGTTACAAACATTCATATAGAAGCCAATGCTTCCTGCTGTTTGCTCCAGACTATGCAGCAGGGATTCAGCTTAGGTAGGTGTATTAGCAAGAAGTGCTACGTCATCTGCGTAGTCTGCATCCATAATAGTTTCAGTGAGGTATCAATGGAAATAAAAGACAGAGAGTGTAGTAGAATATTTGGGGGATAATATTGTTTTATCTCAGAATAAAAACAAAAACAACCACATACAGTAAGTATAATAGATTTGTTTAGAAATTTATCAGTATTGGATAGGAATGCTTGAAACCATATAACTTTGTGCAAATTATTAGTATTATATAGTAGTACTTGATACCATATAACTGTGTCATTGTTATAGACAAATAAGAAAGTGTAGTTAAAAAATGATTTCAATGGAAACATTGAAAATATTGTTAAAAGTATAATCCAACATTAAGAATTAATCAAATTTTGGTATTAAATAACCCAGACCAAACCAGACAGTTTGATCTTGATACTTTTCGAAAACTACTGTTTCATTCATTATTCATTTCTGTCTTGGTAAAGACTCAATACTTTTTTAACTTCTCTTCCCATTTTTATCTAATATTAAAATGCTTCCTCTAAGTGAAATTTTAAATCTCTAGGCAACATCATTTTGAATCTGCCAGATACTGACTAACCTTTCAAGATTCATCTTGGACAAAAACAAATTGTATATTTGACACTTGGGAAATATAATAATCCATCTATTTTGGATAGTCATTGCTCTCATATATTGAAAAAGTTTACTTTCGATCTTGTGTTGTAAGTGCATAGACACATCCTTGTTTCAGACTGAGAAGACAGATATCATTAAAAAAAAATAAGATTTATATTTTTGAGGAAAAACTCATATTAAATTTCAGGATACAAAAGAGAAAGACTTTTTTTTTAAAGAAAGCATTCTTTATTCCTTTTTTACATAGGAAATTAATCCAAGTTTATATTTTTAATTCTTTTTTTTTTATAAAGTTCTATCAATCCTTTTAATTCGTGAGTGAGTCAAAACTTTCACAATTTTTTGGTAACTTACTACTTCTTGTTACAACAAATGCAACTTAGGATTCAAAGTAGAGTGTAATTTAAATTGTTTTTTGGATGAATGTAATACACAAAAGAGGGTGAAGGGTATGCCTCCTTGACAACAAGAAAACCACGTGAAATCAACTTCTTAGTAAACAGTCCTTCTTTCTTCTTCAGCCTCTTTCCTCCACTCTCCAGTCTCTTTCTTACTCAACACGTTCACTGACTCATCATTTCCTCCCCTCTTCTCTCGTCCATCCGAGACTTAGACAATATTGTCTAAGGGATGTAATGCATACCACCTTGCTGCTACACTTCACTAATGCAGATTCTGCCTTTCAGATTCACTACAAGAGGCTATTGTTTTGCACCATCTGAAGCTACCTTTTTGCCAGTTCTTTGATACTACACTGATACCAGTTCTTGTCTTTTGAGGTGAAGAACCCCTGTACTGAAGCTTCCTCTTTGTCTTGATTATTGAAGCATTTTCAGTACAGGAAGTGAGCCATGGATCAGAACAAGTTAATAATCCCCAGGAGCTAGTTCCAGACTATATGCGGAGTGTGACATCAGTTCCATTTCCTCAAGTCCTTAGAGTTCATTCCAGAAACTACCACATATACAAATATGGAAAAACTTTGGAATCACCCAAGTATTTTTGACTTGTATTATCCTTTATCTTCCTAAGTTTAGTTGCTTTTTTATGACAACCCACTTAGATTTTCATTTCTACAACAACAAGAGAAGTTACATATCAGAAAGAAGAATAAATAATAAGCTGTCAGTGAGGCTTGAACTCACAACCTGGTTGTATGTACCACCTGCCTTACATCTAAGCTATGAGAGTCAGTAGCATCTATAAAACCAATCAATACCTTCATCACTGATTTTGTTGTTATTGTTTTACACAGTTATATTTGGTCTTTAATGGTATTTAATTTTAATTTTTAGATGAAGCATTGTCAATCATCATTATTATTGATAATTTTGACTTATATTATTCTTCAACATCCTAATTTTAGTCTTTTTTCATCACAACTTACTTGGATTATCATTTCTATAACAGAGAAGACCGGTGCATTTCAAAAACACAAATAAAAGATAATCTCCTGATGAGATTTGAACTCACATCTCCTTCTGTCTTAGCATCTGCTTTGATGTAACAGCTACTTTACCGAGGATGATATCGGAAAATTTCGAATAAAACCAATGAAGCTAATTCTGTTAGTTACTTGGCATGCTAGTATCATTTAGAGTATGTTTGTTCATCAATTCATTTCTTTTAGATGAAGCTCTGTTAACCATTAATAATTTTAACAAGTATTATCCTTCATCTTTCTAATGCTAGTTCCTTTTCATCACATCTCAGATCATCACTTCAATGACAATGAGAGACAGAGTGCTCTGGAACCAAAAGTCTTACTGAAAATTTATGCTTTATTCTAAAAAAAAAAAGGAGGGGGGAATATGGATGAGGGAGATAAAATGGAAATTAAAACAACATTAAATGTGGTAGAAAAAAGAATTAACGCTCCTTCCATGCCAAACATTATAATCCTCTTGAAAAATTTTTTTTAAAAAGTGAAAAGTCACATACTCACCTTTAAATAGACTAGGTCGAGCATACGATTGGCTGGTTTCAACAGCCAATCGAATGCTCGGCCTGGTCTGAGGGATTATTTATTTTGAGCCATCCAAGCCATAAGTTTTTTTCGGCGTCTTATAGGGTAGGTGACTCAGAATTTGATCATCTCAGAGGGGGGTCATTCTGGTGAGGGGAGTATTATGTTGCAAGACCCGAAACTCCCCAATGACCCAGAAGATTAAACATCACTGACGACACCTACTGGTGCCGGTTTAAGCATGTATATTCAAGGTATATTCCCAATACAATTTCTTCTCTCAGTCGTAAAATTGATTAACCAAGTTAGTATAGTTCAGTTCAAAGGTGTGTATTATTAGAAAGTAAGGTATATATTCACCCATCCTGTCTGCTATGGACAGGATGTGACACAAGGAGTCCAGTCAGCTGGAGCTCTGGAAAATGCCAACTTCATCTCTGTTGAGATGTAAGATACCTATCCATTAAGTGTCCTGGATATGACACAAAACCATCTAATGATGAGGCTCCAATCCTGAAACTTTGATGAATGTGGAGTATTGCTTCATAGCCATTACTCTACAGTGCATTCTGGGCAAGATTGGGAGTAGCTACAAGGGCCCAGTATATGAGTCAAGTAGAACTGATTAATAATTTACTGTGCTTAAAACCATTCAACTCTGTGCTGACAAAGGATTTATATTAAACTGAATAATTGGTATTATAAAGCAATGCTTGAAACTGTTTAACAATATGCAAATAGAACTATTGGTGTTAGCAATACTTGAAACTATTTAACTATGCACAAACAAATGAGCACTGGCTCATTTAGAAATGTTACCTACAAACTATTTATTTACAAATTATATATATATATATATATATACGTGTGTGTGTGTGATTTGTAAATGAATAGTTTGTAGGTAACATATATATATATATATATATATATATAAAAAACAGGATTTGGTATTAAAACACCTACATAGGTTGATATGCCATTAAACCCAACCAAACAACCATGACACAAGGACCTGTTTTGAATTTAAAATTTTGCTTCTTCTTCTTCACTGGTTGCCTAACCAAGACTAAAGAACCCAGTCCACTTTAATATTTGTCCATAGCTTGGGAAAGAACAGATTGATTCATTTTTATCATTCAGGGTTTTCGGACTATTGTCTTCATCTTTATCATTATATTCACAACGTTTTGGTAGATGTGTCCTCCAGCCTTCTTCAGATGTTTCCTGTCTAAATCAGAAGCCAACATGGAACTTCAAACCACATCCTTTATTTAATCCATGGGGCTCACTTGCTCTAATTCCATTAACCATAACTGGGTACAAGTGTTAAGTATTCTTATATTGTTACTTGCTAGAAGTCAGAATTGAACCCGCAACCTCCAGATGATTGTCACTTAGAAGCTTAGGGAATCAACACCTATAACCATTATGCTGTGTCCGGCAGAAAAAATTATCAAACTTTGCCTCTGAAATTCAGACAACTAAGATGGATTTATGCCTTTTCCAAGAGCATAAAGGCGAATAAAAAGGCAAACAGCCTCCATCAGGATTTGAATTAGCTGATTCCATTTTCTATGTTGATAAACATTATGTTAAGCATGCCTCCTTCTTATGACTCAGAATAAGCATTGCTTATCAAATAGAAATGCACAAGGAAAAGCAAACAGCCTCATTCAAGATTTGAACTTGCTGATTCCATTTCTGTCAAAGTAATCTTGTATCATTTTCACTTGTATCGAAATGTAGAGCTGGGTAACTAGGAGTCAGCACTCAGTTGCATTACAAGTTGAGTTATCTATTGAAGTGATGTATTGCCCAGTCAGCTAGGGCTGTAGAATACACTGACTGCACCTCTCCAGAGGGGTAAGACCCCCCCAAACGAGTCTCCTGGATATGACACTAAGCACTCTGATGGTGAGGTTCCTGCAGTGCTGGAGCTTTGGGGAATGCGGAGTACCCCTTCATTGCCATCGCTCCCAGGTCCACTCTGGCCCAGAGTGGTAGCACCTGATAGGGCCCTATCTATGGGTTAAATAGAACTAACAGCATACTTATGCTAAAATGAATTGTTTGACTAAACTAAATAGCTTTAAATAGAAATGTTCTTGACAATTAAACCGTACTTACATTTAAACTGCCTGCTTATGCTTAACTGAATTATTTGAAATAGAACTGTTTTCGACATTAAAACTGTATTTACACTTAACTGAATTGTTACATATAACTGCTTGAATAGTTTGAAATAGAAATGTTTTTGACAATTTAACTGTGTACTTATGCTAAAGTGAATTGTTTTAAGTAGAACAGATTATTTACATAAAAATGGTTTTGGTGTTAAATAACCTACAAAGGTTGATATGCCATAAAACCCTACAAACCAACCAACCATTTGAAGCGAGATGCAGAACCGAGGTAGGCGAGATTTTATGGACATTGGGGCATTCCATTATGCACATGTGGTTAAGTCCATTCTCTGGACAGTGATTGGTTGCTGGCCCAGGAATGGATATATTCTTGTATATGTATACCGGCTTACTTCAGTGTCTGTACTGAGTTATCGCCCATTTTATTTTTGTCTGCTAGTTGGACGCTAGCTGGGGCTACTGAGCCGGTAAGTTTTGATATTATTGTTATTTATTTTGCACATTAGAGCAGTAACTTCTATAATTTCCTATAACAATAAACATTATGTTAAATATACCTCCTTCTTATGACTCAGGATATACATTGCATATCAAATAGAAATTATTCCATGCAAAATTAAAAATGTCTTTATTTATTAAGTTTAGCATATTTGTTTAAATTGTGTCATAAAACACTAACAAGACTCATTGAATTTATACCTATTGTAATGAACACTTGAAACTCATAAGCAGACATTTGCCTTTGAAAATTTGCACCTGTGATATGCAAAATCCAATTTGTTGTAATATCTTTCCTCATAAAATGATATAATACATCCCAGTGAAATACATTCTGAATTTGACTACTGATTTTAGTGAGTAAATATGCCGCTTCTGATTTGATATAAGAGGTCAAATACATGGAGCACCATTCAAAAGGTTTTTAATTCTGTTTCAATTGAATTAATCACTTATATTTATTGAAAGATGATGTATCATAGATGATTGAATAATGCAAATGGAAATTATTATTATGAGTCAATTGTACAAACTTTTTGGAATTAGTTAAATTTTGTATGGGAAGTTACACTCACAGGTTAATAGTTATAAACACAAACATAAGAAAAGAAATTGGAGATGTGATGCATTTGATTAATTTTTTTCATTACTGTTAATTATATTTAATTGCACCTGCAAGATCATAATATTGTTAATTACTTACATCAGCATATTTTTTCAGAAAACATCACTTGTTCAGTCACTTGAATTTTACTGTTCTCTTTCATGCCAGTCTGCAAGATTTCTGGCATGGCTAAATCTTTCTACTCTTCTATATTGTCAGACCAGTTCTTCTATCATCAGCTTCATTTGCACCCTTCCTCAGCAGTGTCATAAATCATTGTCTTGTATAGACTGTCAGGTCTCAAAACATGATTAAATCATGTCAGCTTCCATCGCTTAATAATAGCTAGAATAGGTTCTTGATGACCCACAAGACTCTTAACTTTGGCTCACATGTATTTTTTACTTTATGCTCATAGTTTTTATCACACAATTGTTGTTATCATCAGTAAATTCTGAAATTAGACAAAGCGAAAAAAGAGATTAAATGATACAATCACTTTTTCTAATTTCAGTATTTTCTAATATATTAAAGATTTCTAATGAAATTATATATATATATATATATATATATATATTTGACAAATAAACTTTAATTCATTGTTTCCATAATAAATTTTTTTCAGGCTGTTATGATCTTCCTCAGATGGAGTTTAGTACATTAGTGCTTAGGATATGATGTATACTTCCCAACCTAGTTTCCAGCTAGAAGAGACAAAAAAAGCCTATTTATTTCCTTTTGAAATCTCTTAATATTTCAATGTTTAAGTATTCCTCTAATTTATTTTATTCTAACAAATTCATTACTTATAGTTTAAACTGCTTTTTTATTTCTTTAAAAACCGGTGAATATCGGAGGGTGTTCCTAGTGATTTGAAGTTTAGTTTAAATAAAAGTAAGTAAGTAGTTGAGGGCAACCCAAAAGCTCCCTTTTCAATAGCTGCTACACTGAGGTGTAGGGGAGAGTGCTACTCCTTTCCCTGGATTGCTCCACTTTACCCTTGAAATGTACCTTATAATGCTGAGTGCAAAGCAAAGAGGTATCAAGTACCATTTTTTGAGTCTCTGGTATGACTCGACCTGAGATTGAACCCATGTCTCCCAGGCCATTGGTGAACACTATAATTAAATTTAAGATAATCATAGGTTTTTAATTTTCTATAGAATTAATGTTTGTATTAAATATCTAATAATATTGTCCGTGTATTTTAGAAAATGAAATTTCATTAGAAATCTTATATACTTTTTTAAAGATAATTTATTGGATAAATATGTTTTGTTTATCATTTTCAAAATAAAATGGTGTTTTTTAAATGAAAGGCTTACATTTCAGGACTATAAAAATGGAAAATTTTAAGTAAATATTTGAATATTGAGCAGCTTTGAAAAAACAGAATTTACTTCTAATTGCTTAGTTTTGAGAGTTTAAAAAAGAACATTGTGCATGATGCAACAATTTAATGCAGTCAGCATAGCATTGTATACATTTAGCCATGTTTTTTAATTCTGAATGTTAAATTTTGGGAAATGTTTTATAATTGAAGGAAATTGTTGAATGAAAAAAAAAAGGAATAAAAGAAAGAAAAAAGGAAATAGAAAGCTTGAGAGATTGATTTGGTTTCTTTAATGGCATATAAACATTTATGGGTTATTCGATACCAAGTCATTCTTATGTAATATATCACTTTGACTAGCTGTGAATCTGGTGGATGTTGTTGACGGATACATCAGGCCATAGTTAAAAATCAACAAAATGATTCCAGAAACAAGCACTGATTGGGTGTAAGGCATGGCCAATGAAGGGCAAGCATCACATGGGTGTGGCTAATGAAAGGCAAGCGTTGTGTGGGTATGGGCTGTGACCTATGAAGGACAAGCATTGCATGTGGTCACATTGGAGTTATAAGACTATACAAGGTCAAGAATTTTAGACTAAAGTCAGATCCTGTTGGCAGTTCCAACTCCTGACAGCCTCTCTGTGTGCCTGAACTCTCTTTCTGATAACTCTACAGCTCCACACTGTAAATGTTGCAGTAGTCACCAACATGGTGGAACTGGATCAGGTGAGAGGTCACAGATGTGTTCCACATGGGGTCAGACATGCAAAGCATGTGGTAAGCAAAACCACTTTGATAAAGTCTGACACTCAAAGGGCGATGAGAAATGAGGCGGTATACGATATGTCATGGATGAGGAGGCCGCCATGGAGGCCCTCATTGGTATTTTACTCAGCAACCAACACCTATAAGCTGGACAATAACAAAGGTTAGGAGGAGGTTGTTGCAACAGTAATCCCATTCTCTGCTCCCTGCATTAGAGCAGTGACTTCTACACACATGAGTGTCACCGTCAACGAATAAGAATATAAGACTATATTTTTATATATATATATATATATATATGTGTGTGTGTGTACGTGTGTGTGTGTTCCTCATTGTTGTTTAGATCCTACAGTAAGATACTACACTTATAGATGTGGGGGGTCCTCGTGGTGTAATGGTTTAAAAGATGGATTGCAGAATCGTAGTAAGCAAGTTCGTATTCCAGTAGTGCTATTACGTTCACTTTCAGGCAAATACCCTTGGGAAAGGTATGAACCCCCTTATCCTCCCAGCTGTGGGTTAAATAGTACCACCACTGTTCTTCAAGGAGAATGGCTTTGGCATTAAATGACCTACAAAGGTTGATATGCCATTAAACAAAGAAACCAAACCTACACTTATAGAAAAACAGTTGTGGTACTATTTAAGCTATAACTGGTAGGTAAGGAGATACATACCTTTCGCAAGGACATTAGTCCAAAAGTGAATGCAGCAGCATAACTAAAGTTCAAACTAAATCTACATTTTCTTTTTTAAGTAGAGGAATTTTATTGTGAATTGAATTACCGTAACCAGAAAATCCGGCAAACACTTTCGAACAACATACAGAAACACTGGACAGCTGTTTCAGCTTTATTAGGTCTCATTAGCAGTGTGTGTGTATATATACCATGATCTCCACCTCTGGAGATCAAACCAGTAACCACAGATTGTAGAGCTGAAACTCTACAATTGAGCCACCAATCCATATCGCATGCAAGTGACACCAAATTAACTAGTTATGGTAATTGCACAACCAATTACCCTGAATGTGTCTTGCAAGTTACATCTGTACCCTTTACAGAGAACACAGTCACCTCCAGGGCCACATCTTCCCAAAAGGATTAGAAATACACATCTGCATAATTATTATGACCTCAAGGGAAAGGATATAGATCTACATTTTCTTTTTTAAGTAGAGGAATTTTATTGTGAATTGAATTACCATAAACAGAAAACAGCTGTCCAGTGTTTCCGTATGTCATGCATAAGTGTTCGCCGGATTTTCAGGTCATGGTAATTCAATTCACTATAGAGTTCAAACTAGCTTATTACAATATCATAGTCCAGCACGTTAGCCACTCTGCCATTAGGACTTCTATGAAAGAATGAATTAATGTAAGAAAGAAAGAATGAATAAAAACATTTTTATAAAAGACATAAACTGTTTGATAAAAAAAAATGAATGTAAGAAAGAAACATTTGAAAAAGAATGCACAACAGAATAAACTAATGTAAGAAAGAAAGAATTTAAGAATCAAAAACAAAGAAAAAAAAAGATTGACTGTAAAAAAGAAAGAAAAGAAACCAATATGAAAAACAATCACAGAAAAACAGCTAAAAAAAAAAGCAAATCAATAAACCAAGAAGCAAGCTCAAAATAAAGGAAGGAAGAATCAATTAATTAAAGAAAGAAAATGAATCATGCAAAAGAACCAGGTAAAATGACTGAATGAAAGAGAAAGAAAGAAAAAGATTTTATTTTGAACATTCCTCTCACTCCAAGACTGGAGTTTCACCATTAGATCTAGTTTAATGTAATATCCAAGACAGTACGGAGTGTTTGATTTAGTGAAATCATAAAACCTTTCTGAGCTGAAAAAATAAGAAAGCATGCAGTTTTTGAAGGTCTATGTTAAAACTGATCACTGTTTCTCCTAGTCCAGGTACCATGCCTCAATACAAACTTTCAAAAAAGGGAGGGGAAATTGTGGACCTACACATACGCGAATAAGAGTAAAGCACAGATAGACTACGTCCTTATAAACAGGAAATGGAAAAACAGTGCGATGAAGTGCGAGGCATACTCCTCTTTCGAGGGTGTGTCCTCCGATCATCGAATAGTTACGGCCAAAGTACGACTAAGCCTAAGAAAAAACGCCACACGTAAAGCGACGACCAAGCACTATGACTGGGCCCTACTCAACAACAGAGATATTAGAGATAAGTATGCATTAGAATTAAGAAACAGATTCGAAGCACTACAAGAGAAGGCAGAAATAGGCACCCCAAATGACGAATATGAAAATTTTGTAGAAGCACACCTGGAGGCGGCAGAAAAGTGTATTCCAACAAAGCCTAGAACTAAATATAGAGTCCCTTGGGAAACGCTAGCGGCTAGAGAAAAACGTGCACTTGTGAAGACTGCCTCCAAAAGCTATCGAAAGAACCCAACAAACACAAATGCACGAAAACTAGAAAAGGCACAACATCAATTAACAGGAATATACCTAAAAGAACAGGCAGAATACGTACAAAATCAGATAGATAAGATTAGAGACTCGGTGGAAGATAGGCAATCCAGGATAGCCTGGCAAACAATAAACGAAGTAAGTAGAAGGAAGAGCACAGCCAAAGCAAAATTGAAAGCTGCAAGCCAACAAGAAAGAGTAAAACTGTGGGAACAGCATTTCAAAAATCTACTAGGAAACCCACCGGAAATAACGGATGAACCGATCACCAGAATTATTAATAAGCAATTAGACGTAAAACTAGGTCCTTTCACCAAAGAAGAACTAGACTCGGTTCTCAGAAGAATTAGAAATAGGAAAGCGGCGGGGCTAGACGAGATCCCCCCAGAAGTGTGGAAGACGAGACAATTCGACGATATACTGCTCCGGCAATGCAACGCAGTCTATAGTCAAAATAGGATAGAACGATGGACGAAGGGATGCATCCTTCCATTCCCTAAAAAAGGCGACCTCGGACTAGCCAAGAACTACCGAGGGATAACACTTACATCCATAGCAGCCAAAATCTACAATACCCTACTACGAAACCGCATAGAACCCAAAATAGACAACATCCTTAGGAAAAACCAAAATGGCTTCCGGAGAAATAGATCCACAACCTCACAAATACTGACCATCCGTAGAATCCTGGAAGGCGTTCGGGCAAAAAACTTACAGGCGACATTACTATTTGTCGACTTTACCAAGGCATTCGATTCCATACACAGAGGGAAGATGGAGCAAATCCTACTAGCATACGGCCTACCAAAAGAAACCGTAGCAGCGATAATGATTCTCTACAGAAACACCAAAGTGAAAGTACGTTCACCAGATGGAGACACGGAATACTTCGACATAGTTGCAGGAGTACTACAAGGAGACACACTAGCCCCGTACCTCTTTATCATCTGTCTAGACTATGTGCTTAGGACTTCGATCGACAAAATCAGAGAAAATGGCTTCCAGCTGACTAAGAGAAGAAGCAAAAGGTACCCCGCAAAAACAATCACGGACGCCGACTACGCTGATGACTTGGCGTTACTAGCGAATACGCCTAATCAAGCTGAGACACTACTGCATAGTCTGGAACGAGCCGCAGCTGGCATTGGCCTCCATGTCAATGCAAACAAAACCGAATATATGTGTTACAACCAAACGGGCAACATTGCCACACTAGACGGAGCCTCTCTGAAACTAGTCAACAAATTCACCTACCTAGGAAGCAGCGTCTCATCAACCGAGAAAGACATCGACACACGACTGACGAAGGCATGGACAGCTATCGATAGGCTCTCGATCATATGGAAGTCGGACCTAACTGATAAAATGAAACGCAGTTTCTTCCAGGCAGTGGTTGTGTCGATACTGCTATATGGATGCACCACATGGACGCTTACGAAGCGGCTGGAAAGGAGGCTGGACGGAAATTATACAAGAATGTTGAGAGCAGTATTAAACAAGTCCTGGCGACAACACCCCACGAGACTCCAACTATACGGACACTTGCCCCCCATCACAAAAACTATACAAGTTCGACGAACCAGACACGCAGGACACTGCTGGAGAAGCAAGGACGAGCTCATAAGCGATGTACTCCTGTGGACCCCCACACATGGATGTGCAAGAGTGGGACGACCAGCACGAACCTACATACAGCAGCTGTGTGAGGACACGGGATGTAACCCTGAAGACCTGCCGGAGGCGATGAATGATAGGGAGAAATGGCGAGAGACGGTCAGGGATATCCGCGCAGGCGGCGCGACATGATGATGATGATGATGTTAAAACAGTTCATCAACAACAGGGCTGAGATTTTAGTATCATGTGAACCAAACAATAATATTAGTTTAAATTTCTGAGATAAGGTGTTTTTATCGATACTATTTACATGACTCAAACTCTTGTCTTCATGTTGATTGTTATATTCTCAAAGTTTTAGCCTCTATGCCCTTCAGACTTCTTTAGGTGTCTTTTGTCATTGTCAGGAAGTTTCAAACTGAACCATTTATTCAATCCAAAATGAATTAGCTGACACATGATATCTCAAGATACGGACAGTCAAATGAGAATAATCTACCTTTCTGAATTGAATAAAGGGTTCAGTTGGAAATGCCCTGAAGGTTACCATTTCTGAAAAAAGACATCTGAAGAAAGCCAGAGGATGCAGTGGCTGAAACATTGTGGATATTATTGTAGTGATTGGTTGGTTTCTTTGCTTAATTGCATATCAACCTTCATGGGTTATCTAATATCAAAGCCATTCCTTGTAGAAGAACAGTAGTAATACTATTGAGCCCATAGCTGGGTGGGGGAATAATGGAGTTCATACATTTCCCAAGTGTATTAGTCCAAAAGTGAATATAATAGTGGCTAGAGTTTGATCTTGCTTACTATGATGTCACTGTCCAGCATGTTAGCTCCTATGTCACAGGGACTCCTCCCCTAATTGTAGTGAGGTAACACATATACTAGCATACACATATCTATACACACCCAGTAAGGAATAGCACATGAAAGAGAGGTTATTGTCATAGAAAATAAACATGAAGACCTGAGTTCAAATTCTAGACAAGGCTGTTTGCATTTCACTTCCCACCAATGTCCTTGGGAAAGGTATGAATCCATGTCTTTTCTTCCTAAATATGGGTAAATAGTAGGGCCGACTGAGCTCTTTAGCCTTGATAGAGTAACTGATCTAGAAGGAAAATTTGGAATTTGAACTAGCTTTGTACTCCACTTAAAAATTGACCTTGTGTAATATAATGGCGGAAGGATTTCGTTTTATATATCTTGCCTTTCGGTTTAGTTAGGATGAGAACCTTTTGCTTAGTGCATGGGTTAGTTAGGTACAACATTAATGCAGGTGTTCACACATGCATGGAGAGGATGCATCATTCAGAGATGTCAAAATAAAAATCCCAGATAGGAATTATGTGAGTGACATCACACACCGGAAGCGTGGGCTGATGATTTGGGGATTTGAGAAAAAGCAGGAGTTGAGTTCTTGCCTCGGAGGAAGAAGGTTGACTTTTGGGGCTTGCTGAGACCAGACCAGTAGTTTGTGGCTGGGTGCCGAACATGGTGGGGGGCAGATGGAAAAGTCAGCATAGAAAGATTGTGCCTCTCTCTCCACAAGTCGAATTACCTTTAACTCAAAGGTAATAAAAAATTTTGTACCTGAATCAATTTCGTAAAGTTTCAAGTTTTTGATGTCTATTTCACATATCTGTATCATGGGTATGTAACTCTTGCAGTCACATAATATCTGTAGAAGAAGGATTGATTAAATATATACACATGCTCCATACCAAATCATCATACACATACATATACAGCAGTAGCAGGACTGGTTTGTTGATATTTCTGTAGAAGAGAGTCAAAAACTAGTTCCTCTTTTTACGTCTATCTAGCTTAGCAGAATGACAGGGAAGCCAAGAGCTCTGCTGAAACCTTCACAAACATGCAATGGACCTTTACAGAGCAAGCACCCACAAAGGCACAAAACCTTTCCTTGCTTCCAAGTATTAAAAACATTATCTTTAAAGTAAAATATTTTATGTTTCCCCATCTTATTAAAAGAAGATGTTTGTTTGTTATATGCAGACTTCTTTCAGTTTATTATTTCAAAGGTACACATTTTGTCACGTTTATATAATTTGTTTCTGCAAGTGAATAACTTGAGAGAATAAACAGAGGTCAGATTTATTCTTTTACTGAATTTTTCCACAACAATAGCCTCACACATTCACTATAGAATAACCAAAATAAAATGAATAGTCGGAAATGCGTAAACAGTGTAAATAATGAAGAAATATGCTTATACTTCTTTGTATGATATATCTTGTATTTCATATTAGTCAACAGACTGTGGGCCAATGTACAAAATTATTAATGATACAGCTGTGATAAATATCAAGTAACATGTCATTTTCTCATGTGTGCAGACATAATCATGAAAATTTACACAGCAATTTACAAGAATGCCGATCTTGAGTAAGAGTAATAAACACGATTGATACTTGTGTGGTGTAACGGTTAACTAGCAAGTCGAGTCGATGAATGTTAATGTATTTCATTCTTCCCCAGTGTTCCATATTTATGGTCTTGTGCTAAACTAAGCAAATCTGACGACTAGCTAAAAATAAAGTTACCAACAAAATATTTTGATATTCTTCTATGGACCTCTGTACATGAACATGCCAGTGTCGGCCAAGAACTTGTCTACTTCAGTTTTGTGTGGATACAGGCAGTTGTTTGGAAAACCTTCCAAGAGCAATGGATGATAGGGATGGATGGAGAGATAGTCAGGTTGGTTGGATGGTTTGTAGGGTTTTATGGCATATCAACCTTTATAGGTTATTTAACGCCAAATCCATTTTTATGTAAATGATCTGTTCTATTTAAAACAATTCAGTTTTGCATAAGTACACAGTTTAATGGTCAAAAACTTTTCCATTTCTAACTATTCAAGCAGTTGTATGTAACAATTCGGTTAAGTGTAAATACAGTTTTAATGTCGAAAAACAGTTCTATTTGAAATAATTCAGTTAAGCATAAGCACGCAGTTTAAATGTAAGTACGGTTTAATTGTAAAAGTCATTTCTATTTCAAACTATTCGGTTTACTCAAACAATTCAATTTAGCATAAGTATGCTGTTAATTCTATTTAACCCATAGATAGGACCCTTATCAGGTGCTACCACTCCGGGTCAGAGTGGACCTGGGAGCGATGGCAATGAAGGGGTACTCCACGTTCCCCAAAGCTCCAGCACTGCTGGAACCTTACCATCAGATTGTTTAGTGTCATATCCAGGACACTCGTTGGGGGGGGGGTCTTACCCTCTGCAGAGAAGCAGTCGGTGTATTCTACAGCCCCAGCCGACTGGGCAAGAGATAGTCAGGGAAATCCATGCTAGCAGCATGACACAATGATGATGATGATTTGTCATTAAATAACCCTCAAGGGTTGATACATCATTAAACCAAACAACTTAACCTCAACACTCCTTACTAAAAAAATGATTCTTAAACAATGATTTTCATTTTATTCTTTTTAAATAATTATATTTCTTAGTGACTAAATAAATTTTAAATAGTTATATTTCTTAGTGACTAAAGCTGTATAAATGTATATTTTTGTTGTCAGTGGACAAAAAGTATTCAATCATCATAAAAGGAGGGGCAGGTTGGAGGTTGTCTTTTTTTTTTTAAACATTCACTGATATGCCATTAAACAAAGCAACCAAATCAAGACCAAAGTTTTTTAAGTGGATTATCTGATGCAACACATCTCACAGTCTGTAGAAATACTGCTATCATATCTGCAGGACAAACTAGTTGAAAAAAAGATAAACATTTATTTTTAATTTTCTTTTAATTTCAATAAAATAAACAAAAATTGTACATAAATTTAATCAAAGTTAAATTTTCACAATTTCTTTTCTCTGTTAATACTACGTTTTTATTCACTTTTCTTTTATTCTTTTTCAGGTAAGTCTCAAGTTATTATTTTTTTTTTTTTTTTGCTGACTAAAAAAGACAGAAAAAGGTATGATTTTTGTGTTTTTATATTTTTTTTTTCAAGTCTCTAGCTTTTTATTTTTTAATTCTTTCCATTCCAATTTTATCCTTTTCTTTATGGTCTTTTATTTAGAAATATTCTTTCGTTTCTTTTTGTACACATCTGTAATCTGTATAATGCTCTGGAGAGTAGGCTTAAAACTGGTATCTTTGGAATGCTCTAAAAGATTATGCTTCAATTTTAGTTGAGAAACTAATGGTTGGTTTGAGATGTACATAAAATGTGTGTATTCCATGTGTTGGTAAAATGAAAATTAAATCCCAAAACAAAGAAGCTAACACATCGGTTCTATTTGACATACCATCTATATTTTATATTCCTTGGAAGAAAATCCTTATAGTATTTATGTTCAGCTCCTTCACATGAAGGG